>CM041779.1:338011228-338600732 GCA_023374045.1 Limonium bicolor
CAAACAACGGCTCTCCAGAAGTGTCGCTAGCTGCGGTCTGTCCAGCGCGTGGCTGTTGGTTCTTGGTAAAAAAGCAAGAGAGGGAAAAACACTTGACGGCATCAAAGGGGATGAAGATCGACATCTTCAATTTGTTTTGTTTTTAACCGACTGAACGTGCGAGTGCTGTGTTTAATGTTGATCTGCAGTGTTGAATTTGCCTTGCGATGTATTTTGAGGTAGTGTACTTATTAATAGAGATGCGCAGTCGCAGAGACGACGAGGCCCGCAAGTGTTTAGGAAAAAATCTATCTTCTACAAAGCTGATAAATAAATTTGATTTTTTTCTCAAAAAATGTATATATTTATGTTCCGTGAACAACACTTCGTAAAATAATATAGTAGCTATATATTTATTTAAAAGATAAATAATAAACATATTTTAAACACTAACGATAAAATATAATTATCATTTGAGAAATTAGTTAATATATCGATATGTTCAATAACAAGTTAATTAACATATTGATGTCGCCTAAACAACTAAAGGAGAATGTTTAAAAGAGGATGATAATGAAAGAACCCAAATTTGTATTTTTAGCTCTCTTTCCTATTTTTCTCACTGTCACAACATTTTAATAACCACGTCTATTTTTTACCAACATCACACAACCCATCATTTAGTTTATAGCTTTCTCTAATTGCCATGTCATTTTACTTTTTACTTATTAATTATTATAAGAAAAAATACTTATCCATAATTATTAATACTTCATTACTAATAATATAAGACATAATCATAACTAATCCTTTTATTTAGGATTAAAATATTATAATGATGTTGGAAATGAATACATTGGTACATATTATAAATTTCAAGTATATTTTAGTATTGCATTTTTATATCAACAAATACAAGTATTAAGTATTAATTTACCAAGTATATATATATATATATTAAAAATATGAAAAACAAAATCAATATGGATCTCAATTTGTTGAGAATGTGATTTTAAGAATTTTGATATATTTAGTTTATTTATATCATTATTAGTTTTTAAAATATTAAGATTTTATGTTCCAATATCTTATTGTCATTTCTCCTCACACTTGCCCTTCGGGCGTGAATGTCCAACACCTAATCTCACCATACCTTTATTTATAGAAGTTGAGGTGTCATTGAAGTGTGTAAATTATTTGCTTATCTTTCTTTTTGAAAACACATAACTATTCATTAAAACCGAAATACCATAGACTTGGATACAAACAAAACTGACAACCAACAACCACAAAAATTGATATTGAGAGGCATAGAAACTAGGAAGACTTGGGTAATTAATTGTTATGCACAACAATGGATGTTGCATAAGCATACCGAAACCTAACCAACCAACCGCTTTTAAACTTGACCATCTAAACATCAATAACTTCTTTAGACTAAAAAAAAAAAGAAGATCCGTCAAGGCACCAAGCTACATCCTACCGCTGATATTTACCAACATAAATCCATCCAATTCAAAGTACAAAGGGGTCGATGCAAAAGCCATTTCTTAGAATTAAACCCCTTGCATATCTAGTAGAGCAAAAAACAAAACAAAACAACAATCATCACAAGACTGTAACACACCAGCTGCAAAAGCCCAATATTGGATGTCAAGCAAAAAAAATAACTTGGACATTGTCCACCAAAAAGACTTCCAAATCCAACTAACTGCATGAGCATTGTTCACTCTCATGTAGTTAGTATAAATCCACCTCATTTCCTTCGGCGACCCCGAGTTTCTCTCAGAGCCACTGCTGATTCACGTTTATAAGCTCCACCACTCTTATTTCCCATATTTTGGGAGCGATAACCAGAAAGAACTTGAACCCTTCCCCCCTCAATTGATTAGCTTCAGATACCCTAAGGTCCCATAATTATTCTCGAGTAGCATCGGCAAGAAGTGATCAAATATACGTTTATTACCTTCTTTGGGAGATTCCAATTTATCGATAGGCATAGCTTCTGAATCCATTAAGTATCATTCATAGCAACAAGGAAATCTACAACCTCATTATGTGTAAAACCCAATCCATTTTCACCTACGATACCAGATTGCCCATCCCCAAGCAACTTCGAGACCACTCCACACATGAGGTTCCAAGAGCTAAATCCATCATGAATACCCCTAAAAGATGATTTATCTTGAAATGCATCAGTACTTAACCACCTGCCATAAGGAGTTCATCCTCCCCAAGGTAGTTTGTAGCAGGGCAATCCTCAAAAGCATGTAGAAACAACCCACATTTTGAACAAATATATGGCATATTATTACGAGAGATTCAAAATACTGTATCCTTCGCTTTCAAAAGAGATTGCTAGACAGTGCATGATAGGTTTATGGATGTTCAAGAGCACTTTGTTGAAGATACCTATACCCTGAGTATACACTATCTTCCATGATCCTAGTTAATCGCCCCAACTTTTCTTTCAATTTCTCCACCAAAGCTAATGTGACAAAACCCAGCCAGGGCATCCTAGACTCGAAAATAGAATGGAACCCATCCAAAAATATGATCCTCTAGTGCCTATCTCGATTCCAGTAGTTGCACCGTAAAAAGGGAATCAATAATAATCCATAGACCTCGTGCAACGACTACATGCAGAGCTTCCACCTCCTCAAATTCAAGTAAAAATAGATTTTTTTCTGACCTTGTAAACTCTAAAGATACCAAAATCACACCACATTTGACCCAAAATGTGCGCCAGAGAGCAAACCCCCACATGGTGTTTTGAAAACAGCTTACCCATAATACATTGACTGTAATACAAGAAGGCTCCGTTAATTTCAAAGATCTTCATGGTTGGCGCTAAAAGACATCAGAAGCAATAGAGTAGAGAAAAAAACCCAGAGTAAAAAGAAGAAAGAGAAAGGAGAGAGAAGTGTACTAGAAAAAGACAATATTAGGATTTGTTTGAAAACTAAAAGACGGGGGAAGAGAAAGACGGAAGAATAAGACAAAGTAACTGATATCAATAGCATGCAAAATAACAAAATGTTTTGAAAAAATGGAAGAGCAAGGGGTATGAAAGTGAAAAAACGATACTACCACACATACTAGAGATATGAAAAAATGGATAGTTAACCCACTCTTGTAGTCCATAAGACGAAAAACCTAACCCCTCGGGGTAGCAAAATCCTTAAGAACTAGTGACAATTGCATAGGACACGAGGTGACGAACAAGGAGAAAGAAATGAGAGAAGGGATAAAAATATTTCCTTGAAGAAAGAAATCTTGAGGAGACGAGAGCAAATTATATTATTTGCACTATCTTGCTACTGTGTATAAGGTGGTAACCACATGCGAGGACCATATCAAATTATCAAAGTGTGTTATATATGTGTTGGAATGTCATTTACAACAGTGGTGAAACCAGAATTATATATATGTGAGGTCACTTTACTTAAACAGTTTTTTGATGAATAATGTATTAAATTAAATTAAAAGTAAACTTAAACTTAAACATCTTAGTTACAGTTGCTCTTTACGGGTCTTCATTATTTGAAAATGATGCATAAGAATATCATTGTTGATGAATATTTATCTCTACATAAGTAATAAGATTATCATTAAGTACATTTGAACCATTTGAACCATCTTACCATGTTTGTAAGTTCTTAGCATCATCTACAATGCTTACCCAAATTGATGGCGGGCATAGGGTTTTTCGTCTAATTGCGAATGTAGAAAGTAATTTTGGGATTCAAGTGCGAAGATATGGGAAGGGGAAACTTTTAAGTACGAAAGTATAAGCAAAGTCTAATCAAGGATTTGACTAGTTTATTATTTTTCATAGTTTTTGTACATAATTTATAAAAGTCAATATAGTTTAAAACATATTAGTAAAAAAATTATTAACCGTTTGAACCTATTTTCACAATACAATCACAAAAATCTGATGAGGTGGAGGAGAGAAGATGTGAAAGGGGTTCGTAGTGAAGAACTCTCTTTTTAGAGAACCTAAGTAACAGGAGAGAATTTTGAGAGAATGTAATAAATAATATGTATATTTGTTAGTGGGTCCACTTTCCTTATCGTGGATGCCCAACTTTTATATGTTAGTATATAATCTAATATATCTATAAATGTATATATAGAAACTAATTATTTTATAAGTTGTGGGGAATTTACATAAAACTTTGTATTTTTTTTCTAGAGTGACATTGTGCGAAATTTGTGAAATCAGCACTTGAAAACTATCAAGTACAAGATTATTATTATTATTATTATTATTATTATTATTATTATTATTATTATTATTATATTATTATTATTATTATTATTATCATTACTATTGTTATTATACCTAGGTAAAGTATGATAGTGGTTAGGGTTGAGCATTTGGGTCTTATATTTTGGATTTATCCAAAAATTGAAATACCAAAAATTTGGATTTTTAATCGAATTTTGTAACCGTTTTAAAATATTGGTTATCCGGATATCCAAATTATTATTATGTTTGATTTTCGAATTTCACTCTAACTGATTGGGATAGCTGAATTCCAAATTTTTTTAAAAAAATTGATTTGATGTCAACCCTACCACAGTCCATTTTCCGCTCTTTTCTCGAACATTGACCATTCACACGCATTTTCCTGCTCTTCACTTTTCAGCGACTTTCTTCATTCTCTTCTTGTGTTGTATCTACACCTCATAACTGGTGTACTACTGCATCTCGCACATGCACCAAAGCGGATTACATGACGGATACTTTTTTTTTCGTCGCCGGACGGAAATCATTTTTTTTTCAGTGAGAAAGTGTCAGTTATTTGTGTATTCCATATACCACCATCAATATTTTTGTTTTTCATCATTAGACGTCTCATCTTTATATAAATTTATTTTTGTTTTTTTTTATTTTAAAAATGTTAGAGTATAATTGTTTTTAACCGTTTAATAAAACATTCTGTAATAATATATTTATTGATAAAATAATTCACTGATTATATAAAAATTACTTGATTATATTCATATGTATATATGATTATTAAATATTATTTATTTAATTTGATAATATTTATTGATCAACTTATATCTCGATTGAATTTTTTTAAGTTGAATTAATGCAAAAACACCAAGTTAAATATTTATAATTTTTTAAAGAAAAAACTAATGACATCGTTGTTGTATTATAGTTTTCTAATCTTATAATATTTGTTGTTGATAAATATATGTAAAAAAGAGTAAATACACCAATCAACTGATTAAAATTAAAAAATAGCTTATATAAAAATACCAAGCTAATACTTATATTATTTTCGAAATTTAACAAAAGTGATGTATAATATTTTTTAAAAATATTGCACATTAATTTTTATATCCTTCATGTTATAAGTTATCGTGTGGTTCATATATAAAAATCAAATATTAATAAATACATAAAGTCGACATCAACAATTCAGTTTATGTATAATGTTGGAATTAATGTTATGTATAATCATGGCGTGGAAACATTTATATATATAATGGAATAGTGAAACGTGGAAACGTTTATATAGACACGTGGAAACGTTATATAGACATGTGGAAACATTTATATAAAAAATGTGGAAACGTTTATATAAACTCGTGGATACGTTTATGCATAACGGTGGAAACGTTATACTTGATTGTGGCGTGGAAATGTGTCGTAGAAACGTTATATTTAATTGTGGCATGGAATATATAATTGTGTAAACGTATATAGTAATCATGGCGTATAAATGTTTACATATAAATTATGGAAACGTATTATGGCATGGACATTCTATATAATTACTGAAATGTTTATATGTAATCATGTCATGGAAACGCTATATATAATCATGGAATTGTAGAAACGGGGAACGTTTAATAGAAACTGAAATACCCACCTTAAATATGGTGATTAAAATAATTCTAATAAGTATTTAGAGCCTAATAGTGCCTACGTAATATTGGTAAGGAAAAATAAATCCAAAAGAAATAAAGAAACGCTTAAAAAGCGTAAAACGCTAAATAAGTTAAATAACCATAGGGGGTATGAGACCTCGGTTAGCGTATTATAAGGATTCTAAAGGCTTAATTAAGTCTAAATAGTATATGGGAACAACTCCCGAAGAAAACGGATCCTTAAACGGGATTAAAAACACAAACGAACCTTAAAGCGCGTTTTTCGAGGAAACCGGGAAAACGTGACTTTAAGCGGGTCAAATAGACTCGTAACAGTTTTGGTCAACTAAATAGTCATTAATAAACATTAGTGAAGGTTTAGAACCAATAAAATCAGTAAAACGAGAAAATAGTAAAAACTGTCAAAAACGGGAAGTTGTGGGATAAAAGCATAAATAACTCAAACTAGTGTGTCCACTATTGTAAATAAAATTTTACAAACCCATGTGGGCTGTGTGTCAACCGATTTATGCCCCTCACTCACACTCCCTCACACTCTCTTATTCAATTGTGCTAATGCACTACAAGACAAAAGAAATAAAAAGCAAAACAAAAGTAACATACCTTACTTTACTACTCTCCTCCTCCATTCTCTATTTTCACTCACGTACAGCACCCATCTCCCTCACTCTCTATTTTCTTCTTCTTCCCATGCGACAACAATGGAGATTTGAACACCCCACACAAAACCTCCACTTCTCTCCTCTTGTTAACTACTCAAATCTTCTCCAAAAACAAAACTTGTACCATTGGAATCCTCTCATCAAGGAGAACATTATCCTCTTTTCAAAATTCAAAAAGCATCTTCATCTCCATGGTGTGCAGCATTTGGAGCTTCAAGACCACCATTAGAACCACCTTCATCTCCTTATTAATTTGAGGTAAAAATATTCTTGAAAACTCATCTTTTTCTAGCCCTTGTTGGCAAAACGAAAATTTCCAGATTTTGAACTCCTTGTTCCTTATGCTCCAGCCGATTTTGGCCTCTCCATTGGGCTAGGAATCTTGCTCTCTTGCTAGTCAAGAGCCTCATACATTGGTTGGAAGGTAATACTCTCTCTAAACCCTTAAAACATCTAAATTCTAGGGTTAGTTAAAATGGATGCTAAGTAGTAGTTGTGTATTGGTATGGTGGCTGTAGCATTGTGTATTGTGTGAGGAAGAACAAGGTAGAAGGAAAGGAGAAAAGAGACAAGAAAAAAAGAAAGAAAAAGAAAGAAAACTAGCAAAACAAGGTAATTGTGCTTACCTTGAACTAGTTTTATGTACGGTATTGTAACAGTTTTTGTGCAGTAAAAATGAGTAGTGTATATGGTAATGAATAATAAGTATGTTGTAGGATAATGAGGAAAGGTAATGTAGCTGTTTTGAAGCTTGTAAATGTTGTTTAAAAGCTTGGGAAAACCATGGGTAATGTATGTATATGTGCAGGAAAATTTGTGTGTTGTAGTGTGAGTAATGATGTGTGAATCGATATGGAGATTGGGAATGAATTTTAGCTGAAATGGTATGTGGGCAAAGTGAGAATTTTAGGGGAACCTCTGCCCAAATTTGTATGGAAATTAGAGGACTTAGATGTGTAAGGAGAGGGAACAACCTAGACAATAACTAGGTGTGTTTTGGTAGGAGTTGTGAGTGATTAATCATGTTGTAACAGATTTTGAATGGAGCTAGATAATAGGGAGACTTGAGTGGAAGGTAATGCAATTAGGATGCTAGGAATGGTATTGATAGAGGGAGTATTGAATGGTAGAAGTGGGAACAAAAAATCTGTAGCAAAACAGTGTATTAGTACCTTGAATTTTAGGAAGAAAGTTGGTGTGCATAACCTTGGAAATGAATGAAGAACTTGAGTATAGCTATTGCAAATGGTTATAAAGGATTTGAAATGGTTATTAAGTGAATTGGTAGGAGGTAGGGAACTAGCCAGAGAAAGTTAGAAGTGCACAAGTGTGCAAAGTGTGAAAATGAGAATGGAAATTTGTAGAATTTGAGCAAGAATTGGAGTAAGGGTTTAACCAATGATTTGGAGAGGTTAAATGCATGTTTTAAGGTGTTTAAACATGTAGGAAACATGTGGAAAGATTGTGGAATAAGTAGAAAAAAATTGGGGTGAATTTGGAGTCCAAAATGAGTAGAAAAACACTTTTAAAAACAGGGTCTGTTGTGGACCGCCCCTATGGACCGCCCCTGTGGGGAGGTCCATAGTCGAATTCAGCTGGACGGATTCGTTTCTGTCTCGGACCGCCCCTAGGGACCACCCCACAGGGAGGTCCAGTGCAGAGAAGAAAAAAAAATTGGTTTCTGTCTCGGACCGCCCCTACGGACCGCCCCTGTGGGGAGGTCCAGTACTGGAATCTCGCAGCGTAGATGGCTTCTGTCTCGGACCGCCCCTAGGGACCGCCCCACAGGGGAGGTCCGGTAAAAAAAAAATGGGCTTAAGCAGTAAACCATAGGGAGAATAATGATGGTAAGGAGAAAATAATATACACATAAGAACCTAAGAAAATGAGCTTAGGAAATGATGTGAAGTAAATGATTTTGGAATTAAGTATGAAATCTAAGGAACTAGTAATGGTACATTGGGAAAACATAAAGGATGAAACGTGTTGGGTTACCCATAGAGAATTAACCACTCGATCACATGTATGTTATAGGACTTGGATTGTGAACACCGGAGGAAAGTTGGATACAAGTACAACGGTGAACGGTATGATTTCTTCATGCCCTGTATCCTAATCTGGTTACCCCGATTTGTGTGCTTATTTGATCACCTAATAAGATAAATGCATGAATCGGACTATATTGCACTTACTTGTGCTTGTTTACATTGTTCTTGATATTTGTCTTGAACAATAGTTTGTATAATTCATGAAACATATGAATGATGATGATGTGTATTGTATTTTGTAGTGTACTTGTATATTGCACTGTATTTTGTATGGATGTGTATATGAGCTTGTATTGTATTATTGTGGCTTGAATGAATGACTTCTGCTAATTCCTAACTACCTAACTCCTAACTTAAGTGAGTAAACCGGAATGAGTAGAAGTCCGATATAGCTTCGGCCACGCGTGAGGATGCGGAGTCACAAGAGGTTGGCTGCAATTCCTGACTCTTAAACTGGTCCGCGGCCCAAATCCCTTAAATGGGTAGCATCCCGGATTGGTGAGTGAAGTAAATCCCGGAGGTGGGACGGTGTAGTCCCCAGGGCCGGAGGTCCCGACGACTTAACTTGAGTAAGAGTAAGAGTAAGTAAGTATGGATCCGTAAGTATGTATGAGTATGTATGCGTATATATGAAGTAACGAGTAAAAGAGTAATCTCCACCCGATTAACCCGGGTGGACCAATGAAGCTAACAAGAATTGTATATTGTGTATGTAATGTGTATGTGTAATTCGGAAAGAGGTAAGTATGTATTGAATGGTTTATGTTGTACTTCTTGTATGTAATGAAGTGTATGTATGTGTGTATGTCTTGCGTAATGTATTGCAATATTATGTATAAGAGCATGTATGCATGTATGTTTGAATGAAATCAACCGCATGTATACGACCAAGTGGTCGGCGTACCCTCACTAGTACGCGGGGTATGCGGTTATCATGTCGGCGAAAGCTGACCCCTTCGGGGGACCATTTTTAGTGTGCAGGTACCCGAAGCGAATATGGTCAAGGAAGAGACCGGAGGCACAACCTTGTACCTAGGAAGTAAGTAGTTGTGAGGAATGGGTAGTAAGTAGTCTCCTAGTGAGTATGTATGAGTTTGGAAGAGGTATTATACTTGTATGAGGATCCTAGTAGACTCGGTATGTGAATTAAATTGTATTGTACATGGAGTATTGTATGGAATGAAGATTGTAGTACTTTTTTTGGTAAATGGAGTATGTGTTGTAGTTATGTAGTACTCGGGATTCCGGTCCATCAGACCGATGCTGTATGTAACAGTAGTAGTAGCCTCGTTAGTCACGTGGGTGGCTAACGGCATTGTATCACCCACTGTATGTATGTAAGTATCCGCTGCGTGAGTCTGGATTGTATAAGGAGATTGGACGGTAATGACAGTATTAGTAGTAGGGGTGTTACAAAAAGTGGTATCAGAGCGAAGTATCGCTCTGATGACTGGAAGTACCGAGTTTAGGAAATACCGAGTTAGGATTTAGAAGCTTAGGGCTAAGGCTGAGTGTTAGCATTAGAGATATGCTAGTTAGGAACTCCCGGTGAGTACCGGGTACCTACAATACCAGACCCGCCCTCCACAAATCCCTTTGTATAACTTGGGAAAGTACGCCAGAGAGAAGGAAGTCCTCTCATACTCGGGAAAACCCAATCTGGCAGTTGTGACGCAATCACACAGTAAACAAGAACCGGCATATGGTAGATTCCAAGAATTGGAAGTCCCGGAGATGGATCCCGGTTGAACAACAATACCCGCACTTAATAGCGGTAGAATGAGAACTCCAACCATAAGGTGACTACAACATACAACAGCATGGGGCGACATGCTTAGCAGTCGCGAAACCTGGCTAGTCAACCAGCAGCAGGAAAGGAAGCACTAACCGTGCAACGAAATGGAAGAGGGGCAGTAATGGAGCCCAAAACACAAGTCTATGGAACAGTAATAGCTGGATAATACCACCAAAGGTATACCAGCTGACTAAGGACATAGTCAGGAGCGGTTCACTCCAAAACTATAACGCCATCAAAGTTACAATACCTGGCCAACATAGCTCAAACAGCTACAGGAACATTCACAAGATATAATCCGACAGGACTACAGAAGTAGTGCCTAAACAAGCTGAAAGCTCAGTAACCACAAAATGTGTGGGAACGAGCAGCAAGGGAAAACACAGAACAAATAATTAGGGATCTCCGAGGATTGGAGAAGTACCCTGATCAATGACAGCCATGTCAAACTTACTGAGAAGTTACTCAGAAGATTAATTAACCTAAGTAGATGATCAATAAGATCAAAGGGAGAGTCAACAAGACTATCAAGTACCAGTGGAAACCATACCGTGACCGGTATCGGTTTATCCAAAAACCACCAGTACCACGCACTTGCCACAGCAAGTGCAGTAAGAACAGGATATGTAGGGGAACTCTAACACACCACAGGTACATAGTAATGTACCGTGACAGCAATGAAGCAACTACGGGATTAAACGTCCTAAACTGGAAGAACGAAACCCTGGAAAGGCCTAACGGCCCGACCATTGTATTAAGAGTATACCAGTCAGCAGGAAGCTGGACTTGGTCAAGATTTCGAACATGGCTATGCCATGAAGAACTTCTTTTAACACCGTACCATGATTTTAAAACCAAATTTTCCTTTCAAACCACAAACCTTATTTTAAACCTTGGATTTTAAAACCAAACCAGCAGAATTACGGTGAGTATCATACCATGATACAAGAGGAGTTGATGACAGAATACTTCACCTAGGCGTGTGACGAACACTACGAGTATACCCGTTACGGGATGTGGGACAGCCGCACTCCGAAGGAGCTTGCGGGCCTGACACGTAGTCGGGTAAGTGGTAACGTATCAACATGGTACCCCACGTATGTATACATGTAGTGTGCGACGCACGGGAAGTAGTCAACTCCGTTCTACGGACCATGAGTGAGATCAACCAGAACAGCTGGACACCTCAGACGACTAAGTATCAAGGAACTCAGAGAATCCATCTGAAGATGAGGAATAAGAACTAGAAGGTGCAAAGAGCACATACTAGTAAGTATAGACATTGGATATGTCACAAATAATTCAAGCGATCACCTGACAGCTGGGAAGGATACCCAGACTGGGCACAGTAAGGCAAGAGCCTAATGTGAACACAAAGATGCTCAGCAAACGGGACAGAACTCCCAAGAGCAATCACAAGACTACTACGAAACACAATCCATCATTGGAGAGGAATATAAACCTAGTCAAGAATACTAGGAGCAAGTGTATATAGTCTACCCAAGAACGGGAGACGTTATAACCCAAAAAAAAGGGACGACTCAAGTACAATACCAAGACAGTATGGAGGACAGCACACGTTATAAACATTAGCCGGATGTAACGGCACAGCTACCAACACCCAGGAGCGATCCTTGAAGGGTGTCGGCGTTAACAACAGTTGAACAAGCGTAATGATACGAGCACGGGAGCTAAAACGAACACTCGGTTAGGACACCAAAGGGATTTCACTTAACAGGAAATGCCCTAAATTACTGAGAGGCACCTATTAACACCAGATTGCCTAAAGGGTCTCCTATGAACGGAAGCGTGATGTCACGACTTACCATGGAGCCCAATAATATCTCAACCTATGACGGTATACAAGGAGTGGAGACATGTATAAGCAGCTTGCAAGGGGCATAGCTTGCAGCAATACGGCTCATAAGCCGTAAACCAAATACGTTATACGAACTCAAACGGTTGCAAAACCCACACCATTGGTAACAAGACTTGCAAGAGGGATTGCCTCATACGACAAGAAATCAACAACTGGACCATAAATTCAAACCCTACATCCTGAGTGGCTTGGAGTAATGGCCAACTCAATGTCACTGTCACTAGAGCATCACCTAGTATACAGTTAACGGAGTTCTAATTACCGCCATGCCTTCTGTAGCAATGGTAGCACAGGGGCATAAGAATCATGATAATGCCAACATTGGCCTAGTCCACACTTGAACACTACGAGAAACCCAAGGGAAGGTACCCTCGTTAACCGAAGACCACCAATGCGGTGATGATGTGAACCCTTAGAAAAGGCTTCCATCTACTATAACGATAAAGCCCACGCAAGGGAGATTGCCAAGGGGCGACGGAATAAGGAAATGAGATTTCCAAACCATTACGACTTAAAGGAGTAAGCATACTCCATATGCACCCAAACATATAGCGGACCATTGTGTGAACACCACCATGGTAAACCTAGTCATAAGATCTATGAGTGGAAACAAGCCTCTCAACAAGAACCTCATTTATCAATGATAGAACGGGACCAGAAAACCCTTGAAGTTTCTTGGGATGTCCCGGTGATGTACATACAAGAATAAAACCGCACAGCTAGAGCCTATAATCAATGCTCAGCTTTGGGAGGACAGTAATTGTCAAAAACAATCAATGTGAGTGCACATTGCACACCATGAATGACCAACGCCTAAGAGAGCTTGTAACCCGGTAAATTGCTTTATCCTTGGTCAACCAAGATACTAGGTAAATTGTATCACAAATGATGATAGAATGTGAGGTAAGTTAACCTACACATAAAACCTAAGTGGAATAAGACATCTCCACATTGGGAAGATAATAAGATTGTCGTATGCTACGACAACCGTCATACACACAAACACAGGAAACTCCTAGTGTATTTACACCATAAGGAAATGGTGCCAATGACAATGTCACTAAGTAAAAAGGAACTACCACAGTAACAGAAACAGTAAAAAGAATGTTGTATAATGAGTAAGAATACGGTGCGCAGCAAGCGACCGCTATGAGGAAGTAGTTGGATAATGACACGGAGTATGAGTATGAGATGACAGGCAGAAATATTCTTTCCTATCACATAAGTGACTTACTGTCAAGCGTTTACGCCTCTGCACTCTGTATGACTGAGTGTTTTGGTATTGCACTTGTGCAGCTAATGATCTAGTGGGATAGTTAGGAATATGGAAATGTAAACCGTAGTAAACCCTTCTTTCCACCAACAAACACGGCATAAGCCATTTAAGCAAGTTTAGCAACAAAACGTGCGGCCTAAGGCCAAAGAAGCACGAAGTGTATGAAGCACACTAACGATCACAAGATGTGAATTCCATTGGAATAAAAGGGGAAAGAAGATTGAAGAAAGTCAATAGGACCGACGCATAGAAATGCAAGGTCATACAAGTAAGAACACTTGTACTGAACCAGAAGAACTGGTATGATTCAGAAACTATTGACACCAGAGGAAGCACTACAACTAAGTAGTGACTTAACCTCGCCCGACAATAAGTCAGAGGAACTTACTGAATAATCGTGGAAGCACGAATAGCATGCGCAGTAGATTACCAGAGAGCTGGTTACAATCTAAAACTAATTTAGTTCCAACACGGTAAAAGAATACCGCAATTGTTTAGTAAACCTTATTTCCATAATAGACGGATAAAAAGGGTGATGTATAGCACATTAAGGATAACACGAAGGGTAAGTAACCCGAGTTATCAGGGTCGCGCAGCAGAAGCTAGTGGGCCCTAGCTAGGAGACAATATACCTAGTAAGTATAGTAGAATGGCTAGTAATGCCTTGAAGCCTAAAAGCTGGAACTGAATTAATTATGAGTCAAATAAACTCATATAGGAATCCTTGTGCAAAGACTAAACCATTGTTATGATTAGGACCCTTTGACAAGGGTATATTATGTAATAAACCGTAAAGAAGCTAAAACGCTTCAGATTACCCAAATTGAGTAAACCAATGTTTAATAATAATAACATATGGTAGATTACGTGGGCGTAATCCCTTTTAAGGGGGGTAGAGCGCAAACCGCATAATGTGAATTTTATAAATAAAACACATAAACCATAATGTGCGTAGCACAAATGAGAAACGAATTGATGATTGATGCCTATGTTAAATAAACATAAGTATCAATTCATATTGAAATTATGGTAATTAGGAACGAGTGATGCAAATACCATAGGATGGATATACCTACCTTGTAACACCATGTAAGAGTATTAGTAAAAGAAAAGTAATGAGTAGTGGACGGAGCTCCACAAGTATTGTAGCCTTGGAAGAAGTAGTACGAAATGAGTGAGAGTAGTAGATGAATGAAGTCTAGGGGTAGTGTATACTATGGTAAAGGACTGGAAGTAAATTGAGGACAACAAAATTTTACAAGTATGGTAATTCCTAGTTAGAATATTGGAGAGTGATGGACGAAAGTAGAGAAGATTGATGAAATGAGCACTTAGGTATTGAACCATGGAGTAGAGCATTCGGGAAGTAGAGTGAGGATGATTGATGGATTGATTCCATCCTTTGGAGATGTATGAATTCGTATCACGACTAGAAAGAGTAAAAAGATAGAAAATGAAAACAACAAATTAATTGCTTGTTTGAAACTGATGTGGGAAGTCGAACTTGATCCTGATCAGGTCAAGGGAAACCGAAACAAATTGGGGTGGAAAGATAGTTCAACACTGATGCTGATCACATCAGGGTCGAATGATTCTCGAAGCTCCCCTCAAGTGGTCACAAGAATCACACGTAGGATAGAAGTAATGAATATAAATTGGAACTTGGAGTTGGATTCTTTAGAAAGATTTCTAATTAGCTGTTGGGAAGGATTTTTCCTTAGACTGAGAATAAGGGTTTGGCTAGAAGCTTATACCGGAGAAGATAGTAGTGTAGCATATTATATTATTCCAAGGGCAGCGGGACATAGAGGAGTCCTGTGTCTAGTTGACCTGAGTGCCTGCGGGACTGTATGTGTATTGCATTGCTTTGGGGATAGCTTTGCATGGTATATATGTGAAAACCTGGTAATGTGGAACCAATGGTTGGTAGTAATGTGGATCGGAGTAATTATAGTACATTTGGATGGTATGGTATGTAGAAACCTTGAGTAATGGATTTGGGAATTAGTAAGAAGGAAGAATGTATGACCGTGGTATTAGACATGTAAGAATGAGTAAGCATTGTAAACTTATAACCTCGAACAACTTTGAGGACAAAGTTCTTAAGGGGGGTAGATTGAAATACCCCGACCCTAAATATGGCGATTAAAATAATTCTAATAAGTATTTAAGAGCCTAATAGTGCCTACGTAATATTGGTAAGGAAAAATAAATCCAAAAGAAATAAAGAAACGCTTAAAAAGCGTAAAACGCTAAATAAGTGTTAAATAACCATAGGGGGTATGAGACCTCGGTTAGCGTATTATAAGGATTCTAAAGGCTTAATTAAGTCTAAATAGTATATGGGAACAACTCCCGAAGAAAACGGATCCTTAAACGGGATTAAAAACACAAACGAACCTTAAAGCGCGTTTTTCGAGGAAACCGGGAAAACGTGACTTTAAGCGGGTCAATAGACTCGTAACAGTTTTGGTCAACTAAATAGTCATTAATAAACATTAGTGAAGGTTTAGAACCAATAAAATCAGTAAAACGAGAAAATAGTAAAAACTGTCAAAAACGGGAAGTTGTGGGGTAAAAGCATAAATAACTCAAACTAGTGTGTCCACTATTGTAAATAAAATTTTACAAACCCATGTGGGCTGTGTGTCAACCGATTTATGCCCCTCACTCACACTCCCTCACACTCTCTTATTCAATTGTGCTAATGCACTACAAGACAAAAGAAATAAAAAAGCAAAACAAAAGTAACATACCTTACTTTACTACTCTCTCTCCTCCCTCATTTTCACTCACGTACAGCACCCATCTCCCTCACTCTCTATTTTCTTTCTTCTTCCCATGCGACAACAATGGAGATTTGAACACCCCACACAAAACCTCCACTTCTCTCCTCTTGTTAACTACTCAAATCTTCTCCAAAAATTACAAAACTTGTACCATTGGAATCCTCTCATCAAGGAGAACATTATCCTCTTTTCAAAATTCGAAAACGAGCATCTTCATCTCCATGGGTGTGCAGCATTTGGAGCTTCAAGACCACCATTAGAACCACCTTCATCTCCTTATTAATTTGAGGTAAAAATATTCTTGAAAACTCATCTTTTTCTAGCCCTTGTTGGCAAAACGAAAATTTCCAGATTTTGAACTCCTTGTTCCTTATGCTCCAGCCGATTTTGGCCTCTCCATTGGGCTAGGAATCTTGCTCTCTTGCTAGTCAAGAGCCTCATACATTGGTTGGAAGGTAATACTCTCTCTAAACCCTTAAAACATCTAAATTCTAGGGTTAGTTAAAATGGATGCTAAGTAGTAGTTGTGTATTGGTATGGTGGCTGTAGCATTGTGTATTGTGTGAGGAAGAACAAGGTAGAAGGAAAGGAGAAAAGAGAAGACAAGAAAAAAAGAAAGAAAGAAAGAAAGAAAACTAGCAAAACAAGGTAATTGTGCTTACCTTGAACTAGTTTTATGTACGGTATTGTAACAGTTTTTGTGCAGTAAAAATGAGTAGTGTATATGGTAATGAATAATAAGTATGTTGTAGGATAATGAGGAAAGGTAATGTAGCTGTTTTGAAGCTTGTAAATGTTGTTTAAAAGCTTGGGAAACCCATGGGTAATGTATGTATATGTGCAGGAAAATTTGTGTGTTGTAGTGTGAGTAATGATGTGTGAATCGATATGGAGATTGGGAATGAATTTTAGCTGAAATGGTATGTGGGCAAAGTGAGAATTTTAGGGGAACCTCTGCCCAAATTTGTATGGAAATTAGAGGACTTAGATGTGTAAGGAGAGGGAACAACCTAGACATTAACTAGGTGTGTTTTGGTAGGAGTTGTGAGTGATTAATCATGTTGTAACAGATTTTGAATGGAGCTAGATAATAGGGAGAACTTGAGTGGAAGGTAATGCAATTAGGATGCTAGGAATGATATTGATAGAGGGAGTATTGAATGGTAGAAGTGGGAACAAAAAATCTGTAGCAAAACAGTGTATTAGTACCTTGAATTTTAGGAAGAAAGTTGGTGTGCATAACCTTGGAAATGAATGAAGAACTTGAGTATAGCTATTGCAAATGGTTATAAAGGATTTGGAATGGTTATTAAGTGAATTGGTAGGAGGTAGGGAACTAGCAAGAGAAAGTTAGAAGTGCACAAGTGTGCAAAGTGTGAAAATGAGAATGGAAATTTGTAGAATTTGAGCAAGAATTGGAGTAAGGGTTTAACCAATGATTTGGAGAGGTTAAATGCATGTTTTAAGGTGTTTAAACATGTAGGAAACATGTGGAAAGATTGTGGAATAAGTAGAAAAAAATTGGGGTGAATTTGGAGTCCAAAATGAGTAGAAAAACACTTTTAAAAATAGGGTCTGTTGTGGACCGCCCCTGTGGGGAGGTCCATAGTCGAATTCAGCTGGACGGATTCGTTTCTGTCTCGGACCGCCCCTAGGGACCGCCCCACATGGGAGGTCCAGTGCAGAGAAGAAAAAAAAAATTGGTTTCTGTCTCGGACCGCCCCTGTGGGGAGGTCCAGTACTGGAATCTCGCAGCGTAGATGGCTTCTGTCTCGGACCGCCCCTAGGGACCACGCCCCAGGGGAGGTCCGGTAAAAAAAAAAATTGGGCTTAAGCAGTAAACCATAGGGAGAATAATGATGGTAAGGAGAAAATAATATACACATAAGAACCTAAGAAAATGAGCTTAGGAAATGATGTGAAGTAAATGATTTTGGAATTAAGTATGAAATCTAAGGAACTAGTAATGGTACATTGGGAAAACATAAAGGATGAAACGTGTTGGGTTACCCATAGAGAATTAACCACTCGATCACATGTATGTTATAGGACTTGGATTGTGAACACCGGAGGAAAGTTGGATACAAGTACAACGGTGAACGGTATGATTTCTTCATGCCCTGTATCCTAATCTGGTTACCCCGATTTGTGTGCTTATTTGATCACCTAATAAGATAAATGCATGAATCGGACTATATTGCACTTACTTGTGCTTGTTTACATTGTTCTTGATATTTGTCTTGAACAATAGTTTGTATAATTCATGAAACATATGAATGATGATGATGTGTATTGTATTTTGTAGTGTACTTGTATATTGCACTGTATTTTGTATGGATGTGTATATGAGCTTGTATTGTATTATTGTGGCTTGAATGAATGACTTCTGCTAATTCCTAACTACCTAACTCCTAACTTAAGTGAGTAAACCGGAATGAGTAGAAGTCCGATATAGCTTCGGCCACGCGTGAGGATGCGGAGTCACAAGAGGTTGGCTGCAATTCCTGACTCTTAACTGGTCCCGGCCCAAATCCCTTAAATGGGTAGCATCCCGGATTGGTGAGTCAAGTAAATCCCGGTGGGACGGTTGGTAGTCCCCAGGGCCGGAGGTCCCGACGACTTAACTTGAGTAAGAGTAAGAGTAAGTAGTATGGATCCGTAAGTATGTATAGTATGTATGCGTATGTATGAAGTAACGAGTAAAGAGTAATCTCCACCCGATTACCCGGGTGGACCAATGAAGCTAACAAGATTGTATATTGTGTATGTAATGTGTATGGTAATTCGGAAAGAGTAAGTATGTTATTGAATGGTTATGTTGTACTTCTTGTATGTAATGAAGTGTAGTATGTGTGTATGTCTTGCGTAATGTTATTGCAATATTATGTATAAGAGCATGTATGCATGTATGTTTGAATGAAATCAACCGCATGTATACGACCAAGTGGTCGGCGTACCCCTCACTAGTACGCGGGGTTGCGGTTATCATGCTCGGCGAAAGCTGACCCCTTCGGGGACCATTTTTAGTGTGCAGGTACCCGAAGCGAATATGGCCAAGGAAGAGACCGGAGGCACAACTTGTACCTAGGAAGTAAGTATGTGAGAATGGGTAGTAGTAGTCTCCTAGTGAGTATGTTGAGTTTGGAAGAGGTATTATATTGTAATGAGTCCTAGTAGACTCGTATGTGAATTAAATTGTATTGTACATGGAGTATTGTATGGAATGAAGATTTTAGTACTTTTTTGGTAAATGGAGTATGTGTTGTAGTTATGTAGTACTCGGGATTCCGGTCCATCAGACCGATGCTGTTGTAACATAGTAGTAAGCCTCGTTAGTCACGTGGGTGCTAACGGCATTGTATCACCCACTGTATGTATGTAAGTATCCGCTGCGTGAGTCTGGATTGTATAAGGAGATTGGACGGTAATGACAGTATTAGTAGTAGGGGTGTTACAGTGCGTGAACCCCCCTTTCTAAGATCTTCCTGAAAACAAGCCAATATCTCCAAGGAAAACAGCTCCTAACCAAGGTAAGATTAGCTGCTCGAAAATAAACCTACAATTGACAACACGTGAGTTCAGATTGGAAAACATGCAGCCCTAACCGGGCTCCTGATTTTGTTCAGTTGCAAAAAGCATCATGAAGCACCAAGGGCTAACTCAGGTGGAATGGGTTTTTAATACTCAAGATTGGGATCCTAAACTCGTGTTTAGTTCATATCTGAAAACCACACTGAAACTTTGGAAAAATCTGTTGCTCGAAATGTTCTGTCAAAACCTGATAACTCTTTCAAAATCTTACCACTTGTGCTGTCTACTAAAGGCCTGAAGTAATACAGGGATTAGTATGATTTGTCAGTAAACTTAAAACCTGGCCCAAGCACTAAATCGGGTTGCTAGGCACTCTAGAGGAAATGAAAAACTAGTTAGTGCAGTAGAAGGGGGGATACACACAAAAAACTGAGATGCACATGTTATAACCAGGCTCTTCTGTAGAACTAATACCAGAGAGTCATAACAACGTTGTGGGGTTACTGAGGAACCTAACACTAGTAATATACCCACTAAGTAATAAACACTTTGGGAGAATAAGAGCTAACCTAACGCATCAGTAGAAGGGAAAACAGAAAAAAATGTAACAGTTCAGTTTCTGTTTTACAGTTTCATGTTGTTGTCTTCAATCAGTATACGGATGGTTCACTGATACTAGCAGAACTGTTTTGAGATTAAAACCATGATAGAACATTTAACTACTTAAGCAAACACAGAGGGAGAAGTGAAGAAGTCAGATTAAAGGAACGTAAAGAAAACAGCAGAAAGAACATGTTTCAGTTCATCGTGCAGGTTTTCAGTTTCTGATTTATGCTGTTTCAGTTTAAGTAATGCATCAGTGGGTTAACAATGTTTTTTGAGCTGGTTTTAGTTTAAAACATTTCCAATACACCTATGTGAGATTATAAACACTTAAAAAAAAAATCAAAGTAATCAGAGAAGAAGATGGAATGAAGAAGAAATGCCGATTCTGGTTGCAGAACCTTTGATAATCTGTTGTTTCTGAATTTCCTATGTTCTGTATACTAACTGTTCTGAAGTGACCTAAGGGTTGTATTGGCTTAATGACCACACTAAAAGCTTACTAAGACATCAGACCTTGTGCAGATAATTTGGGGGAACTAAGAAGTCAGGTTAATAGATAAAGAGAATGATAGGAGATAAGATATCAGTTCAGGTTCCAGTTCTTCATATTTAACGTGTCCTGTTCAACTAAGTGAAGAAAGATTCTAAGGAGTCATATTGAGTTGTCTTAGAGTTGGAGCTGTATTAGAATACATAAGTAGGTAACTAAACCAGTGGGAGAAAACTAAGAACGAGTTAAGTGACAGAAACAAAATAACAGAAAATAGATTACACCAGTACATGGCATCAGTTTCAGGTTTTTAAGTTTTGTGTAGGAAGTTTCAGTGGTTGTAGTAGACTTGCCTGGGGTCAGTTGTTGAGGGTAAAACTATGATAAAAAGGAACTTAACTACGTGAGTTAGGGAAAGTTGAAACCCAATTCATGAACAAACAGAAGAAAAAAAAAGAGAAGATGATGAAGAAAGTATATCAGTTTCTGAAATTTGTGTGTTTTGCTGTGTACTACCCTTCCTGAGGTAATCTAAAAGGTTGTGTGTCCTTGATCATTGATCTGAGAGATTACTAAAGTGTGGGTTTAAGTGTAAACAATTGGGAGGAGTTATCAGTCAGTGAGAGTACAGAAAGAAAACAATACAAGGGAGAGGAAAAAAAATACCAGATATTATACTTCTTGAAACATTGAGTTTCTGTATAATACGGTTACAGAGGGTATGAGGGGTTGCAGAGAGTGGATTAAGAGATTGAAACCTTGTTAATGCATCTAACTCAGTTTTAAACGCCTTGGGGTGAATAGGGAGTCAGATTAGTGAGCAGCATAACAGAGACATAAGGGGATAGATCAGCTTCAGGTTTTAGTTTTCAGTTCTACAACATTTCAGTTTCTGTAAAACGAAACTTCAGTAGCGTACCCAAGTTGTGTTGGATTAGTTGGAACTTAAAACCTCGATAGAGATTAAATAAAGCAGGGAGTGTGTTGGGACAGATTAGAAGACAGTCTAACATACTAAAAGGAGGAATGAAGAGGGAATACACTGATTCTTGGTTCTCAGATTTTCCAATACTTGACTGTTATGTGTAACAGATTTACAGAGGTGGTAACAGTGTTGAACTGGTTTAATGAAGTACCCAAAACATAGCTAATATGTTTAGCTAGGCTGGTGAAACAATTTTGGGAAAGAACAGCGACTCGTGAACAAAAAAGGGGGGAAATAGAATATAGAATTTCAGGTTTGATGAGTTAAGTGTATTCAGTTTTCTTTGTTACTGTTCAGTTTAACTTGCTGAGGGGTTGAGGGAGTTGTGGTGAATTTATAATGAATCTAAAATATGCCTTAGAAGGTTTATATACTTGATGGGAAAGAATCAAACAACTGTGGAGCTAACTAGATACAAGGGCCAAGAAGTAATACTTAGATTGTTGTTTCAGATTTTATTAAAGATGTAGATTCTGTATAACTGATTGCATGGGTGTCATAAGAGTGATATTAGATTGATAATGAACCCAAAACCTTCCTAATGTATCTAGCTAAACTTAGGGAACATCTTGGGAAGTTTAGACACCCTTAAATACATTAAAAAGTGTGATAATATAAGGTTATGTACAAGAACCTTGTTTCAGTTTTGAAACACTTAGCTTCAGTATAAAGGAGTTTAGCAATAATTGAGGAGTGTTATTGTGTAAAATAATGAGATTAAAACATAGCTATTTAGCCGAGGAAGGAATCACTTTAGGCAAGCTAAATCCATCTTAGGAAAAAAAACTTGTTACAGCTAGCACTTTGAATACTCAAAAACGTTAGCTAAAGGAAAGGACTTAGTGAACGTGTGAATTGACTATGTGAATGTCCTAGGTGTAAGATAAGCCTAGGATTAATACTTGGGATGTTCTAAGGGTTAATACAAACTAAGCACTTAACAACACACCTAGAGAACAACACCCGTTATAAAGTGTCGTCACATGAAATCATGAACTGACACGTTATTTTTTAATCAATGTTAGGGCCATAACGAACGCTACCCGGGATCCCGTGTGTGAGACGACACGTGCTTCTGAAAAAGGTATGGACATGTGTGGTTCGTATGTTGCCATGTTACACGGCTTGTGTGTTGTGTGCCTTGTTTGATTATGACCACAAGACTAATGCATGAAAACGGATGTTTGTTTTACCGTGCTTATCTGTCTGTTGTGAACTTGTGTAAAGCATGTGAATGGATCGCTTATTTTCCTTGCTTACCCGCTTGCTATTATGTGCATATTGCTGCGTGCACACAGTAGTGTAGTCCCTTCTCGTTGATGAAACCTTAAGATGAAACACAACGAACTTTGTAAACAAACCAAAGGAACTACATAAAGGGAAAACTTCTCTTAACTATAGAGGACCTCTAATGACACCCACTATGGTGTCGAGCTATCAATGATAATGATAAGCCAATACCGTTAGAAATGAATAGGGAGACGAACCCTTTGTATCCGGGGTAGAGACCAATAATATAAAAAGGAACAGGGAGACGGACCCTTTGTATCCGGGGTAGAGACCGATGATATTAAAAGGAACAGGGAGACGAACCCTTTGTATCCGGGGTAGAGACCAATGATATTAAAAGGAATAGGGAGACGGACCCTTTGTATCCGGGGGAGACCGGAGATATTAAAAAGAACAGGGAGACGGACCCTTTGTATCCGGGGTCGAGACCAGAGCATTAAAAGGCATAGGGAGACGGACCCTTCGTATCCGGGACGGAGGCTAGTAACATTGAAAAGGAATAGGGAGACAGACCCTTGGTATCCGGGGCAGTGGCTAGAAACATTTAAAAACAACAGAGAGAAAGAGAGAGCTATCCGGGAATGGAGGATTGGCTATGGACAAGACGTGCTCCAAATTGTGGTGATAAAAGAATTCACAATTAATCCTTAAAGAAACAAGGAAAGATTGGCACCTACATGATATGGTCACGGGATCTAACTATATCCCCAGACCTGGTGCAAGGGAAGAGAAAGTAATACACATTATGAGAACAAGAGAAAAGAAATAAAATCACACAACGCTCGAATGATCCCATAGTGAGGTCCAGTAGTATAACGTACCTATGCACACGTATTATTATGTACATGATTGTTGTTGTGATACTAGCAGCTTGTTGAGCTTGGTTGTGTGTTTGGTGTGGCTATGACGCCAGCATGTAATGCTTGGTTGCTTGTTGCTAATGCTTTGCTACCTTTGAGTGTGTATGGAACCATGATGTATTGTGGCCTGCTTTACTGAAATACCCCGTAATTAGAAACAGTGATTAATTAGGCTAATAAATAATTTTAGAAGCTTAATTAAGTCTAAATAAATATTAGGGGATAAATCCCGAAGAAAACGAATCCTTAAAATGGATTAAAAGCACAAACGAATCCTAAAACGCGCTTTTCGAGGAAACCGAGAAAACGCGATTTCAACCGGGTTAAATAGACCCGTAATAATTATAAGTAATTGAATAGTCATTAATAAGTATTAATGACGGTCTAGAACTAATAAAATTAATTAAACGATAAAATTCTGGAAAACGGGTACCGAATAGTAAAAACTGTAAAAACGGGAACTTGTGGGGTAGAAATATAAATAACACAAACTTATGTGTCCAATAATGTAAAAAGAAATTCAAAACCCACATGGGTCTGTATGCTGTCCGATTTGTTCCCCCTCTCTCACACTATCAATTCCTTTTTCATTTGCAAAAAGACAAAAGCATTAAAATAAAGTAACATACTTACCTTACACTCTCTCTCTCCAATATCTTTCATTTCCCTCACAGCACTCACGTAACCCACTCCCTCATTCTCTGAAATTTTCTTTCTTCTTCTCCAAACCAGCGACAACCATGGAAGAATAAGAGAACTCACACAAATATTCACCTTCTCTCCTTTGTAACTCCCTCAATACTCTTCCAAAAATCACAAAAATTATACCATTGTCTTCCTTTCTTCAAGGGCAACAATCCTCTCTTTTCAAAATCCAGAAAAGAGCATTTTCGTTTTTATGGGTATACCCCATTTGGAGCTTCAAGACTACCATTAGAAGGCCCTCCTTCTCCTTGTTCTTCTAAGGTAAAAACATTCTCAAAAACTTCAACTTTTTCTAGCCTCAAAGGCAAAACGAAATCTGAGCTAAAAACTCTTGTTTACTCCTTGTGTTCTAGTCGTTTTTGAGCTCATTGGTGGAGTTGGAATCTTGTTCTTGAACCACTCCAAGCCTTATTTGCATCCTTGGAAGGTAAAGGAAATCCTAAACCCTAAATCTTACGTTAAAACCTAAATAATGTTAGGGTTAGTTTTTAGTATTGAATGTGTGTGTATGTATGGGTTATTATATTAGATTTGTGAAGTACTATAACCGTTGGAGGAAGAGAGGAAGGAAGAAGAAAGAAGGAGAAAGAAAAACTAGAAGAAAAACAAGGTAAGGAAGCTCACTTGTGTAACTTGGTATATATGTTGCGTAACAGATTTTAAAAGAGTAGAAATTGTATTATAAAAATGGTAATGAACAATAATGTAATGTGGAAGAGGAATGGGATTATATTGAAGCCTTAAAAGACACTTAAAAACTGTTGCAACTAGTTTGGGAATTAATGTTATGTGCAGGAATTTTTAAGAGTGATTTAGTGTTGTTTTGGATATATGGGAGCTTTGTATATTGTTGTTGTTTATGAACAGGTGAGATGATGATGTTAATGTGTATAAACGATGTGGTGAGAGTATAAAAATATAGGGGGGACTATGGCAAAATTTATCTAGAATTGGGACACTTAGTGAATTAAGAACTAGGTGGAAAAACAACTTGTAACAGATTTTGGTTGGAACAGTTTGGTGGGAAGTTTGGAGAGGTAACTAATGTATTGTAAGTCTTAGAAATGACATTATAAGAGAGAGCTAAAGATGTAGAAGAAGAGAGTTTAAATCTGTAGCAAATGCAACTTAGAAGAACATAGTGAGTGCTGAAATGAAAACTTAAGGAAATGGGTGAGTGAATAAGTATAAAAGGGTGTAACAGATTAGTAGTGGCTTTAAACATGTTTAGGTGACTGATTAGGTGCTAAAATATGTGGGATTAAGTGTAGGATCAATGGGGAATTAATTGGGCAAAGTTTGGATTGAAACAGAGGAAGAAAAACTGTAAAAACTGTCGAACCTGTAGCAGGGTCCGGAACCTACCCTATGTACAAGGGTCCGGACCAGGGGGTGAAAATTGGTCGAGACTTGCATACCCATGTGGTCCGGGACTTGGTCTCTGTACAAGGACCCGGACCAGGGTGCCAAAACTGTCCGAGAGTTGTGCAATGGTTGGGTCCGGGACTTGGTCTCTGTACAAGGACCCGGACCAGGGTGTCAAAACTGTCCGAGAGTTGTGCAATGGTTGGGTCCGGGACTTGACCCCTGTACAAGGTCCCGGACCAACCTGAAAATGTAAAAATAAGTAGTTTAAATGTATAATGAGGTATGGAAGTGAATGGTAATGATAGTATAAGATGATTAGGACTTAATTAAGGATGTTTAAAGGTCATTAAGAGTATAAACAAGTTTTAAAAATAATAAAGATGAAGTAAACCATATGTAAGTATAAGAGGTGTAAAGGTATAGTAAGTATGAGTTAGGGAATGAAAGAGTAATCGAGTTTGGTTAATGATAGTTAGATTAATTACTCGGTTGTATGTATATCATAGGATTTGATTTGTGAACACCGGAGGAACGTCGGATACAAGTACAACGGTGAACGGTATGGATTCCTCATGCCCCGTATGCTATCTTGGTTACTCTGATTTGTGTGTTGTGTGCTAATTGATCACCCAATAAGATAAATGCACGAATCGGAGTTAATATGCATACTTGTGAATATGTAGTGTTGTATGTTGTGAGCATTTTCTTAAATTTTAGTTTGTATAATTCATGAAATGTTTGGATGAGTATGAATGTGTGTACGTATGATGTATTGTATCGTGACCGATTAATTGTGTGAATGGACTTCTAACTTATTCCTAACAAGCTAACCATCCTAACTTAAATTGGTAACTAAATTGGAATGAGTAGAAGTCCGATATAGTTTCGGCCACGCGTGAGGATCGGGGTCACGAGAGGTTTGGCCCCAATTCCTGACTCTTAACTGGTCCGCGGCCCAAATCCCTTAAATGGGTAGCATCCCGATTGGTGAGTCAAGTAAAGCCTGGTTGGACGGTAGTCCCTGCCCAGAAGGGCCATACCTCTTAACATGAGTATGAGTAAGAAGTAGAGTAAGTAAGACATGAATGAGTATGGAAAGGTAAGCAAGTAAAGTATGAAAGAATGTGTAAGTATTGCGTAATGAGTAAAAGAGTAATAAGCACTCCGATTAACCCGGGTGCATAATTTGGCTAACCTTGCGAAGGTAGTATTGTGAGTATAATTGTATTGTTGCCTTGGAATGAATAATGTATTGTGAATGAAGGTATGGTGTATGCAAGCATGTATGTATGAAATAAATGAACAGCATGTTTAGCGGACGTCAAATAGTCGGCGTGCCCTAGCTAGCACGCGGTATATGCGGAGTCTATATGCAGCGTTTGTTGAGCCCCTTGGGGCACCATTTTTACTACACGCAGTATTCGCGAGGGACTGAAGATGTGAAGATCTACTTCCATTTCTTTTATCTTCTTTTGGAATGTAAACACTGGATTATGATTGGTGTACTGAGTAGTACATGGCTATAGCTTTTGATTAGCCGTGTACATGTGGTACACCTTTTGGTTTGATTAGAATGGGAATTGGTATAGATGAGTAGCCTTAGAAACTCCTTCTTGGGTCTGCTTGAAAGGTGTAATTGAATACACTTTAATACTCGGTGATCCCAGAATGTAAGCAGGTTATTTGTATTCAGTATGCATTATGTTAGTAGCTCGGTACGTTATGCTCATCAGACCGTTCTGTAAGTATTAGTAGCCTAGCTAGCCGTATGGGCGGTTAGCGGCATTGTTCACCCGCCGTAGTAAGTAAGTAATAATTCCGCTGCGAACTCGTAGGATTAATAGGACGATTAGACGGTAAGCATAGGATTAGCGGTTGGGGTGTTACATTTACTGCTTTATTATAGCATGTAAATTGACTTAATAATACTCGACCAAGTAGTCGTGTGGCCCGGAAACATACGGGCTTCACATGTTCATACTCAGCGTAGTTTGCTGAGTCCTTTACAACCCAATTTTTACAGGTATTGAACCGGACCATAATGGAGCGTAGGCGGGGATGGCTACCCTGGGGGTAGTCCATCAGGCATAATCCTTAGTTGTAGTAATAGGCTTGATGTATGGGTTGTTACAACACCCGGGATGTAATTTCAGTTTATGACTTGATATAATGTTGTAGACTATCGGTATTCGGAATTGTCATTGTACTGTATATGAGTTTTGGTTGAGGGCGTTTCCAGTCATACAAACCGTACTGGTGTTGGTAGTTTGGTTGTGTCAACCACGTGGGTGGTTGACGTCTGTGACACCCGGATGGAGTTTATACCGCTGCGTGGTTAACCGTGATGTTGTTTAGGCGCGACGCTGTATACTGGATGTATATTCGGGGGTGTTACAGAAAGTTGTATCAGAACGTAGTTACGCTTTGATGACTGGAACAGAGAAGTACCGAGTATAGGAAAACCTTAAATTAGGAATTCTGACAGTGAGTCAAGGGTTAGGGTAGTACGTGAGGCGCGTTAGTTAGGGTTCTTCCCCATAATACTGGATGCCTAACAAACACCTACACCTAACCTTCACATCCTTTTGTCTCTTAAATTCAGAGAAAGAACGCCAGAGAGGTAGAAAGCCTTCTCTTACTCGGGGAAACCCGATCTGGCATCTACTTAATGTTATACTATCAACACGAGAAGAAAATTATACTATACAATAACGTTGCCAAGTGATAATACCCGTAGAGGGACCAATTTTGCGACACTTGGGTCGACATGCTTAGCAGTCGATAGGACCCTACCTCACAAGTAAAGAGGACCGAAATACCCTAAAATTATGAAATAAATAAAGCTCAAACAAGCAATTAACTAAACTAAGGATGGGATTGAGATAAATCCTGCAATTCGAACACTTGAGAGGGTAATTCAAGAAAACCTCACGTAAAACGATGAATAAGAGAATATAGTTCGAGACGAATTACCACACAAATAAATTTGGTACAATCTATAAAACTTAAAATGAGCAACAAGTTTCACAATATGAATGTGCAAGCCAAAGGCTAGAAGTATGTACAATAACTAGTCTCTACTTAGCGTGTGACACATATCCTCAAATAACCACCATCATCAAACATATCCCATCTCACCTGTAACACCCTCTCCTTAATCACGTAATAATCTCTCACGTAGCAATAAATAAAACGTCTTACAGCGGAAGAATTAATAACAATAACAATACTCACTCGGGTGTCACCGACCATTACTCGCCCATGCGAGTAACGAAGCCAAACTATATCCAACAACCAACATAAACAAACTGCTAACCGCCGTGATAACGAGAAAACTCCTATACATCAAACTAAGTCCATACTCATAAACATCGACAAGTGAGCGTCTACCCAATCCTGAATATACATAACCGTACCATAACAATTCCCCATCTTCATTGCTTACAAACAAACTCCCTGTGCGGTAATCAAATAAACTCTAATTACCCTGTTCCCGCACTTCGGCTTCGGCGATAATCAACAACCTGCATATGGTGTAGTATCAGTGATAGACGCTGAGTATGCCGGGCCTAGACCCTAATGGTCACTTAGTCATTTTAACCATCTTATTATTAGATTGGTTTCATGCTTTACCATTTTACAGTTATAATCAACACTGTAATATAAATGTAATATACATAATTATCCATCCAAATATCCACAAACATTCAACCATCCATCCAATCCAAACATTCATTTAGTATCACAAATCACAATTGTATATCGAACGTATCGAAATAACCACAGTATAATGTACAATGTACAATCGCCGTAGCGTACAGTTTCTAGTATGATGTACCATGTACAATCGCCGTAGCGTACAGTTTCCTTAGTTAATTTACCTTGGCCTTTAAGGCCTCATCCAACCATGTTTTAATACCAGTTGGGTGTCGTGTTAAGACAACCCTATAACCTCACCATGGACAGTAGTCCTCCCGTACACACAAAGGTGCTCATTTCGCCAGAGGTCCGAAGGCCCCTGACTATTCTCTTATGTCTCGTAAGATGTCCATAGAAAAGGCCGTAGCCACCTGACCCACGATCCAAATAGGGCTCGTTGGGTATAACCTGGAGCGGAACCCGATCGGGTACCCCTCAGTGATCACAACTGCGCAACCAAGTAGTTCGTAAACCACCGGGATTCCTCACCTCAACTCATACCATCTCTCTCTCATAATGTTTAAGATATGCTCTTAGTCTTATGTAGAATATAATTATTAATTAGCTGCCCAATGGGTCTCACGCATACCTAGAAGTAATCTAGGTTATATTCATGTTCGAGATCCATGCTCTAGAGACCGACAATGTCGTGACTCGTACCTAAGTATTTTACTTAGGTTCCCATATACTTAATATTAATACTATGGTATTATATCAAGTAACCGTCATGTCATCACATAACGTATATGTATGTTTATATAAGTCGATCTATAGTCGACGTAGTGTTAGTCCCGTGGGACGCTCGTGCATAAATAATTAATGCAGTAACACTTAATCACATACATGTATCCACACACATAACACACAAGTTATATCAACCAAATCCGAGCCCAAGGAGTTTCCTTAGGACAACTCGGATCAAACCCCTTTACATACCGTTCCCCAAGACCTAGGATGCGCAGTGTAGTCCACTAGCTCGTCAAGCATCCTTGTCTGAAGTATGATCTAAACAATTAAAATTAAAGTCAGTCTCCATGACTAACTACATCCGGTACTTCCGAATAACAAGTAACCCCGACAGTTCATCCCCGTTTTCTACAGTTATTTGTTACGGGTTTCTCTAAACCGGTCGGCTTTGTTACTAAAACTCGTATGTCGAAACATTTCGACTGTTAAGTTTAATTCATTATATTTCTTTAATCTTATCCATTTTTAATTTAGGTATATAACCTATAGTTTGCATGTATGCATGCATTATTATATTATATCGTATGTATTTTTTCCACCATCCATTATAATACATTGTATTATATTATCCATTATCTTTAGCAAATAATATTTTGCATCCAAAACTCATAACTTATAGTTTATAAACTATTTCCATGAAATAACCACCACCATTATATTATATGGTTTCCAACCATATTATATATTCATCCTTATATACATTATTCTTGTGTATGTATATATTTACCACGTAGGTAAATTTCGTGAGTTTAATAAACTCTTATATTATGTTACATTTTATCATCTTATATTAGATGATGATTCCCATTAGTTGTATTAATTATACAACTTATTTAAGATTATTATCCTAATATTATGTAACATTTTATGTTGTAATAATTACAACTCCTAAGGTTTATTCCATAAATACCTTAGTTTATTAATCTCATTTATTTATGGTTTGTCACATTGTTTAATGTGAATTTCCTTACTTATTAATTCCATTAAAACCACCTTAATACCACATAATTGTTATAACATTTATAACATTGTAGACCTTAGTCTAAAATTCATTTTCCCATCTCTTATAATTCGGTATAGCCCTTTAATTAATTTAAATCCCATTTTGACCACATAACATTATGTAATGTTATACCATATACCAATATCATACACTAGTAAAAAAATGGTCTATCGCAGCGCCCCTACCGCAGCGGTTGTAAAAACAACCGCTGAGATAGGCCGTTTTTAAAAATCCCGCACACCTATCTCAGCGGTTGTAAGTAACAACCGCTGCGCTAGAGTCGTTAAAAAAAACAACTCTATCGCAGCGGTTCCTACTAAGAACCGCTGAGATAGGTCTTTTTTACAGACCTATCTCAGCGGTTCTTAGTAGGAACCGCTGCGATAGGTTGTTTTATTTCCCCCAAATCGGCTCCACTTCTTCTTCTCCTCTTCATTCTCTTCTGTAATCTCGCGAGAACGAAGAAGGCGATGGCGATTTCCTCTCGACGCCTGCGACTCCGCCAGCACCACCGCCACCTTCTCCTTCCGCCCGCCACCATCGTTGCCGCCGCCGTTGCCGCGCCGTCGCAAGTCGTTCCTGGTCGCAGGCGTCGATCGTCGGTGCTGCGGGAACCCTAGGTTCGAATTCCGATTTGTAACTTCGAAATATGTTAATTATTGTCTTGTTGATTGAATAACTAGTTGTAATATAGTTATTGATTTAGTTTAGTTGTGTGTGCATAATTTGAATATAGATAGATTATTGAACAAGTATAAATAGTTGTGCATATAAGGTGTTCGATAAAATGCCTGAGTTGATATTTTTGCTGTTTGTGCCCTCTGCATACAACCCAAAGTTGTAAAAACGGTACGGGAGTTTAGTTATATAAATGCGATATGGAAGTACGGATACGGATAAAACGGGGTTAATGATACGGATGATAAATTTAATTATATAAATATAGAACTAGAATTTAAACATGACTATGAAACTATGAAAGATATTAAAAAATAAAAATTGCAAATCAATATACAAATAATGCATATAAATCTACTATATAAAATAACTTAGTTCAAGTATTATATACCATTTTATAATTTATAATTTTTTTCCACACTATAAGTTTTAACTTTTCATTATATAGATGCAATAAACAAGTTTGTAATTCAAAAGTTTTAATAGATTTATTGTATATGAATTTTGTTACTAAACTAATTAGATCTAAACGTTATACGTTGAATTCATTACATAATGACTACATGATACCAATATCATAAACCATATATAAGTCGTATGTTGACATGAAAAAGTTTGAATTCATATGTATATATGTTGTTGACTATTATAATTTTACATAATTCCTGCAAAAAAAGACTATTAATTAAAAAATCCTGAAAAAACTAGCTTAATATGTTGTTTTAGACAAATTTGAAACGATTAATTCGGTGCTGAAATCAAAGTAATACTGGTATACTGTATTACTTTTTTCGCAAAGAGCCTTGAAAAAAGTTACAACCCTTATAAGAGAAAGAAGAGCGTCGGAAGTAAGAAAAATGTAACAAAAAATGTTAACTCAAATAAAACGAGGAGATATACTGCATAACAAGCAGCACACTAACAGTACAAATAAATAAATAGAGCTGAAACAGATGTTAATTAAACGCCTTTAAACTGCGAGCAGCTTGTACGGTATTAAAACAATTCATATATAACAAATTTATAACTTAAATTCATATAAATTGAAATGGTAAATAAAACTACTATGAAAAGAAAAAGAATAACTACAAATCATTTTGTTCTTAATTCTCAAACTATTTAAAAAATTAACTTCAAGTTTCACATTAATAAAGTGGTAAGATCTATAACTTTATAACATCTATGTTCTCCCATTACATTGCAGTATATACGTGCTTAATATGATAATGCTTGTAGTAATGGGTTTCTTGCCCCCCTAATATTATTACCTTATTCTTCTTCTTGCTATCTGCAGTAATTGGGGTGGTCTCTATGTCTCTTTCTTCCTCATTGCTTCTGTTGTGCAGCATGAGCGGAAAGGTAATAATATCATCTATTTTTTTTCTCTTTTTTATTTTCTTAATATGATAATGCTTATAATAATGGATTTCTTGCCCCCCCTAATATTATTTCCTTGCTTCCCCGCTGTCTGCAGTAATTGGGGTGGTCTCTACTTCTTCTTCCTCATTTCTTCTACTGTGGAGTAAGAGTGAAAAGGTAACATCTTCATCTATGTTTTCTCTTTGTTTGTTTAATTAATTATTGCGAAAAAGTGGTTGTGGTTAATATTGAGTGATTGTGAATAAGGATGGTTGCTGTCAATTGTTGAATTTATTTGTCGTGGTAAATAAGATGTTGGTGAATGCTTAATGATAAGCATGGGATTAACACGATTACGCAAAGGTCATGCCGAATTTTTTCTAGAATCGTATTAGTCTTATTAATTAATTTTATTTGTTATTTGTGTATAACAATCTTTACTTTTCTTTGTCAGGTCTTCTGAATCTGCTATTGGATTTGTACCAGTACTTTCCCAGCCCATCACCAAAGCAGTCTCCTAGCTTCCCCCTCTGTACAACCTTAAAACAAGTAAGTAATTAAACTTTATTTTTTGTTTTAATAATGCAATGATTTGTTGAAGTTAAATTAAATGTGTTAGAATTGTTAGAATAAGGCTAGATTAGTTACGTTGGAACGTTAGAGTACTTAGGCTACGTTAGTTAGGTTGTAACCATAGAGTAGTGCTGAGTTTGGTTGCAACCGTACATCCAGTAGAAACATGCTCCATATACAAATGCAGACGAAACTGAAAGACAAATCAATCTTAAACTTGTTTTGTTTTCACATATAGAATGGAGCGTGACTGGATGTACGGTGATCGAGGGGATCACTATTTTGATGAGAAGCTGAAAGAGTTTCTCAAAGCGGCAGTGCAACACAAGGACAGAACAAAGGCGGACAATATTTCATGTCCTTGTGTTGACTGTGGGGTCGTAAGGAAATATGAAGACATTGAGGAAATTAGATTTCATCTTAAGTCCCGTGGATTCATGCCACATTACAAAGATGGAATTTTCATGGAGAAACTGTTGCAGCTAGTGCTTCAACATCATCAAGTGCTCATGATCCACGTTACGCAAGTACCGCCCACACCTTCAATACCATCAATGAGTCGGTACCGTTAAGTGATTCAGGATTCGATGACAGCGAGACCACTCACCATGATGAGCAAATAGAATGAAATGTTAGAAAATGTTGCGGATACTTTTGTCGATAAGCCGGAAGAGTATCAAAGATTGTTGGACGCATCAAAGACACCTTTGTACCCTTCGTGCGTTAAATACACAAAATTGACTGCTGTACTTAATTTGTTCAACTTAAAGGGGAAATATGGAGTTGGTGACAAGTGTTTCACGTCATTTCTAGAGCTGATACATGATATGCTTCCTGATGAGAATGGTCTTCCTACATCCACCTACGAGGCAAAGAAATGGATGTGTCCAATGGGAGTTGAATATAAAAAGATCATGCTTGCCCAAAACTGTGTGCTTTATAGGGGTGAATACGAACATCTAGACAAGTGTCCTAAATGTTTGTTGTCCCGGTACAAGGACAAGGATGAGGATTCCTCCTTTCAGAAAAAAAATCGTCCAGTGAAATTATTGTGGTACTTGCCGATAATTCTTAGATTCAAACGGTTGTTTGCCAACCCGAAAGATGCGAAGAACTTACGATGGCACGCGGATGGTAGAAAAATCGATGAAAAATTAAGACATCCTGCAGACGGACCTCAGTGGAGAAATATCAACAGAAAATTCAAACATTATTTTGGGGATGAGGATAGGAATCTAAGACTTGGATTGTGTACCGATGGGATGAACCCGTATGACACGTTGAGCAGTCAGCACAGCACTTGGCCGGTGCTACTAGTGATCTACAATTTACCGTCATGGTTGTGCATAAAACGAAAATACATTATGTTATCACTCCTAATTTCTGGTCCAAAGCAACCTGGTCATAACATTGACGTATATCTTGCACCACTGATCGACGATCTAACTTGTTGTGGAATGAAGGGACAGTGGTATATGATGCTCATGCGAAAGAAAATTTCACACTGAAGGCGATGTTGTTCTGTACTGTTAACGACTTTCCTGCCTATGGGAACTTGTCAGGATACTCGGTGAAAGGATTCAAAGCGTGTCCAGTATGTGAGGATGACACATGTTCAGATCGTCTGAAGCACTGCGGCAAAAATGTTTATATGTGTCATCGACGGTTTCTTCCAGTAGACCATCCTTACCGTTCGAGAAAGCGAAAGCTGTTCAACAATGAGCCCGAGACTCGTATGGCTCGTCTACCTTTGAATTCAGAGGAAGTGTATGCAAAGGTAAAAGACATTGAAAATGTCTTTGGAAACACATCCAAGCCGCCGAAGAACATCTGGAAAAAACGTTCCATTTTTTGGGATCTACCGTATTGGCGGCATCTGCCTGTTCGACATTGTTTGGATATCATGCACATTGTGAAGAACATCGGTGAGGCAGTGTGTGGTACTTTGCTCAACAAGTTATATGAACGATGCAGAGTCAATTGGTATTCCCAAACCACGTCACCATGGTAGATTTGAGGGTAAAGGAGTTATTGGCAAAAAGGTTGTTCGTATCTCTCGTGATCTTATTAATCAGGCACATTTGTTTGTACTACAACACCTTGAGGTTGTTGAACCCTACTTCGATATTCACATTGCTAAGTTGAGTCGACAAAACCCTACCAAAAACCGTATCTGGCTTAAAAAAGAACAAAATCGAGTATTCGTCCAATGGTTTAAGGAATATGTGTTTGAGCAAGCTTCATTGAACCCCGAAGATGTTAGTGAAGAAATCAGATGTCTAGCTGTTGGTTCTGGAACAGATGTTGTATCGTTTGAAGGGTATGACATTAATGGATGCACATACTACACTGCACGCCAAGATGCTAAATCAATACATCAGAACACTGGGGTAAAAATTGAAGCATCGGTGACTGAATATGGTCTAGGTAACCAGGTTCAACCAATGAGTAGTAGTAGTTGGTATTATGGTGTGATAGAGGACATATGGGAACTAAACTATCACATTGATTCGTTTCTATTGTTCCGCTGCAATTGGGTGGACAACCGACTTGGACTCCAAAATGATAAAGGACTTATTTTGGTTAATCTTTCACGTGTTACAACTAATAAGGAAGATCAGTTTGTGTTGGGTAAAGACTGTGACCAGGTGTTTTATGTTGAAGACCCAAAAGCTAGTAGATGGTATGTTGTTCTTCCAGGGAGAAGACCGGTTTTGTTTGAGGATGAAAACAACGACGATGATGATAATGAGATGATAGATGAAACAGTATCGTTGCATACAGGGTTGCATGATTCAACTGATGATTTATATAGTTACTTTTTTACACTTAATAGTTTGTTTTAAGATTTATATAGTTACTTTTTTACACTAATCCATTTTTTTGTGCATATAGGACCGATTCAGTATAGATCCTTCTCTGAAGGATGATGTGATGAAGGGGATTGCCACACAGTTCAAAGACTTCAGATCTCTGCTCACGAGGCAGTACATTTACTGTGAGGAGCCCGCAGAGATAGAGGAGGCAGAAGGTGAAGATGTGGATGGTCGGAGACCACCGTGGCAAAAATATGATGGTATTACTGAAGAGCAGTGGAATGAGTTTGTTGCAAAGCGTTTGAGCCCTGAGTTCAAGGTGAGTTTCACACTAGTAGTTGTTCTTTTGTATGATAAATGTTTAAAGTGTTCTTAGTGTTCATTTGGTTAATTCGTCTTTTTCATATATTATTTGCATAATTTGTCTTTTCATACATATATGTAGGCTATACGTGAGAAACAACAACAAAATGCAAAAAAAAAATCATTACCCCCATCACATGGGGAGCACAAGTATTGCTCAGCGTGTGCCGCAGTGGGAGAAAGAGGGGTTGCTGCCAGCTGGCTCGAATGTCAGCGAACGGCGGATTAAGGTTTGGGACTTAAGTCGACGGAAGAAACCTTTAAATCCGGCGGCACCTGCTGAGTATGATGACGCCACGAGAGAAGTCATCAACCAAATGGTAAGTGATTTTTAGTTTAAAAAGTGTTTATTATATTTATAGAGTAACAATAGCAGTTAAATAAACCGAAGTATCTTTATTGACTTATTAAACTCCATAACAGGAAGAGTTAAGCTCCCAGATCACCCAGGGCACTTGGCAGCCCGTTAGGGAGGATGATCCACTTTCCCGCGCTCTCGGGAAGAAGGATCATCCGGGTCGTGCTGTAGGCTTTGGTGGTCATGTCGATATACGCCAAGCCTTCGGTAATCCTGGGTCCAGACACAGTGCTGGAGGGAGCATTACATATGAGGAGCACTTACGCCAGAATGCGGAGCTCGAGCAGCGACTACGAAATGAATTTCGACAGTCAATCGCTGAAGCTATGGAGATGATGCAATCTGAGAGGATGAGTCAGGAGGTTTCTAGACCGCCAGATCAGGCACAAGCATCAGAGCCCGCAGCAGTGCCTCCCAGTAGTGTTCACTTCGTCAACCCATTTCCATATTCATCTCTCAAGGTTAGAACAACATGTTAACTACAAATACAAAAAAAAAACAAATTATACACTTGTTTATGTGCATCTAAAATCTTTAATTTTGAAAATTTAGCAATCGGTTGACTGCACATTGTTCCAAGTGATTGGCGTTGACGAAGTCGAAGTAGGGTGGGGAAAACTTTTCAAGTCTTGTGCTGGAGACACCGTGAGAAATGCAGTGCTCCGAGAGTACCATGCCCGGGTGCTTGTTGAAGGTTACGCGCCTGCTTACGCGGATTGTCAGATACCGGTGCCCGGTGCAGACATATCCACCCTTCGTCAAGCTGAATCCAATACAGTACAGTGGCCCTGTAGATTGATTAAGCTTGGGGAGCAGCAGGTAACCCCATGAAAAAACTTATTCTTTAACATATCCTACAGTAGAAACATATACTTATTAAATTAATATATTAGGAACACATTCAATCAAATTATGATAAGGCAAAAGGAAAGGGAGTTGTTGTTGCACCAGCTAATCTTTCGATGGCATCCGCGACTAGAGTTGTGATGAGATCGAATTTGCTACAACCGGCGGTTCTGAATGCCTTACCCCCCAAGCTGAAACTGTTGCACTCCACACTATTGATGACGCCGCCAGGAAGAGATTCGGTTACAATGGAACCAAGACCGGATCTTTTTTACTATACAGGCACTCAGAGTTTTGAAATCTATCTTACTGATTTTGTGGAGTTGTTCATGAAGGATTGGTTGAGTGCGTCGATTCTCAAATCGGCTTGCATGTGAGTAATTAGCATAGCTTGTACACATTTTACTCTGTATATTTGAAAATTAAATTCATAATATTGGTTTCTTTATATTGTGCAGGTTTGTTGATGACAAGGCGGTCCAAGTACATGAGAATAGTAGTTTCGGTGTCTTATGCCCTGACTACTGTTCTGAAACTAATATGGGATCTGACCCCCAAGCTTTGGTCCAGTACTTGTCGACTGTGATACATGCGTGTGCAGTTGCTGATAAATCTTACATAATGCTGCCTCTTCATCAAGGGTAAGAATTTTATCTAATGTTAAGTTAGTTTAAAAATTATGATATTTTTATTATGTAATTGATTGAATTAAGTTCTGCTTGTATTGTAATCTATGAACAGCCGACACTGGTCTTTGCTCGTTCTATGTATAAAAGCCCAAGAGTCCTGCAGCTTGACTCAGCATCTCGGCATCCCAAGAGGCCACTTATATATAACATGTTGATGAGGTGATGAATTTACTTATGAAATACCCCAAACCTTGATATGTGGTTTAAATATAAACTATGGTATGTAAAGGCTAAAAAGTGCCTTAGTAACATCAGTGAACAATTTAGACCATAGTAAATGCAATAAAGCATTAAGACACAGTTTGAGCAAAAACATGCTCTAAGCTATGAGTGAACTTGGTTAGGACCCAAAGCCTACCAAGACTTAATAATATTCAATTATGATTTAATAAGGCTAATAAGTCCTTAGGAAACCTTGGTGGGCAATTAAACCAAATAAAACACAAGAAAATACCTTAAAGTCATATGAGCAAAAATGTGCTCTAAGCTTGGATAAATGTGTATAAGACCTAATGGTCATACCTATACTTTATAAATATGTTAATGAACATATTAAATCAATTACCAAAGAAACCAAGCTTGAAAACAAGTTAAAACACAAAAAGTGCTTTAAGGAGTCTTAAAGCACGTTTTTGAAAAATTGTCTTGTAAATGAGTTTTGAATGGCTAAATGTCCATCATTACTCTTAATTAACATGTGTACTATATAGTATCACATTTGGGTGGCTATATTAATGGGAAATCAAAATTTCACTTCTAAGTGCCTTGTTTTAGTGAATAGTGATTTATTAAGCTAGTTTGTAACATATAATGTTATAAGTAAAATTGACAAATAAAGACTAAAGTACCCTTCTAACTAAATGGGGGCCGGTTTTTCAAGGAGTGAGTCACCAAGTTGTAAAAGAAATCAAATAAGTTAAGTAAAGCTTAAAGTAAAGTACTATTTTGCTTTATAACATAAATATCTTCAAAAGCAAACTCATCTTCTCATTTCCTCCTCTTCTTTCATTTCACACGGTTTCTTCACCTTCTCCTTTCCTCCATTTACGATTTGCAACAGCCCCTCTCTTCTCCATCTTCATTTCCTTGCCAAATCCAACTCCATGCTCCAAATCAAATTCTAAGACCATATTTGTCTTAGTTAGGTCAAGCTCTACACTTCTATCTTTTCAAATCTTCAAGAGCTCAATTTTGGTGCCATGGAGAATCACCATTGATGGAGCTTGAGCTTGTGTTTCTACACATTATTACTCTCCTTTGCTTCTAGGTAAGGAATCTCAAAGAAAAATCAAGTTTCCTCTCCTTTAGTACATGACCGAAAATTCACCTCACCATGGTGTCTTTACCTTGCTTGTTTAGCTTCATTTGAATCTTCCAAGGGCTAGGAGGAGTCCTCTCTTGATACTTATTCAAGTTCTCTTCCAATTCCAAGGTAAAACAATTACCTTAATGTGTTAAAACAATATGTGCTAGGGTTTACAATGAGATGAAGCATAATGCTTGAATACTCATTCTGTTATTTGTACATTGTTTAGAAGTTGACAAACAACCAAACCCCACCGGTTTTACAAGGAACAAGAAAGAAGTTTGTGAGGAAAAAGAGGTAAACAAGCTATCTCAATGTAGTTTAAATGCCTTAGGAAAATGAGCTTGATTTGCTTAATAAAATACCTAAGGAGCCAATGGTGAATGAGCTAGTAAATGCTCTCAAGGAGTTTATTAAGGGCATATGTATTGGTGTATGTATTTGCAGGTCAAAGGCATTATTTATGTGGGAAATTCAGTGTTAAGGTTATGCAATTTAAGGGCCTAAGAGCCATGTGTTTAAGGGCCTAAGTGCCAAGCAATTTAAGTTTTTGCACTATATTGTGATGTAGTGTAAATTTGGTGAAGTTATGTGTGTGAGAATCTATGATGGATTTAGGTGTTCTTGAATGTTTAATGGTGAAAACCATGAGTTTTGGAATGATGATGTGCTAAGAGAACCCATGGCAAAATTTGTATATGTATAAGGTTTAAGTGCTTAAATGAACTTTGGTGAACTAGGATATGTTAGGAAAGGATAAATGTTTTACTAAGGAAAAAACTGTTTTAAGGTGTTCTAAGGTGCTACAAGGACTTAGGCATGATCTTGAGGTTCTAGTATGTACCAAAGTCATTTTGGACTTAGTTAAAGACTTAGGCAAACTTTGGTAAATTGAGGAGAAAGTGTAAGCTTGGAAAAAGGAATTGTAAGAGTGACATAAGGAGTTTTGTTTTGTAAGAAAGGATGTTTGGATGATGATGTTTGTGTGGAAGAGTGTCTTGGTATAATGGTTAAAATAGACATGAAACATCACTTAGAAACCTAAGGAGAAGATACTATAAGTGTTGGAGGCTTTGGAGGAATTTGGTTAAGTGTTTAAAGACTTGGAAATTGAATGTTTTGCCGTGTCTGAACTTCCGTCCGGACATGGAAGTTCGGACAGGCTCTGTGGGTAAAGGATTTCTCACTCTCGAACTGTGTCCGAACTTGGGAAGTCCGGACACAAGTTCGGACGTGACTGTTTCTATCTGGGATTTACTCTCGAACTGTGTCCGAACTTGGGAAGTCCGGACACAAGTTCGGACATGTGTATGGTTTCAGTATTAGCTCGCGGCTTGCGTCCGAACTTGGAGGTTCGGACACAAGTTCGGACAAGGTGTTGTATGGGCCAAAACATTTGTTTAAGGTATGGAAATGGTGTGTAATGATGGGGATTGATAGGTAATGATGTTATAAGGTTGTTAAGGACATGTTAGGTGAGTTTTTAATGACAATTAAGTGGGTGAAAAGTTGTATTAGAATGTGAGAGTAAAACAAGTTAAAAATGTTAAGCTATGTAACTAAGTTAACGGGGAGAAGTTATAAGCATTAGACATTAAATAATCATGCTACCCCGATGTTAATAAAAAGTACATGTAATGTTATCAGTTGTTCGAGAATTGCTCGAGGAACATAAGTGGACGTGGTAAAGTGGACTCCGGACAGGTATGGTTTTCTTGCAACCTGTGTCCTACCGGATTACACCGGCTTGTATGCCAATGTGTTTTTCTGTATGTTTGCCACGTTATGAGATAAATCATGAAACGAGTTTACAGTCGTTATTGTTATTGTATGTTTTCGTGTCGATACCGGTAACCTCGAATGCGCTTGAAGGGCTAGTTAACCACTATTAGGTAAACGTAGGAGAACGGTATCCGGTAACAACGTTTCTGACTTAAGGAACGTTCTAACCACGGCTATGCGTGAGTTGGTTATGTGATGTATGTATGTGAATGTATGACTCTCTCTTCCCTTGTGTATGTCTAACAAGACTTAACCCAATGTTTGTGATTGTTTAATAAAGTTCAAAGTTGAACTTCTAACAAGTGCTAACGGGGGAGTGAGGAGTCCGGTCTGTTCCGGCCACGCGTGTGAGTATGGGGGTCGTTGTCATAGCAGGTTCGATCCTCTCTGTATGTTATGGTTGTTTTCCAATTTGGTTCCCAACCTTCCCTTTAGCTTAACCAAGGCTATCACTGACTCACGTCGGGCCACAGGGGCATACTATTGTTATGTTTGTTTCGGTGTGCTTGGATCACTATATCCGAGACACCTTGTGTTAAGTTAACCGTTCATTTAACGAGACGGTAACGAGTTATGTAACGAGCTTATCATGAGACTGGCAACATTCTCTAGGCTCACCAGTGTATTAGCAATGTTTGGGTCGGTTTCCTAAGAGGACCATTCCCGTTATGTTATGTATCTTTGTTGTGATGCAATATCTATTGCGGTGTTATGTTGTGCACGTGGAAACGTGCAAAGTGTTGTTAAGTGTTGTTATGTAGTGTATGTTATAGTTGTAAAAGTGGAGTATGTGGATCATGGATATAGTCCCAGTTTGAGAAAAGGGCGTTTAAGGATAACCCGATTTAAGGGTAAGTGTCGTCTGTTAAGGAAGTAGCTCCATTAGAGGAGGAACACTCTAGGGATATTGAATACCTTGAGTGACTTATTAAGCAAGGATATATTATCCGTTTGTTGAGCCCGTTGAGGCGAAATGATTATGTGTTGTGTGTTTACAGTTGCATGTATGATTTAAAAATAATCAACCGCATGCTAAGACGACAATTAGTTGTGCGTGGCCCGGTAGCATGTGGGCTGCAGGATTACCATACCAGCAAAGGTGCTGAGCCCTTGGGGGCCACCCTTTCTCTTCTTTTCCTATTTCAGGTACAAGGAGCTGGAAGCCGTTCGAGAGTAGGATGGGGTAGTCGTTGTACATGGGTAATCGTTTATGTTGTATATATACAGTAGGTGTAGTAAGACCGAAATTGTTATCGGCATTAGTTATAAATACTCGGTATAGTTGGAAGGTGTATGTTTGTTGTTGGATTAATGGAAAGGGATAGTAATGTGTAGTCGCTCGGGAATTTAGCCCATCAGACCGGTACAATGTGTATGTATTAGCCTTGTTAGCCACGTGGGTGGCTAACGGCGTGTAACACCAACGAGATAAGTGATGTGATGAGGTTGTTTTTCCGCTGCAGTTTATTGTAAGTGTGTTATTGTTGTATGGGGTGTTACAACTTAACTTGATTAATGATCAATTTTTAGTTATTTCTTAATCATCTGGTTGATAACTTTTACTTTATCTGTGCGTATGAATTCTAGTGCCTTTGTATCTGTAATGACGCAAGTCCGAGGAGAGAGATTTAAGAAGATTCCGTGGAGTGTCGTCAAGGTATTTATGTAGTCCTTATTCAAATTTTGTAATATGTTCATTAATTTTAAAATAGGAACAGTATTATAATTTATGTGTTAAATTGATTTTGAATATGTACGTATATACATGTGCAGTGTCCACAGCAGCCGGGAGGTTCGGAATGTGGCTACTATGTCATTTGGTTTATGAGTGACTTGATAGCGGACCGAGACTGTTGCGAGAGAAGTCTCTAGACATGGTAAGTAGCATTCTTCTCGAAATATTTTGGTTTTGTAGATAATTTTTAACATTGATTCTTAAACTCAAAGTATTATTAGCAACTAATCATATTTCTTTTGTGTTAATTTCAAGGCTTTTGAAGATTTGGTAGACGGTTACAACGAAGGACATATAACCGAGGTGCTCGAAGAATGGGCAAATTCATGAGCGTTAATGTAGGTTGCTTTTAGGGTTTTGGTAGGATTGAGTAGGATGGTTTTGAATTCTCATGAAACAATTGTCGTTTCTGTAAAGATTTTGTTGATGTTTGATTAATTTGCTCAAATTTGTAAATGTAAGTGGATTATTGCCCGTAGATAGGTTTGGTGGCTATTTAAACGGTGAAATGGTTGATCTAATGCCCCACCGTGGTGGCATTGTTAATTGCTATATCTTAACAGGTTTGATTGATTTTGGGTGTGTGTGGTAGAATTGTAGGGTGGAATGGAAAAAAAAAACAATCTATTGCAGCGGTTCTTAGTAACAACCGTTGCGATAGGTTGTTTTTTTTTAAAAAAAAAAAGGTCTACTGCAGCGGTTCTTTTAACAACCGCTGCGGTAGAGTACCTACTGCAGCGTTGTAGAACCGCTACGGTAGGTACCTATCGCAGCGGTTGTTAAAAGAACCGCTGCGTTAGAGTACCTACCGCAGCGGTTCTACAACCGCTGCGGTAGGGTCTTTTTCTACTAGTGATATAATATGATATCTTTATTTCCTTTAATTTATAACCTATAGTTTTTATACAAAACTATATATATTTGCCCATGGGCACCATATCAAAAACTTATTCTTTTTCATACTCCACAGTTTCCTTGATTTACGAAATCACCCCATTATTTATAACATGTTATATATATCATATAATATAACATTTTTAACTTAAAAAAGGGTATAACCTATGGTTATATTTTGTAAAATTCCGAACAGACCCTATTCTGTTTATAATTAAATTTCAAACCCTCCAAGTTTCTATAATTGCCATTTGGCCCAATTTATAACATATAGTTTATAATACATTAAAACTATATATTATACATATATCTTATTAAATACTCTTATATCATTCCAAAAATCACCAAAGTTCACCTAAGGGTTATAATTACCCTTACTAACCAAATAGTTTCGGTATTTGCTATACCACCACATATATTTCTCCAAAGTGTCATAATGACATAATAACTATATATTATACATATATAGTTTATTTTAATTCCAAAATCAACCCAATAAATTCCTAAAAATTCCTAATAACCCATGGGTGTTTATAATACCATTATACACCCTTTATTTTCGGTAATAACATATATACCACATATGTTATAAAATTGTTACAATTAAATACTTATCTTTTTATAAAACCTTAAATAAGTTATTTAACTTATCTAATTTGGTCAAAACCTAGCATATGGTCAAGGTTGACCTCCTTAATATTTCCTTGATCATTAATTTCCATATATCACGGTTTGTACCCATACTTTCCAGAAATTACCATTTAACCCCAAAACTTTGTAAAATCTTATAATTTTTATTTAAACTCTTTTAAATCTCTAATTTTCGGCTTTATTATTATATAGCCCCCAACTTTAATTTAATTACACTTTAACCCCTTATAATATGCGGTAATGCATATATACCACCTAAACTTAAATAAAACCTTATAAATGCATAAATAAAATGGCCTAAAGTACATGGCCTTATTACAAACATTAGCTTATAAAATAAATTACACATAAATGTCCAAAAATACATTAAACTCTCGGCCCTTACCATATATTTTCCATATTTACCAATTTTCCACATAATGTCTTAAATTTGACAATTATGTTAATTAATTAGTTAGATAAATTTTCCAAACCATTCCTTAATCACCTAGGGTCAAAATAAGACCTATAAACCTTGTTCACTCACGGCACAAATTATACACATATGTATAATTACATAGTAATATACCAAGTGAAGGTTTAAGTGATTTATACCTTGTTTTTGCCTAGTTTAGGCCTTGTTTGGTTTTGGCCTGCTTAGGATAAAATTTCCACAACATCATTTACATGTTTTCAAACAGCAATTAAGGTATAATTATTCTCCAAGCAAGATCTAACCATAAGAAGTGTTTTAATGTATATTTCAAGGTAAAATTTACCTTAGAATACCAAGGTAGCCAAGGGTTGTCTTCGGCCTAATTTTACAGAAGCAAAAGAGCATCAAAAGAGCTACTAAACCAAGGCTTAAAACCGACATAACTCAGATTCAAAGATGGCTAATTTTTACCTTGATTAAAATGCCAAAAATGGTGTTTTTGGCTTGGATCTGGCTATACCTTGAAGCTCTTGATAGATCCACTGAAAAAGTATGTTAAGAAGAAGATTATAAGGCTAGGAACAAAGTTTCACAGCCGAATTTGAAGGGAATCAAAAGATATGTGCTTAAAGCACATTTTTATACCTTAAGAACAAGATTAGCTTTCTCCACCTTCTTCCCTTGTTAAGGCCGAGATACACCCTCCATTTAACCTCCAAAACAACCTAAGAACATTGATGGAAGTGGTTGATGCTTTGCTCCATGGAAAGAGGAAAGAATTGTGAAGAAAGAATGGAAAATGGATATAAAATGACTAATTAAGCTTACCTAGGTAGCAAGGTGTTCTTCTATGTTCTTGGTGTGTTAGCCACGGTTTGGAGAAGCCAAAGAGAGGTTTAATGAGCTGCTGTCGGCAGGGATGAAGGCAAATGAAGAAAGGTAAGCTAATTTGCCTTATAAGTTAAGTTTATATTAATTAATGAATAGTAATGGTGATTCACCAAATTGATTAGATATTTTGTGTTAATGCTGAATGAGCTGTCTTCCCAGCTCCCTTGGCTGCCGACTTCATATAGGTAAGAATGGTCAATTAATTGACCATTGACCAAACTTAGTCAATCTTGCTTAAAAATGCACTATTTGGGTTACTATTCATACTAAATTGCCCATTTTGATTTTTAATTTTCAAACTTTGATTTAGACTTTAAAATATAGTCTATCATGTCATATTAATATTATAAATGATATACTCAAGTCTTTAAATGACAAAAAGTCATTATCTTAGAGCTCATACACAAAAACGTGCTTTAAGGTGTTTTAGCGCACATTTTGTGTCGTAAGGTGTTTCTGAGCTCTGTTTTCTTTGAGAACAGTTTTGCTGTGTTCCTTACATGATATTTGATCATGGTATCCAATTTTATATCATTTAGAGGTCATTAGACCTTTAAGGTTTTCTTAGAGCACATTTTCGCCCTACTTGACCTTGAAGCATGAAAATGCTTGTTCTTTGTGTTGGAGTGTTGTCCAACAATTGTAATATGTTTAGTAATGTGTTAATAAGCTTAGGAAAAAGTTTTAGGTCCTAAGAAGTTCATTTGGGTATTTATTTACCCTAAACAGTCAAAGGGTGCAACATCTTGCTTTGTTTGACCACTGTTGTTCTCAGTTGACTTTTAAGGCATGTTTAGGCCTTAATCAATGTGATTAGATATTAATCCATATTTTATTAGTTTGGGGTATTTCAATCTACCCCCCTAAAAAGTCTTCGTCCCGAAGTCGCTTAATCAAATAGGTAAGTATATAAATGTATAACTACCCATTATTCCCATAATGTATATCTTGTGATATATCATTTACACACATCGTATTGCGCTTATACAGTACATAGCCATCACTTTGTGGCGTTAGTTCAATCATATATGGATATAGGTGATCCATCAGCACCATTATTTCCTATCAATTCTACAAACCCTGACAACCTCCCGAGGTGTCCATAACATACCATCGTTCCAAATCCATATCTAATGATTCATTTCGTATCTAGGCGATACCATATGTAATCATTCTACAAAGCAATATAAATATATATCACAAGTAGTATAAGAAAAGTACTACACACATGGGTGTAAATACAACATTCAAACAGGTATCTCATAAGATACATAAATATAAGTGCACATCACACACCAAACAAACCAACAACGTACGCCCCGCGTACCAAACATAACCAACAAAACCTTGTGTGCCCCGCACACCACCAATTCACTGTATGCCATGCATACGAAACAAACAAATAAACAAACCTCGTATGCCCCGCACACCACAAACAACAAAACTTAGTGCACACACGTGCACAGCCAAGAGGCTCTACCCCCCTTAAAAAGGGTTACGCCCCCGTACCCCACAAGTATACAACAGCCGCTCAACAAGGAGCGCTGGATACTTGGCTCTCATAGAGTTCTCCAACTCGTGGATTATCCTCATATCAGAGAGACGGGTATGACTCTAGCCCTACCGGGCTCCACAATACATAAAGGGTGAGGCACTTAACTATTTGTGCTCTCTCCCAAGTTCGTTCTAATGGGCCCACTCGCTCCGTATGAGGTGCAGACCCATGAACATAGGCTCAGTTTGCCTTTTCCCATTGCTGTGTATCCTCTCATTAGGATCACTAGCATACATGCGTGTGTCTTCTCTCACTGATATTCAGCTTGAGGTATACTATGACATTGGCTATTGTTAGTACTTAGTGCTCTTTGCACTCGTCTTTGTAATACTAAGACGTACCAGCCTACATGTCCACAGAGATGATGATTGTCATCCGTGTCTCCTAGTGGTTTTGTTCCGGAGTAACACACTGTTGTAGTTCTTTGATACACACTCGAGTTGATATCCATTACATCTTTCTGTATTCCCACTAGACTAATAACTGCACAAGTGCAATACCAAAACACTCAGTCCTACAGAGTGCAGAGACGTAAACTCTCAGCAGCTAATATCTAAAGAGTCAAACAGATAAGATGAGCGAATCATTATGTGAGTGGTATATTCCAAGTGCACTGTTCATTCTCAAGGTAACTGCTAGTATATTAGCTTTGTCTCTCATCATTGTGTAGTCACGCGTTTATGTCCACATCATCTGGTAGATTTCCTCTGGATTGTAAGAATTGCTCGATCCTTATGAGGGTTCTACATATTTTCATCCATAGTGGGTTTCCATGTTTCTTCCTTAGTGTTCACGTCCTTGAAAGGTTTCCCTGTCTTCACTGTATACTGTTTACTGCTCTGTTGTGTTGAAAGTTCTTGATTTCTCTAGCCCGTTGTTTAACTGCGGCTCTTCTCGTCCACCCTCGAGGTAATCTGTCTTACTGTCTGTAGTATGGAGTTGACTACTTCCGTGTTCCTAACACTACTTGTCTACTTGCATGGGGTACCGTACTGATACATTACTACTTACCCGACTAACTCATAAATAAGTCTGTCAGAGCCACATGCTCCTATCGGAGTGCGGTCGTCCCATGTCTCGTTTAGTAAACTGGTAATGTCTGTCACACGGTTATTGTGAAGTATTTATTGTCAATCTCCCTTTTGATGGATGTCCTTTTGTATTATTAGTTTGTGTTATCGGTTATCTTGTAATAAGTGCTATTGCCCTAGTGGCATCGGTGGTAATTCGTGCCATAAGCCGTGCTATATTTAGCAAACTTGGTTCTCCTATCTCGATCTCATTGAGTACAACATATATTCCTTTCTTCTCTTTATCTTGGTCATATCTCATCCATAGTTCATTTATTCCCTCATCCGTTTAATTGGATGTACTGCAGATTGCATACTAGCTTGAGCAACTTGGCTCTCCACTTCCCAACCATCCTCACTGACGGTGGTGCATCTACAAGGGTATGCTTGTCCATCAGGACTAAACATTCATCACTGGTAGTGATTAGCATTAAATGCGGGTATACACTGATGGTATTTGGCTAATAAGCCCTGTCTGAAAATTCCGAATGGTTAAACTGATGTGGTTTACAATTACAGTAGCTGTATAATTTCCTCTGTTGCATAGGTCAGACTAACGGTCTTCCCAAGGTTGCATAGGTTTCTAATCTTAAGGTTTGTATGAAAAAGGTATGAAAATTTTGGTATATATATATATATAATAAAATATAAAACTAAGTAGTAGTAGTTGCAGTTGCAGCACTTGCTCTGTCAAGTGCGCAAGGCAGATGGAAATTTCAGTGGTTTACTTGTCATAGCGCTTACAATAGCAAGTGCGCCATGCAGGTGGGAATTCTGGTTCAGTAATTACTGATCTCGTTGACTGTGCGTCGTCAAGTATGGCTACATGATAATGTAAGCATTAACATCCTGCTCATATATATAATCCATCAAGGTTTAAAGCTTATTGGTACTGAGTACACACAACTAATCCCAAAGTCTTACATAATAGGCGAGTGGTCACTAACACACTCCCACATACTTATAACATGTCTTTGTCTAACATCCAAGGTAAGTACATAACACAGTAAGCAAAAGTCTTCCACCAGCGGTCTCATGGAGTTCAGGGTACTCATGCCCTATCTACTCCCTTGCCTCTCTGGGCTCCAGCATCAGTAGATGTCTGGCCATCCTGACCGCCTCGTGGTACTCCAGATCCTCTAGCTGAGGTCTTCTGAGTATTCTTTGGTGGCCTGTAGTTACGGCTCTCAGGTTCATCCAGCACTCGAACTCCAGTGGCCCTCTTTCTTGCAGCACCGACACTCAACTTTGCGGCCATTGCAGTCGACCCCAGGATGATCCTTCCCACAACGCTTACAATAGAAATGGCGCTGGGGCTGTCCGGTGCCTAATGGTATCATTTAGTTTAAGTTAAAATCTGATGATATAAAGGTTAAGGTTACAATTCAATTTAAGAGGTAGGTGTTCTCACCCTTAGGAGGTGCAGATCTCAGAGGCTGAGCATCTATAGCTGGGCCGGTCAACCGAAGGACGGGCTCTTTCCCCTTTGCTCCCTGGTGACCCTGTTGCCCTTTCTTTTGAAAGAATTTCCTGTTTAAGGTTTTGGGTCAGCATTCATAAGGTATTTAGTATGGTAAACAATTTAGAATGGGATAAGTCCTTACTTTCCCTTCTTCTGGCTATCGCCTGGAGATGCTCCTCCACCCTCAGACTCTCCCTCAGGGTTCTTTCTCTTCTTGGTCCCGAGAGTCTCTTCCCGAGTCTGGAGCATTAGCTCCGTCCTCGAGGTAGCGTCATAACACTCCTGGAATCTCATTGGTAAGTTCTCACAAAGTTAATTGGTAATGTAGTAAGTAAAGAATTTATGGCTTTCATGTTAATACCTGGATGGTAGTGTAGAGGGTAGCACCCATCGCCATCTGGATGCGAAACAACAATCCCCCCGGAACTTCTTGACCTTCACGGTCTCTGAGTAATCAACGCCGGGAATGAAGTCCAGCAGACCAATGAATCGAGCATAATACTCATCCACGGTCAGACCTCCCTGAGATAATGTCTCGAACTCATGGCGCTTCTTCTGCTTAAGATGTGCCGGATAGTACTTCCCCTCAGCAACTCGACAAAGGCAGCCCATGAAAAGTCGGGCGTAGCCAGGTGATGGTCCTTGACCAACCTCCACCAAGTGCTGGCTGCATCCTTCAGATGGAAAGCAGCAATGACGACCTTCTGGTTGGCAGGTACTTGTAAAGCCTCGTAGGCCTTCTCATGTTCAACAATGAAACGCTCTAAGGCTACGGGGTCTGGCTCCCCAGAATATGTAGGTGGTCGGGTCTCGGTAACTGACTTCAGCCAGTTTGTTTCCCTGGGCTGTGGCGGGTGGGCTGGTGCTCCTCCAATTTGAGTACCAAGCTGTGCGAGAGCGGCAACAATCGTCTCTGCAACTCCTGGAATCACGGGGTCACCACCTCCACCTCTACCATTACCACGCCCTCTAGTTCCCCCAGACATCTGTAGTACAGTATGTCACATAAATACTCGGTAATTTACCGTACACAACCAGTAGATATTGAATTGCCTTAAAGGCTAGTCTATCACGCAATTTGCATTACTAGACACAATATCTTTTAAGACGAGTCGTCTCGTACCTCACAAACGTTTCCCGTAATTTCCCAAGTCCTAAGCTCACTGTCTTAACCTATTTCCTCGTCATCAGAGCGGTACTCCGCTCTGATACCACTTTGTAACACCCCTCTCCTTAATCACGTAATAATCTCTCACGTAGCAATAAATAAAACGTCTTACAGCGGAAGAATTAATAACAATAACAATACTCACTCGGGTGTCACCAGCCATTACTCGCCCATGCGAGTAACGAAGCCAAACTATATCCAACAACCAACACAAACAAACTGCTAACCGCCGTGATAACGAGAAAACTCCTATACATCAAACTAAGTCCATACTCATAAACATCGACAAGTGAGCGTCTACCCAATCCTGAATATACATAACCGTACCATAATACAATTCACCATCTTCATTGCTTACAAACAAACTCCCTGTGCGGTAATCAAATAAACTCTAATTACCCTGTTCCCGCACTTCGGCTTCGGCGATAATCAACAACCTGCATATGGTGTAGTATCAGCGATAGACGCTGAGTATGCCGGGCCTGGACCCTAATGGTCACTTAGTCATTTTAACCATCTTATTATTAGATTGGTTTCATGCTTTACCATTTTACAGTTATAATCAACACTGTAATATAATGTATAATATACATAATCATCCATCCAAATATCCACAAACATTCAACCATCCATCCAATCCAAACATCATTTAGTATCACAAATCACAATTGTATATCGAATGTATCAAAATAACCACAGTATAATGTACAATGTACAATCGCCGTAGCGTACAGTTTCCAGTATGATGTACCATGTACAATCGCCGTAGCGTACAGTTTCTTAGTTATTTACCTTGGCCTTAAGGCCCCATCCAACCATGTTTAATTAATACCAGTTGGGCGTCGTGTTAAGACAACCCTATAACCTCACCATGGACAGTAGTCCTCCCGTACACACAAAGGTGCTCATTTCGCCAGAGGTCCGGAGGCCCCTGACTATTCTCTTATGTCTCGTAAGACGTCCATAGAAAAGCCGTAGCCACCTGACCCACGATCCAAATAGGGCTCGTTGGGTATAACCTGGAGCGGAACCCGATCGGGTACCCCTCAGTGATCACAACTGCGCAACCAAGTAGTTCGTAAACTACCGGGATTCCTCACCTCAACTCATACCATCTCTCTCTCATAATGTTTAAGATATGCTCTTAGTCTTATGGAGAATATAATTATTAATTAGCTGCCCAATGGGTCTCACGCATACCTAGAAGTAATCTAGGTTATATTCATGTTCGAGATCCATGCTCTAGAGACCGACAATGTCGTGACTCGTACCTAAGTTTTACTTAGGTTCCCATATACTTAATATTAATACTATGGTATTATATCAAGTAACCGTCATGTCATCACAATAACGTATATGTATGTTTATATAAGTCGATCTATAGTCGACGTAGTGTTAGTCCCGTGGGACGCTCGTGCATAAATAATTAATGCAGTAACACTTAATCACATACATGTATCCACACACATAACACACAAGTTATATCAACCAAATCCGAGCCCAAGGAGTTTCCTTAGGACAACTCGGATCAAACCCCTTTACATACCGTTCACCAAGACCTAGGATGCGCAGTGTAGTCCACTAGCTCGTCAAGCGTCCTTGTCTGAAGTATGATCTAAACGGTATTAAAACTATAAGTCAGTCTCCATGACTAACTACATCCGGTACTTCCGAATAACAAGTAACCCCGACAGTTCATCCCCGTTTTCTACAGTTATTTGTTACGGGTTTCTCTAAACCGGTCGGCTTTGTTACTAAAACTCGTATGTCGAAACATTTCGACTGTTAAGTTTAATTCATTATATTTCTTTAATCTTATCCATTATTTAATTTAGGTATATAACCTATAGTTGCATGTATGCATGCATTATTATATTATATCGTATTATTTTTCCACCATCCATTATAATACATTGTATTATATTATCCATTATCTTTAGCAAATAATATTTGCATCCAAAAACTCATAACTTATAGTTTATAAACTATTTCCATGTAATAACCACCACCATTATATTATATGGTTTCCAACCATATTATATATTCATCCTTATATATATTCATTATTGTGTGTATGTATATATTTACCACGTAGGTAAATTTCGTGAGTTTAATAAACTCTTATATTATATGTTACATTTTATCATCTTATATTAGATGATTATTCCCATTAGTTGTATTATATTATACAACTTATATTAAGATTATTATCCTAATATTATGTAACATTTTATGTTGTAATAATTACAACTCCTAAGGTTTATTCCATAAATACCTTAGTTTATAAATCTCATTTATTTATGGTTTGTCACATTGTTTAATGTGAATATCCTTACTTATTAATTCCATTAAAACCACCTTAATACCACATAATTGTTATAACATTTATAACATTGTAGACCTTAGTCTAAAATTCATTTTCATCTCTTATAATTCGGTACAGCCCTTTAATTAATTTAAATCCATTTTGACCACATAACATTATGTAATGTTATACCATATACCAATATCATATAATATGATATCTATTTCCTTTAATTTATAACCTATAGTTTTTATACAAAACTATATATATTGCCGCATGGGCACCATATCAAAAACTTATTCTTTTTCATACTCCACAGTTTCCTTTATTTACAAAATCACCCCATTATTTATTTGTATATATATATTATATATAATATTTTTAACTTAAAAAGGGTATAACCTATGGTTATATTTTGTAAAATTCCGAACAGACCCTATTCTGTTTATAATTAATTTCAAACCCTCCAGTTCTATAATTGCCATTTGGCCTAATTTATAACATATAGTTTTATAATATCATTAAAACTATATATTATACATATATCTTATTAAATACTCTTATATCATTCCAAAAATCACCAAAGTTCACCTAAGGGTTATAATTACCCTTACTAACCAAATAGTTTCGGTATTTGCTATACCACCACATATATTTCTCCAAAGTGTCATAATGACATAATAACTATATATTATACATATATAGTTTATTTTAATTCCAAAATCAACCCAATAAATTCGTAAAAATTCCTAATAACCATGGGTGTTTATAATACCATTATACACCCTTTATTTTCGGTAATAACATATATACACATATGTTATAAAATTGTTACAATTAAATACTTATCTTTTATAAAACCTTAAATAAGTTATTTAACTTATCTAATTTGGTCAAAACCTAGCATATGGTCAAGGTTGACCTCCTTAATATTTCCTTGACCATTAATTTCCATATATCACGATTTGTACCCATACTTTCCAGAAATTACCATTTAACCCCAAAACTTTATAAAATCTTATAATTTTTATTTAAACTCTTTTAAATCTCTAATTTTCGGCTTTATTATTATATAGCCCCCAACTTTAATTTAATTACACTTTAACCCTTATAATATGCGGTAATGCATATATACCACCTAAACTTAAATAAAACCTTATAAATGCATAAATAAAATGGCCTAAAGTACATGGCCTTATTACAAACATTAGCTTATAAAATAAATTTCACATAAATTTCCAAAAATACATTAAACTCTGCCCTTACCATATTTTCCATATTACCAATTTTCCACATAATGTCTTAAATTTGACAATTATGTTAATTAATTAGTTAGATAAATTTACCAAACCATTCCTTAATCACCTAAGGTCAAAATAAGACCTATAAACCTTGTTCACTCACGGCACAAATTATACACATATGTATAATTGCATATTAATATACCAAGTGAAGGTTTAAGTAAGTGATTTATACCTTGTTTTTGCCTAGTTTAGGCCTTGTTTGGTTTCGGCCTGCTTAGGATAAAATTTACACAGCATCATTTACATGTTTTCAAACAGCAATTAAGGTATAATTAGTCTCCAAGCAAGATCTAACCATAAGAAGTGTTTTAATGTATATTTCAAGGTAAAATTACCTGAGAATACCAAGGTAGCCAAGGGTTGTCGGCCTAAATTTACAGAAGCAAAAGAGCATCAAAAGAGCTACTAAACCAAGGCTTAAAACCGACATAACTCAGATTCGAAGATGGCTAATTTTTACCTTGATTAAAATGCCAAAAATGGTGTTTTTGGCTTGGATCTGGCTATACCTTGAAGCTCTTGATAGATCCACTGAATAAGTATGTTAAGAAGAAGATTATAAGGCTAGGAACAAAGTTTCACAGCCGAATTTGAAGGGAATCAAAAGATATGTGCTTAAAGCACATTTTTATACCTTAAGAACAAGATTAGCTTTCTCCACCTTCTTCCCTTGTTAAGGCCGAGATACACCCTCCATTTAACCTCCAAAACAACCTAAGAACATTGATGGAAGTGGTTGATGCTTTGCTCCATGGAAAGAGGAAAGAATTGAGAAGAAAATGGACATAAAATGACTAACTAAGCTTACCTAGGTAGCAAGGTGTTCTTCTATGTTCTTGGTGTGTTAGCCACGGTTTGGAGAAGCCAAAGAGAGGTTTAATGAGCTGCTGTCAGCAGGGATGAAGGCAAAGGAAGAAAGGTAAGCTAATTTGCCTTATAAGTTAAGTTTATATTAATTAATGGAATAGTAATGGTGATTCACCAAATTGATTAGATATTTTGTGTTAATGCTGAATGAGCTGTCTTCCCAGCTCCCTTGGCTGCCGACTTCATATAGGTAAGGATGGTCAATTAATTGACCATTGACCAAACTTAGTCAATCTTGCTTAAAAATACACTATTTGGGTTACTATTCATACTAAATTGCTCATTTTGATTTTTAATTTTCAAAATTTGATTTAGACTTTAAAATATAGTCTACCATGTCATATTAATATTATAAATAATATACTCCAGTCTCTTTAAAATGACAAAAAGTCATTATCTTAGAGCTCATACACAAAAACGTGCTTTAAGGTGTTTTAGCGTACATTTTGTGTCGTAAGGTGTTTCTGAGCTCTGTTTTCTTTGAGAACAGTTTTTCTGTGTTCCTTACATGATATTTGATCATGGTATCCAATTTTATATCATTTAGAGGTCATTAGACCTTTAAGGTTTTCTTAGAGCACATTTTCGCCCTACTTGACCTTGAAGCATGAAAATGCTTGTTCTTTGTGTTGGAGTGTTGTCCAAAAATTGTAATATGTTAGTAATGTTATGTTAATAAGCTTAGGACAAAGTTTTAGGTCCTAAGAAGTTCATTTGGGTATTTATTTACCCTAAACAGTCAAAGGGTGCAACATTGCTTTGTGTTGACCACTGTTGTTCTCAGTTGACTTTTAAGGCATGTTTAGGCCTTAATCTATGTGATTAGATATTTAATCCATATTTTATTAGTTTGGGGTATTTCATCACCATTTGTATAGGATTACATGATTACTGTGACCTCGTCACGAAGCTCAAGTCCTCTATCTTGATGCCTGCTGTTCCTCATGGCTTCTTGCTAAACAGTTCTTCTCAACCCTTACTTGTAATTTCCTAAAGTCAAAAACGTATTGGTACAAGGATCATAAACCGATTCCTCGAACGTTGCAATTCCCACACAGACATAACTATAACGGGTAACATAATCACGGAAGTCAAATAACAGAAGATGGGTACAATATAAAATTAATTCCCAATCATTAATGAACACACCCTAGGGAAGGAATGTTAGAATACCACCAAGAGCAGTGAAGTTCAGCTTAATAAAATATGGACCTTCTGGGTCACCTATTCACCCTTCACTATGACTAGGAAGGAAATGAAACGAAGTCTCACTAATTAATACAGTGAAAACATGAAATGAAACTCTAGTTCTAATAAACAGTATACTCACAGGATATGCATACCAAGGAACACTTCGATCCATACTTGTCTAAGTTTTATTATAACCCCAGTTAGAATTGTCTCGGTGTTGCTGTAATAATAAACACTCTCAACAGCAAAATAAACGACAACATTAACAAAAGGAAGTCAAATCTGGAAATACCACGTTTACATAACAATCAGTAAATGCCTGAACTTCTTAAGTCTATACCAAGACAAATATAGAGTCGGAGACTAAATCGAGGAACTCTGAATGAAATTTAGCAAATATTACGTCAACGAATGTATATACATATACAAATCAGGAAAGGTGCAATACATGTGGAACCTAAGGAGCTAAATAAAATGCAATTAAAGGGGTATCCTCGCTAGTTATGCAAGCATACCAAACTCAACCATCAAAAATAAATAAGTGGGACCTCGATAGTAATAACTATGGATTAAGCACCATTAGTTGGATGGAGCCCGCAAGTAAGAAGTTGAGCAACTTCAGGTAAGAGGAACACACCAACAAAGTAAAATCAGTCAATTAATTAGGAACTCATACTCAGAATTAGGAGTTGAAATTTGGAAATTTCCGACGGAATAAATTGATGGGCTAAGGAAAATTGTAAACATGAGGAAAATTGTAATAATCTAAGAACTTTGAAGTATACAATCGTACACCCCATTGACGAACACTGGAATGTATTAGACAACATGTATACACATAAATATGGTTCGAGGATTGGTACGCAAATAACTTATAAATCAAGGGGATCATTGCATTAAAAATACGACCTTGAACCTTATGACACACGAATATGTATATAGGTACACACCTAGATGTATATATATTTAGAAGATTTACATGCTTAATCTCAAGACTTAGATCTTATTACTAGTCCATGTATTGATTGCCAGATGACTAGAAACGAATGGGATAAGAATTAAAATAGGTTAAACTAAGTATTGGTTTAAATCGGACGTGCAAGGTTGAACTTGACCCTAGCCAGGTCAAGTGACACTAAGCTCAAATTGGGGTGCCGAGGTAGCCCAACATTTACGCTGATCACGTCATTGTCGGGTGATTCTCGAAACCCCTACAAGTGGACACGTAAACTACAAATAGGTGAAAGTTTATAAGCTGGATAAGTAAAAGTGCGAAGGAAGTGATATGAATGTTAGATGATAAAATGGTATAGAATACATGGAGACAAGATTCAAACTTTAGAGGGTAAACACATGAGTATACAAATGTGTAAGGACTTGAAATGAGGTGATGTTACAAATAACCTAATAGTTACTACATAAAGTATGTATACTATCGCAACCAAATGCAATGTATAATCGGTAGTAGTCAATGACGTTAGTTCCTGGTGGAACAAATAATGACACTAGACCGTATGACTAAGCAAAACCAGTCAGCCAGCAGCTACTTGATACAATCATAATAACAAGGATAAGAAAACTAAACATCCCATGTTAAATGGTATATAATCACAAAACCTTTTAACACGTATAATGTGGTAAACCGGCCATGTCGAGACCACAATTCGAAAAAAAGGGGTACTTGAAGACAAAGAAAGATCGAACTTGACTGTACACATTAAGGAAAAAAAGAAATAATAATAATAGGTAGTAATGCCAAGAGAATCGACCAGCTATCTACATGTGATTATGAGCGGTAATATAAACGAAACGTGTTGTCGTAACAACGACACGTTTGTAACATTGAAAAACATTAAGAACTAAATCGTTGCTACAGTGCATACAAGAAATTAAAATACCCCATGCCAGTCAAGAGACTTTTTGCTCCTGCACAATTAAGCCTGAAGGTAATCAGAGTCGCACAGCAGAAGCTGGTGGACCATATTCCACACTTTCCAGTTGAATAACGAGTGACATATCGGCCAATACCTTAGACCCAGAGAGGCTAAACCCGAATCCATATAGATCGATATGGAAACCGATAAGAATAAGAATAATGAGACAGAAACTACCCTTTAACATGATCAAGGCATTTGATAGGATCATAAGGTGAGCTAATAACATAGAAACTAGAATGCCCCATGTGAAGTAAACATTTTGAACCAAGGTTCAAGGATAATAGAAAAGGGATTATGTGGGCATAATCCATTTTAAGGGGGGTAGGCGCGTTGCGTTTTTACTGGGTTATTACCCATTTGTGGTGTTGTTTTGGATGCTATGTGTGTGAACTGTGAGTGGATTGGGTTGAATGACTTGTTCAGTTGGTTGCTACGAGTGCAGTACATAATTATTAGGGAAAATTACATGTCCCACCCATGACGTTTGGCGCAATTACACACTCCACCCACGTGGTTTCACAAATTACTTTCCCAATCCATGTGGTTTCCCTCTTTTTACATCGAGCAACTTTTCTAATTTTTGTTCAATTCAAAAGATGCTTAAACGTTGTCCGAAATTGATGCAACTTACATGGATGATGCTAAAGTGATATATTTTGATCTTATGTCAAATCCGAAGTTTTTTAAGCTTAAATGTAACCCGTGGGACCCAATGAAACATGTGACATGTTCATTAGGTCCCACATGTCACATTTAAGCTTAAAAAACTTTAGATTTCTCACTAAACCAAAATATAACACTTTAACATCGTCTATGTAAAGTTTCATCAATTTTGGACAACGTTAAGCATCTTTTGAATTGAACAAAAATTAGAAAAGTTGTCGAATATAAAAAAGAGGGAAACCATATGGGTGGGGAAAGTAATTTGTGAAACCACGTGGGTGGAGTGTGTAATTGCACCAAACGTCATGGGTGCAGACTGATTATCATGAGTGTGTTTAGAACTGGTGTAAAAAAAAGAAAAGAAATTAAAACTCAAAATAAACGTCGGGCTGCAAACAAATCCCGGTCGTAGTAGTATAGTAAAGTGTAAGCGACCGGATATCGAACCGTGGGACTAAGGGGAATTATTAAGTACCTAAGCGTGTCACAAAAGGGGGGAATTAATTGACTTGTATTATAAATAAAAAGGAAAGATAAAATAAAACTAAGTTAATAAATAAGTTAAACGGGACTCTGGGTCAGGTTAATATAATCTGCTCTTTCATGCTAGTTACTGGTTTAATATAATTGTTTGGCAAAATTCCTCTATTATCTTAAGGTCCGATGAAAACTAATAAGAACTCGTTTACCTGAAAATGCAAGGTCCGATGAAAACTAAGAAATACGTGTAAACGGACGGTTTAGATTTGAGAAATTATTTAGCATCTGAGTACTAACTATCCGATGAAAACAAGTTTCCTTCAGATTAGCTTAATTAACCTATCTATTGTCACCGATCAGATTAGAAATAGATTTAGTAAAGCAATTTTAATAAACTCATGACATTTATTAAAAAGGCGAGATGACCCTTTAAAACGCAACAAATTGTATTTAAATAAAACCAGTAAACATATTGCATAATTAATACAAACACATAATACCATTCCCAGAGTATAAATATTCTAGCCTAACATATTAAATAGACAAACAGAAACAAGAGTAGTAGAAATCATCTGTAGTCACTCCTGCATTCGTTCTGCTATTTTGTATACGTAGGACTAGAGGTGGATATGGTGGAATGCAAAGTAAATAAAATGGAGAAGACGGGAGAAGAGAAATGAGATGGACGTGTGATGGTAGCCTGTAGTGGATCGATGATGTTGGGTGGTGGATGTGCAATGAAAGCAGAAGGAACGTGTGTTTATATAGAGGAAAGGAAGAGGAAGAAGACAGAGGGAACAACGCGTGAGGAATTTAAGGAATTGATTGGGGCGGCAGAAAGAGCTGGATCACGCGTGAAAGGATTTGCAGATTGATTGCTCATTGATTGCTCATTAATTGCAGGGGACAGAGCTGAACACACGCGTGAGGGAATTAAGGTAGGCGCTGCTCTGAGTAGATGGATATGGCAGAAGCAAGTTGCAGACAGTCGTGAAGCAGAAGCAAGTTGCAGACAGTCATGAAGAAGAAATCCGTCGCGTGAATTTAGTCACGTCCGCCTTGTTGTCCGCCTCTGGCTATGCGGACACAGCTCTGTCCGCCTCCCTGTCCGCCTGGTCTCATGCGGTCACTTTGTCCTGTCCGCGTGTCTGTCCGCCTATCCCCATGCGGACACACCTTGTCCTCCTATCTGTCCGCCTATCCCCATGCGGACAACATAGTCCGTCCGCCTAACTGTCCGCCTATCCCATGCGGACACAAGGGTGGACACAGTTTTTGACTTATTTTCTTCTACGAACTTTGACCGGCTCTAGATTCTTCGTTTGGACTCCGTTTTCCGAGCCGTTTACGTCTATGCGTTCATCTCTTCGTCTACTTTGCTCCCAGCTTGGTTTTCCTCATGTTTTAAACAATAAATTCGTGAGATAACAATAAAACATAAACTAGAGGAAAACTAACCGAAGTGGAGAAATGAGCAAGAAAAGTGCTAATATTATATATGAAATACACCTATAAAACATGCTCATTTGGACACTTATCAATGGGTGGGGCTTGTAATTTTCCCTAATTATTATTGGTACATTGCGGTATTATTGAGATAATTATTATTGGTACATTGTAGTATTATTGAGCCACAGATGTGGCGTGGTGCTTATAAGCACAAATGGTGAAATAGAACTGTGGAACTTGCGGGACATGATTCCTTGGTTAGAGAGAAGTATTCAGGAATTAATCTTTGCACTGTGTATGTTCCTACAGCCACACGTTGGTTGTGTGTATGAGATTGTGTGTATGAGTTTGTTATGTGTGTGTATGTACGCTCGGTTATGAATGAATGTTGTGTCCCTCTATGAAAACTTGGGTGAAGCCACTAAGGTGGCACAGTGCGTATAAACACTGAGAATTATAATATATGAGACTTGATCTTTTGGTTATCGTGAGTGAATATGAGACTTGATCCCGAGGATTTACGAGAATGGAAAACATCGGTTAAGGAAGTAAGACTTCAGGATGAAGTCCCTTTTAAGGGGGGTAAGTTGAAACACCCCTGATCAATTAATCGCATAAAATCATAAATGCGTTATATAATTCGGACATAAATTAATGAATGAACAATTAAATTTAGTGTGTACATGTCCAAAAGTGTGACAACGTTATATATTAATATAGTCACGTACTTGTATATGTACGAATACGAAAATACATGTATGTAACGTTACGATATTGTAACATTGTAAATAAGTAATAATAACGTCGCATAACATCGTAACAAAAATAACACGATATAATATATAGTCTTACATATATATAAGTAAGCATGTATATAGTCTATACAAAAAAAAGAGAAAAGGAGCAAAGGCGCTCCCACTGAGGTTCGAACCCGAGACCTCCCGTACCTTCCCCGAATGCTTTAACCGGTTGAGTTGTGCTCAAATTCGGTAACTTATACCCACGAATCAAAACTAGTAATATGGCAACTAAGCTAACTAAATAAAAAAAAGAGAATCAGACACGCCATCAGCACCGGTTCCTTCTTCCTCGATGCGGTGCCTCTGTAATATCAGCCATTCCTCCTCCACGACAGAATTACTGGTTATATTTTTCAGTCGCCCATACTCCTTGTAAATTAAGACCACCATTCCCTAGTCACTCACTCATCTCTGACTCCCTCATCCTTACCGTAGCATCATCTGAATCCAGAAAAAAAGAACAACAACAGAGCATCACGTTCTCTGGTTCTGTCTGATAATCTGAATCACAAGCGGGGGCATTCTGGATTGCAGTGAAAGTGCTCAGAGTCACTAACATGAATATCGAAACCTACTCCTTTCTCAAACTCCCATGCCTCAGAGTTGGTGCCTTCCCCAAACTTCCACGCCTCCGTGATGAAAACTGAAAAGATTAACTCCCTCGATCAGGCACTATACAAACCCTCCCTCCTTCCCTCTTGCGTACATCCTCTGCATGATCAGAAATGCTTGTCAAGTTTCTCTGGGTTCGTTCACGCGCAAGGATAATCAAGCCTCCTTGCAAGCTGTTGCGTGTTCATTAAAAAAAAAACAAAACCTGACCAAGCACCCGCGCCCTGGTTCGAGTAGTAGTTTCAGGTAAACATAGCAGATCCTTGTGCTGTCCTTCTACCCTTATGTAGGTTTGTCCGAGGTTCAAAACGTGAGCTTCTCTAATTTTCTTTCTGTCCCACGTAAGGCTGTGCATGCCAACTACTTATAGAGCCTGGGGGAAAATCCAAAAAAAAAAACCCAGGTCCTCTCCAAGTACTGCTAGGTAAGGTTACGAGACCAAACAAAAGATTCTGACTGTTATATTTTTCCCCCTCCCTGCTTCGTGTCTGGAAACTTAAGGAACTGACATCATCTTTCTTTTCTGTTCCAGTGCGTGAACCCCCCTTGCTAAGATCTTCCTGAAAACAAGCCAAAATCTCCAAGGAAAACAGATCCTAACCAAGGTAAGATTAGCTGCTCGAAAATAAACCTACAATTGACAACACGTGAGTTCAGATTGGAAAACATGCAGCGACCTAACCTGGCTCCAGATTTTGTTCAGTTGCAAAAGCACCAAGGGCTAACTCAAGTGGAATGGGTTTTTAATACTCAAGGTTGGGATCCTAAACTCGTGCTTAGTTCATATCTGAAAACCACACTGAAACTTTGGAAAAATCTGTTGCTCGAAATGTTCTGTCAAAACTTGATAACGCTTTTGAAATCTTACCACTTGTGTTGTCTACTAAAGGCCTGAAGTAATACAGGGATTAGTATTGATTTGTCAGTAAACTTAAAACCTGGCCCAAGCACTAAATCGGGTTGCTAGGCACTCTAGAGGAAATGAAAAACTAGTTAGTGCAGTAGAAGGGGGGATACACAAAAAAACTGAGATGCACATGTTATAACCTGGCTCTTCTGTAGAACTAATACCCAGAGAGTCATAACAACGTTATGGGGTTACTGAGGAACCTAACACACTACTAATATACCCAACTAAGTAATAAACACTTTGGGAGAAATAAGAGCCTACCCTAACGCATCAGTACAAGGGAAAACAGAAAAAAATGTAACAGTTCAGTTTCAGTTTTATAGTTTCATGTTCTGTTGTCTTCAATCAGTATACGGATGGTTCAGTGATACTAGCAGAACTGTTTTGAGATTAAACCATGATAGAACATTTAACTACTTAAGCAAACACAGAGGGAGAAGTGAAGAAGTCAAATTAAAGGAACGTAAAGAAAACAGCGGAAAGAACATGTTTCAGTTCATCGTGCAGGTTTTCAGTTTCTGATTTATGTTGTTTCAGTTTAAGTAATGCATCAGTGGGTTAACAATGTTGTTTGAGCTGGTTTTAGTTTAAAACATTTCCAATAAACCTATGTGAGATTATAAACACTTTAAAAAAAAAGAAATCAAAGTAATCAGAGAAGAAGATGGAATGAAGAAGAAATGTCGATTCTGGTTGCAGAACCTTTGATAATCTGTTGTTTCTGAATTTCCTATGTTCTGTATACTAGCTGTTCTGAAGTGACCTAAGGGTTGTATTGGCTTAATGACCACACTAAAAGCTTACTAAGACATCAGACCTTGTGCAGATAATTTGGGGGAACTAAGAAGTCAGGTTAATAGATAAAGAGAATGATAGGAGAGAAGATATCAGTTCAGGTTCCAGTTCTTCATATTTAACGTGTCCTGTTCAACTAAGTGAAGAAAGATTCTAAGGAGTCATATTGAGTTGTCTTAGAGTTGGAGCTGTATTAGAATACATAAGTAGGTAACTAAACCAGTGGGAGAAAACTGAGAAATGAGTTAAGTGACAGAAACAAAATAACAGAAAATAGATTACACCAGTACATGGCATCAGTTTCTGGTTTTTAAGTTTTGTGTAGGAAGTTTCAGTGGTTGTAGCAGACTTGCCTGGGTCAGTTGTTGAGGGTAAAACTATGATAAAAAGGAACTTAACTACGTGATTTAGGGAAGTTGAAACCCAATTCATGAACAAACAGAAGAAAGAAAAAGAGAAGATGATGAAGAGAGTATATCAGTTTCTGAAATTTGTGTGTTTTGCTGTGTACTACCCTTCCTGAGGTAATCTAAAAGGTTGTGTGTCCTTGATCATTGATCTGAGAGCTTACTAAAGTGTGGGTTTAAGTGTAAACAATTGGGAGAAGTTATCAGTCAGTGAGAGTACAGAAAGAAAACAATACAAGGGAGAGGAAAAAAATACCGGATATTATACTTCTTGAAACATTGAGTTTCTGTATAATACGGTTACAGAGGGTATGAGGGGTTGCAGAGAGTGGACTAAGAGATTGAAACCTTGTTAATGCATCTAACTCAGTTTTAAACGCCTTGGGGTGAATAGGGAGTCAGATTAGTGAGCAGCATAACAGAGACATAAGGGGATAGATCAGCTTCAGGTTTTAGTTTTCAGTTCTACAACATTTCAGTTTCTGTACAACGAAACTTCAGTAGCAGTACCCAAGTTGTGTTGGGATTAGTTGGAACTTAAAACCTCGATAGAGAACTTAAATAAGCAGGGGAGTGTGTGGGACAGATTAGAAGACAGTCTAACAAACTAAAAGGAGGAATGAAGAGGGAATACACTGATTCTTGGTTCTCAGATTTTCTAATACTTGACTGTTCTGTGTAACAGATTTACAGAGGTGGTAACAGTGTTGAACTGGTTTAATGAAGTACCCAAAACATAGCTAATATGTTTAGCTAGGCTGGTGAAACAATTTGGGGAGAAATGAACAGCGACTCGTGAACAAAAAGGGGGGGAAATAGAATATAGAATTTCAGGTTTGATGAGTTAAGTGTATTCAGTTTTTCTTTGTTGCTGTTCAGTTTAACTTGGTACTGAGGGGTTGAGGGAGTTGTGGTGAATTTATAATGAATCTAAAATATGCCTTAGAAGCTTTATATACTTGATGGGAAAGAATCAAACAGTAGTGGAGCTAACTAGATACAAGGGCCAAGAAGTAATACTTAGATTGTTGTTTCAGATTTTATTAAAGATGTAGCTTCTGTATAACTGATTGCATGGGTGTCATAAGAGTGATATTAGATTGATAATGAACCCAAAACCTTCCTAATGTATCTAGCTAAACTTAGGGAACATCTTGGGAAGTTTAGACACCCTTAGATACATTAAAAGTGTGATAATATAAGGTTATGTACAAGAACCTTGTTTCAGTTTTGAAACACTTAAGCTTCAGTATAAAGGAGTTCTAGCAATAATTGAGGAGTGTTATTGTGTAACTAATGAGCTTAAAACATAGCTATTTAGCCGAGGAAGGAATACACTTTAGGCAAGTTAAATCCATCTTAGGAAAAAAAACTTGTTACAAGCTAGCACTTTGAATACTCTAAAACGTTAGCTAGAGGAAAGGACTTAGTGAACGAGTGAATTGACTATGTGAATGTCCTAGGAGTAAGATAAGCCTAGGATTAATACTTGGGAAGTTCTACGGGTTAATACAACTAAGCACTTAACAACACACCTAGAGAACAACACCCGTTATAAAGTGTCGTCGCATGAAATCATGAACTGACACGTTATTTTTTTATCAACGTTAGGGCCGTAACGAACGCTACCCCGTGACCCCGTGTGTGAGACGACACGTGCTTCTGAAAAAGGTATGGACATGGGTGGTTCGTTAGTTGTTGTCCTTGATGTTGTCGTGTACACGACTTTTGTGTTGTGTGCCTTGTTTGATTATGACCACAAGACTAATGCATGAAAACAGATGTTTGTTTTACTGTGCTTATCTGTCTGTTGTGAACTTGTGTAAAGCATGTGAATGGATCGCTTATTTTACTTGCTTACCCGCTTGCTATTATTGTGCATATTGCTTGCGCGCACACAGTAGTGTAGTCCCTTCTTGTTGATGAAACCTTGAGATGAAACACAACGAACTTCGTAAACAAAACAAAGGAACTACATAAAGGGAAAACTCCTCTTAACTATAGAGGACCTCTAATGACACCCACTATGGTGTCGAGCTATCAATGATAATGATAAGCCAATACCTGTTAGAAATGAATAGGGAGACGGACCCTTTGTATCTGGGGTAGAGACCAATAATATAAAAAGGAATAGGGAGACGGACCCTTTGTATCCGGGGTAGAGACCGATGATATTAAAAGGAACAGGGAGACGGACCCTTTGTATCCGGGGTAGAGACCAATGATATTAAAAGGCATAGGGAGACAGACCCTTTTGTATCCGGGGTAGAGACCGAAGATATTAAAAGGAACAGGGAGACAGACCCTTTGTATCCAGGGTCGAGACCAGAGCATTAAAAGGCATAGGGAGACGGACCCTTTGTATCCGGGCGGAGGCTAGTAACATTGAAAAGGAATAGGGAGACGGACCCTTGGTATCCGGGGCAGTGGCTAGAAACATTTAAAAACAACAGAAAGAGAGAGAGAGAGCTATCCGGGAATGGAGGATTGGCTATGGACAAGACGTGCTCCAAATTGTGGTGATAAAAGAATTCACAATTAATCCTTAAAGAAACAAGGAAAGATTGGCACCTACATGATATGGTCACGGGATCTAACTATATCCCCAGACCTGGTGCAAGGAAGAGAAAGTAATACACATTATGAGAACAAGAGAAAATAAATAAAATCACACAACGCTCGAATGATCCCATAGTGAGGATCAGTAGTATAACGTACCTATGCACACGTATTATTATGTACATGATTGTTGCTGCGATACTAGCAGCTTGTTGAGCTTGGTTGTGTGTTTGGTGTGGCTATGACGCCAGTATGTAATGCTTGGTTGCTTGTTGCTAATGCTTTGCTACCTTTGAGTGTGTATGGAACCATGATGTATTGTGGCCTGCTTTACTGCTTTATTATAGCATGTAAATTGACTTAATAATACTCGACCAAGTAGTCGTGTGGCCCGGCAACATACGGGCTTCACACGTTCATACTCAGCGTAGTTTGCTAAGTCCTTTACAACCTAATTTTTACAGGTATTGAACCGGACCATAACGGAGCGTAGGCGGGATGGCTACCCTGGGGGTAGTCCATCAGGGCATAATCCTTGAGTTGTAGTAGTAGGCTTGATGTATGGGTTGTTACAACACCCGGGATGTAATTTTCAGTTTATGACTTGATAATACTGTTGTAGACTATCGGTATTCGGAATTGTATATTGTACTGTATATGAGTTTTGGTTGAGGGCGGTTTCCAGTCATGCAGACCGTAACTTGGTGTTGGTAGTTTGGTTGTGTCAACCATGTGGGTGGTTGACGTCTGTGACACCCGGATGGAGTTTATACCGCTGAGTGGTTAACCGTGATGTTTTTAGGCGCGACGTTTGTATTACTGGATGTTTATTCGGGGGTGTTACAGAATTTGTAGACACCTTTATGTAAAACGTTGGAAACGTTATTTATTATTGTGGTGTGGAAATCTGTCGAGTTAGTGACGACAATACAAAGTATAGAACGACTTCAAAATAGATTACCCTACACCACACACCTTAAAAATCACCCTATGAAAGCTAAAAACGTCAAAGAGATTTTTAGGGTTTATGGTGTAGGCCTACACTACAAACCCTGAAAAACTGTCGAGTCAGTGACGACAATACAAATTATAGAACGACTTCAAAATAGATTACCCTACACCACACACCCTAAAAACTACCCTAGAAAAGCTAAAAACATCGAAGGCATTTCAGGGTTATGGTGTAGGGTTTAGGGTCTAACAACCCTAAATCCTAAACCACAAACCCTAAAAACCTGTTGAGTCTGTAACGACAATATAAAGTGTAAAACTAATGCCAATAAGATTACCCTACCCCCAAACACCCTGAAAACCACCCTAAGAATACTAAAAACGTCGAAGGCATTTTTAGGGTTTGTAGTGCAGGCTAACGACCCAAAACCCTAAACCACAAACCCTAAAAAACTGTCGATTCTGTAGCGACGATATAAAGTGTAGAACCAATGCCAAAAAGATTACCCTACCCCCCCTAACACCCTAAAAACCACCATAGGAACTAAAAACGTCGAAGCTATTTTTAGGGCTTGTAGTGCAGGGTTTAAGGTCTAACGACCCTAAACCCTAAACCAGAAACCCTAAAAAACTGTCGAGTCGGCGACAACAATATAAAGTGTAGAACTAATGCCAAAAATGATTACCCTACCCACCAAACACCCTAAAATCCACCCTAGGAATGCTAAAACGTCGGTGTCAATTATTTTAGTACTTATTTATATAGCTTTTAATCATTGTATATATTACACTATAGTTGTAATACTATTTTATTTATATTATTGTTTTTACTATATTGTTGTAAATTAGGAAAATCCAATATTTATCTTTATAGATTAATTTTCAGCTTTGTGATTTATCTACAACCTAATTTTATTAAAATATTTATGATTAATTAGTACGTATAAAACATAGTTCAACTTCACATATATATAATTAAGTTTTAATTTTAATACTTATACATTTTTATAGTACATATTTATTATTATCTTGTTAAAGTCACCAAATTGTCCAATTATTAATACCCTTAGCTCACAATTCTTATTATATTTTTAGCCCAATTCCATTTTTTAAATGAATCCATATTTTTAAATGAATCCATTTTTTTCAATTTAGAAGAAATTACACATATTTAGTTTTGTATTTTTAATTAAAAATTAACCCTTTATAATCTATTCGTCTTTTGATGCATGCTCATATATATATATATATATATATATATATATTATAAAAATATATTAATAAAGTAGAGGCCACTTTATGTAAAATAGTTTAATATTAGATATTATCATATAGATTTCTAGAAATTGCTGCAATAAATCATGTTTCGGACGTTTTCCATCATTTACGGAAGTGAAGGTGTATAACATTCGATGGTGGAAAAAGAATTTCTATTAGTGGCTGAGATTGAAATTTTGCTTTTAAAATGGATGACCTGGATCGAATCTGTCACAGACGGAAATTGGTCGTCCGTCACCAAAGCCCCTCCGCAAACTGAAGAGTTAAAATTGAAAACAGAGTTATTCCAATAATATGGTGAACTTATCTTCTTCCTGTAGAGATTATACAATAGAAGTTTTTGGCAATTATAAAAGCAACGGTGGTGCTCTACTCTTCGGCGGCTTTCTACATATGTGCCTCTCTTATTCATTCTCTTCTTGTGTTGTGTATGTGCTTCAGTTTTTTTTGTCTGATTTGAGTCAACTGAAAAGCAGACTAATTAGAATTTGTGTTTCAATTCGGATTTTTATTTACACTAAAACATTTTTTTGGATTTCGTTGAATAATTGATAATTTAGTTATAGTTAAAATTAGAGTTGAAGAATAATTGATTATGGAAATGTTTTGGCCTAATGCACATGCGCTTTGAGGATGAATGTGGTTTTATGGGTAGGAGAGAGAAAATGATTTTTTTAAATGTTATAACTAATAAAATAAAGTGCAAAAATAAAAAAATTATACCATTGTTCATCATTTTCGTGCTCTTCAAAACAAGATGTATCATGGATATGTTTTGGTAAACTTAAAATTTATATTTTTAGTATGAGTATATATTAGGTATTTTTAAAGTAAATCTTATTCATTAGCAAAATGAATCTTCTTTAATAATAAAATGAACCTTATCCATTAACAAAATGAATCTTACTACCCAATCACTCTAAAAACCACCATAGTAAAGTTAAAAACGACAATATAAACTGTAGAACTAATGCCAAAAAGATTACCCTACCCCCAAACACCCTCAAAACTACCATAGAAATGCTAAAAACGTCGAAGGCGTTTTTATGGTTTGTAGTACAGGGTTTAGGGTCTAACGACCCTAAACCCCAACCACAAACCCTAAAAAACAGTCGAGTAGTGACGACAATATAAAGTGTAGAACTAATACCAAAAGATTACCCTACCTCCCCCCCCCCCCCCCCCCCCCCCCCCCCAAACACCCTAAAAACCACCCTCGCATAAGTTTGTGATATGATTAACTTTTACTAGTATTAAACAAAATATTCACTTTTCTAAACCTTTGATTCACCTTTAAAAAACGTTGATTTCACTTTTCCTAAACCTCTAGTTCACTTTTCTTAAACCTCTTATACACTTTAGTTAAAACAATCTCTATTTACGAAAATCACTTTTCTTAAACCTTTGATTCATTTTTCTTAAACACATGAATCACTTTATAAAAACCTCTGATTCACATTTCTTAAACCTCTTAATCTATGCTTACGAGATTCACTCTTATTACCCTAATTCACTTTGTAACAACTTGTGATTCACTTTTTAACAACCTTTGATTCACATTTCTAAACCTCTGATTCACACTAGTCAAACAATCAGAATCACTTAAACAATCTCTGTTTATGAGATTCACTTTTTTTAAACCTCTTATTCACTTTTAAGCAACTTTCTGATTCACTTTTTAACAACCTTTGATTCACTTTGTAACACCCTTTGATTCACTTTTCTTAAACTTACAATTTGCAATGAATCTTAAAAAATTTGTACATACAAAAAATGAAAAATAAAAAATTTATCAAAACATACTCATGTTTGGTCTTATTTTGAAGAGCACAGAAAATGATGAACAATGGTATAATTTTTTTATTTTTTCACTTATATTTTATAAGTTATGACATTTTGAAAAAAAACTTCTCTCCCCTTCCTCTCTCTCCTCTGCGTGTGCTTTGTTAACAAATTTCATTTTTTTCTTTTTTTCTTAATTCCCTGTGTTGACATGTGGCAAAAAGAAAAAAACAAATATACTAATCGTCACCTTACTACATGGCGCAAGCTCCACCTTCTAATTCGCGTAAAACAAATATTCAAAGATAGGACCCCCTGATGACTAACAATACATTTAAACATAAGCAATAACATCGAACCAAACCCAATTTTCACAAGGAAAAGAACTTCGAACTAACGCCTAGCCGATATAGACTGTGAAGGCGTAAATTAACTCTTAAGACAATGTAACTAATTATAAAGGAAACAATAGTCTTAAAGCAATGAATGTCGTCAAAGGAACCTCGGAAACAGGCGACTACTCGTCTGAGAAATCTTTTTCTCAACCACCTTATCGTTAATCCCCACTCCCTTCTTCTTCTCCGCTAGCGTGCTCTTCTTCTCCGCCACGCTCTTCTTCATGTCGCCACCAGTATGATACCCTAACCTCAACGGCTCTCCAGAAGTGTCGCAAGCTGCGGTCTTTCCAGCATGTGGCTGTTGGTTCTTGGTCAAAAGCAGGGGAGGGGAAAAACACTTGACGGCATCAAAGGGATGAAGATCGACATCTTCAATTTGTTTTGTTTTAACCGACTGAACGAGAGCGAGTGCTGTGTTTAATGTTGATCTGCAATGTTGAATTTGCCTTGCGATGTATAGTTGTTTGAGGTGAAGACTCCCTTAGTGTACTTATTAATAGAGATGGGCAGTCGCGGGGACGACGGGCAAATTCTTTATACCCTGTAAGTGTTTAGGAAAAATTCTATCTTCTACAAAACTGATAAATAAATTTGATTTTTTTCTCTCCAAAAAATTATATATATGTTTATGTTCCGTGACCAACACTTAGTAAAATAATATAGTAGCTATATATTTATTTAAAAGATAAATAATAAACATATTTTAAACACAAACGATAAAATATAATTATCATTGAGAAATTAGTTAACATCTTGATATGTACATCGACTCCGCGGACATGCCCCTTGCTGCTTGGTGTAGTAAGGAGTCCATTTGGCAGTCCAGTCAGTTGTTGATTGGACTGTTTTTTTACTATATTAACTTTAATTGGTTATAACTTTGAAATATAAGTCCATAATGAAAAAAATTATATCATTGTTCATCTAAATTTAAGCTCTTCAAAACAAGATTAGACATGGATATGTTTGACAACTTTAAAATTTTATATTTTTTACATGTATATATATGTAGATATCAACCATACTTGATTCACCATATACAGTTTAAGATACACCATACACCAATAATAATACACTACAAACAATAATTATTCATTATTTTTTTTAAAATTGGTATGTCAAGAAGATATGATTAACCACATGACTTAAAATACAACATATAAATAATAATAATAATAATACACCACAAAATAATAATAATAATACACCACAAAACAATAATAATACATTACAAAACAATAATGATTTTATCGGTTCTGAAAGTTGTTATCTAATTCTCCACCTAGTTAATGAATCAAAGTATCAATTTTAATGAATCATAATAACAAATTTAATGAATCATAACATCATTTTAGTTATCATCAGTAACATATAAAAATAAAAAATTTAAAAAATAATACAACACAAAACAATATTTGGTACGCAAGAAAAATACTTAATTCACCATATAAGGTTTAAAATACACCATACAACAATAATAACACTACAAAATAATAATAATTTTATTGGTTCCGAAGTTTGTTATCTAATTCCCCACTTATTATTTAATGAATCATAATATCAGTTTTAATGAATCATAATATCAAAACTAATGAATCATATATGATTTTAACGTACCATGGTATACATGTAAAAATAAATTTTTTTCAAAGTTGTTAAAACATATCCATGACTGGTCTTATTTTAAAGAGCTTGAATTTAGATAAATAATGATATAATTTTTTTCATTTGGACTTATATATTATAAGTTACAACCATTTAAAGTTAATACAGTAAAAAGGCAGCCCAGTCAGCAAAACTGTCTAGTCAGCAACTGACTGGGATTGCCAAATCAATCAGCCGCACCATACTGGACACGGGTGAGCTGCAGCGTCGAATTAACAAGTTAATTAACATATTGACGAGGCCTAAACCACTGAAGGAGAATGTTTAAGAGCATGATTACAAAGAATCCAGCACTTTTTTTTTTTACTATTTTCTCACTGTCATATCATTTTAAGAATCATGTCTATTTTTACCAATATTAAAGAACCCATCATTTAGTTTTATAACTCTCTCTAATTGCCATGCCATTTTACTTATTAATTATTATAAGAATAAAAATATTCATCCATAATTATTAATACTTAGTTACTAATAATATAAGACATAATCATAACTAATCCTTTTATTTAGCATTAAAATATTATAATGATGTTGGAAATGAATACATTGGTACATATTTATAAATTTCAAGTATATTTTAGTATTGCATTTTTATATCAACAAATACAAATAATAAGTATTAATTTACCCAAAATATATATATTAAAATATGAAAAACATAGTCAATATGGATCTCAATTTGTAGAGAATGAGATTTTAAGAATTTTGATATTTTTAGTTTATTTATATCATTATTAGTTTTTAAAATATTAAGCTTTTTAAATAGATAAGGTTTAACTATTTATATTTGGCATATTATAATTAGGGTGGATTCCACACCACTCCAGTAATATTTTTTTTTTTTGTGAAATTTCATGAACTGCCACTATATTTTTGGCTAATTAATGAAATGCCACTAAGAAAAGAAAGTCACAAAATTCCACTATATTTTTGCAAAAGTCCATGAATGCCACTATAGTCATTGACCAGAATGAAAAATGACAAAAATACCCCTACTAGTTAACAAAGTACTTTTAAAGTTCATAATATGCCCCTAGATGTTAAACTTTACAAATTACCCCATAGCCCTCTTTCCTGATTCCCCACCCCTACTAGGGAATGAGATTCCCTTTCCCCAGTACACTTTGACCGGCAACATATGAACATTGACCGGTGACCAATGAATAATGACCGTTGACAGGTGACCGGTGAATGTTAACCGTTGATAGGTGACTGGTGAATGTTGACTATTGACCGGTGGTTGTTGACCGGTTATATATTTTATTTCCCTCAGTTCAAACAAACAACCAGGAAAATCAAAGGGAATTCTTATCAATTCTTCTCTATTCTCTTTCCTGATTTCATTCTGTTTTCCCCACTTGAAACAAACGCCCCCTAACTCAGAAAAGAAAGCTATATACATATATAAAGGATAGGATAAAAGGGATAGACACAACTCGTACATATATTATATAAACTAATATAGGTACTATACTATGTACCCTAACACTCCACATTTTCCTTGCTTTAATTCGAGAATCGATCCCACTAGTGGAGAAAGTCTGCTGAATTTCTACTCCAACTTCATACTCTACTCCCCACCATTGATGCAGCATATGCCAGAGTTTTATGGTCCCCTACACTGCTCTATAATAGATTGGGCATAAAGATTCATTGAGAGTGGACATATTCATGCCAAAAAGCCTATCTCTAGTGATCAAACGCTTATTCATCAAGAACCAGTTGAAAGTCTTCACTCTCGGTGGGCTGATTTGCACCAAATTTATTTGTGTCAGGAAGGTGGGGTAGGGTAGATCATATTCTTTGTTTCTTTATAGCAAGTGCCCCACAAAAAATTTATCGTCTTTCCTACGAGCCAAACCATCATATCCTCCCCATCGTTATAAGATAGTTCTACCTCATCAATAAACCACAACAACTGATTGACCTCTTCAACTTCATACTCAAATATTATCTACTGCATTGCCATGCATCCCTGTCAAGATTCCTACATCCGCAATCAAATAATTTTTGATTACTCACCGAGAATAACCTTCGGAATTTATTGTGCAAGGTGAAATCTTCCAGCCATGGATCCAGCCAGAACCTGACCTTCTCGTCATTCTTTACCACCCATCTGAGATTTTTAGCTATCACTTCTTGTACTTTCACATTCCAGGAACCGGTTGATACTATAGAATTCCATACCCTAATTTTTGGTGATGTTCCCCAAGACGGGTTTGTAATAGGCAAGGAAATATCCTTTTTGTAGGCAGCAACTATAAATTTCTATAACTTTGAATCATCATATTGGTATCTTGAAATACCCTGAATTTAAATATGGCGATTAAATAATTCAAATATGGTATTTAAGAGCCTAATAGTGCCTAAAGAATATTGGTGAAGAAAATAAAGCCAAAAGAAAAGAGGAAACGCTTAAAAAGTGTAAAGTGTAAAAACGAGTGCTACACAACCATAGGAGGTATGTGACCTCGGTTAGAGTATTAGATGGATTCCTAATGCTTATTCATGCCTAATTGATGTACGGGAACAATTCCCGAAGAAAACGGATCCATAAAATGAAATTAAAAACGCTAATAAAGCTTTAGCGCACGTTTTTCAAGAAAACCCGAAAACGTGACTTTGAGTGGTCAAATGAACCCGTAAAAATTATAGTCAACTAAATAACTATAATTAAACATTAATGGAAGCTTAAGACCATTAAAATTAAAGAAACGAGAAAATTCCAGAAAACGGGCCCGGTTAGTGAATAGTGCTAAAACCGGGTAAATTAACGAGTGTTTTCTGTAAAAGATGAAAAACGCTCCCGTTTATGTACTCATAGAGGCCGATTTTATTACGTAAATCAGCCTCCACTCTCTTCTATTAGTAAGCTAGAAATAAAAAGAAAGAAGGAAAAGAAAAAGGAAAAAGTTACAAAAAACAACTTTTTCTCTCTCTCCCCCTCATTTCTTTTTCTCCTCACGTACTGCCTTCCTCTCTTCCTCCTATCTCTGCCGATTGCTTTCTTCCTCCTCCCCCTTCAATGGCGATTTGCAGCTCTCTCTCCCAACTCTCCATTCTCTTCCTAGTACAAGATTTATTATAGCTCCAAATCAAAAAATAATTGCATATTTGAACTCCCCTCATCAAGAGCTACAATCCTCTCTTTTCAAAATCCCAAAACCTTGAAGTTGGTCTCCATGGGTATACCCCATTGGTGAAGAAAATGGCATTTTAAATGGAGCTTGGAGTCTCCTCTTTCATCCAAGGTAAGAAAATCCAAGAAAAATCCACTCTTTTCTTCATTCCTTGTGCGGCCGATTTTGACTCCCCATTTCCATTGTTTTCCCTTCTTGAATGAGCTGTAACACCCCTACCATTAATACAGTGCTTACCGTACAATCTCCTTACATATCAGATAGGCGCAGCGGATATATACTTACATACAATGGGTGATACAATGCCGTTAGTCACCCACGTGACTAACAAGGCTACTACTTCTACATACAACATCGGTCTGATGGACCGGAATCCCGAGTACTACAAATCTACAATACATACTCCATTCTCCAGTTCAATACTACTATATTCCATTCAACACGTTACTCCTTTACAATACCATACCATAAAATATACATAACCGAGTTTACTAGGTCCCAATACAAATACAATGTTTCCTCCAAGTTCATAGATACTCATTATGAGTCTATGTTTACCCATTTCTCACCAACTACCTACTTTCTAAGTACAAGGCGTGCCGCCGGTCTCCTACCTTGATCACATCCGCTTCGGGTACCTGCACACTAAAAAATGTCCCCCGAAGGGGTCAGCTTTCACCGAGCATGATAACCGCATACCCCGCGTACTAGTGAGGGTACGCCGACCACTTGGTCGAATACATGCAGTTCGTTTTCATACAAACACATGCATACATGCTCTTATACACGATACAATAATACTCACACAACGTACATACATACAATTCATTTCATACAAGGAATACAATATAAACCAACCGATACATACTTACCTCTTTTCCGAATTACACATACACATCTCATGCACAATATACAATATTGTTAGCTTCATTGGTCCACCCGGGTTAATCGGGTGGAGATTACTCTTTTACTCGTTACCTCATACTTACGCATACATACTCATACATACTTACGGATCCATACTTACTTACTCTTACTCTTACTCAAGTTAAGTTGTCGGGACCTCCGGCCCTGGGGACTACTCCGTCCCACCTCCGGGATTTACTTGACTCACCAAATCCGGGATGCTACCCATTTAAGGGATTTGGGCCGCGGACCAGTTTAAGAGTCAGGAATTGCAGCCAACCTCTTGTGACTCCGCATCCTCACGCGTGGCCGAAGCTATATCGGACTTGTACTCATTCCAATTTACTCACTTAAGTTAGGAGTTAGATAGTTAGGAATTAGCACAAGTCAACATCCAAGCCACAATAATACAATACACATATACACATACATACGAGGTACAATACATTACACAAGTACAATACGAGGTTCGAATACCATTCATCATCATTCATATATTTCATGAATTATACAAACTAGTGCTCAAGACAATAAATATCAAGCACAACATAAGTCAAGCACAGGTAAGTGCAATATAGTCCGATTCATGCATTTATCTTATTTAGGTTGTCAAATAAGCACACAAATCGGGGTAACCAGATTAGGATACAGGGCATGAAGAAATCATACCTTTCACCATTGATTTCGGACTCACCGACTCCTCTTCGGTGTTCGACTAATCAAATCCTATCACATACATACAGTCGGGTGGTCAATTATCCATAATTAACCTCACTCATTACTTTACTAGAGTTTCCTAGTTTACACTTACTAATTCTTCATTGTTCAAATACCTTTACTTATGTTACTTACTTACGATTATTTCCTAAGCTTGTTTATAGCCTTAATGACCTTTAAACATCTTTAATCATGTCTTAATTACCTTATACTATCATTACCCTTCAATTCCCCATCATTAGAATGCAAGAAAGTACTTTCTGGACAAAATTTGGGGTGGTCCGGGTTTGTGTCCTGGTTTTAAACCCGGACCAACTCACTGGAACAACTCTCGGGTGAAAATAAGGCTTGGTCCGGGTTTACATCCTGGTTTAAAACCCGGACCATGTGTTCTGAAATGCTACGGGTAAGTTTTTTACATCGTCCGGGTTTGTGTGCTACTTTGCAACCCGGACAAATTTGTTTTAGTAACTTACGGGTGTATTTTTGGGGTGGTCCTGGTTTGCGTACTGGTTTGAAACCAGGACCATTCCAGCGAGAAGGCATTCTGCCAAGTTTAAGAGATTGTCCTGGTTTGCGTACTGGTTTGAAACCAGGACAAATCCAGCCTGTTGCAAATTTACAGTTTTTAAGCTTTGTTTCAACTTCAATCTTTTGCCAATCTCTTCCCCATTATTCCTACATATAATCTAGCATGTTTTAGCTTTGTTTAAGCATTTTAAACTAGCCTAAACAATACTATAAAGATCTGTTACATAACACTCTTACTGTAATTTTTTCTTCTCTGTTATAATTCCTACTTCTCCAAGAAATGCTACAGACCATTCATCTTGCCTTCCCACGTAGCTACTTGGTTCTTCACCTAGCACAAACTTAGTGAAACAACTTACATTGCTCCATTCCAATTCTACTCAACTACATCTCTTCCTCATAAATACAAACCAAGGTAATAACCCCACATTTTCTTCTCTGAACATTTCCATGTTCTTTCTTCTACACTAGTACTTAAGTCTCTTAACTCCTAACCAAAATTCGACAGAGGTTCCCTACATTCCCAAGTATTCTCACCACATCAATTCATTCACTCAAGGCTGCCTATATTACCTGTTCATCAATAGCATCAACATACAATTCTCCAGTACACATACTAGGTGCTAAACATCCATTTAATTCCCTGCACATACCATTCCTTTCCTCCAGATTTATACAAGCTTTTAAATGTCTTTTATAGCTTTAAAACATTTTGGTATTCCTCCACACTATACTACTACTCAATACCATTTACAATACCCATTTCAAGCCACTAAAATTCTGTTACATACATACATATACCAAGCTACACAAGTGAGCATCCTTACCTTGTTTTTCTTCTAGTTTTCTTTCTCTTCTTCCTCCTTCTCCTTCTTTCTTTCTTTTCTCTTCCCACCGGTTTTGTCAAACCAAATCCTCTAACACTACAGCCCATTCACATATACATTTCAATACACCATTTTAATACACAATTTAACCCTAACCATTATGTAAGTTCTAATGTAGGTTTTAGGGTTTAGAAACTATATTACCTTCCAAGGGTATAAGTAATGCTTGGAATAGCTCAAGAACAATATTCCAACTCCACCAATGAGGCCAAAATCGGCTAGAACACAAGGAGCAACAGGAGCTTAGTTTATAAATTTCGTTTTGCCCACAAGGGCTAGAAAAAGATGGAGTTTTGAGAATATTTTTACCTCACAAGAACAAAGAGAATGAGGTGGTTCTAATGGTGGTCTTGAAGCTCCAAATGGGGTATACCCATGAAAACGAAAATGCTCCTTTCCGGATTTTGAAAAGAGGGAATCGTAGCTCTTGATGAGAGGATTCCAATGGTGTAGTTTTTGTAATTTTGGAAGAGATTTGAGGGGGTTACAAGAGGAGAGAAGTAGAGTTTGTGTGGGTTTTGCTTATTTCTCCATTGGTGTCGGTTTGGAGAAGGAAGAAAAATCAGAGAGAGAGTGAGTGAGGGAGATGGGTTACGTGAGGGTGAGAGAAGAAATGAGAATAGGAGAGAGAGAGTGTGAGAGTGGGGTAGTATAGGTTTGCTTTTTACTTTTTAACTTTCTTTGTCTTTTATAAATAAAAGGGAGTTAGAGTGTGTGTGTGTGGGGATATAAAATCGGACACACACAGCCCCCATGTGGGTTTTGAAATTCTTTTCACATTATTGGACACATAAGTTTTGGTTATTTGTGTTTCTACCCCACAACTTCCCGTTTTTGACAGTTTTTACTATTTTCTCGTTTTATTGATTTTATTGGTTCCAGACCTTCACTAATGTTTATTAATGAATATTTAGTTGACCAAAGTTGTTACGAGTCTATTTGACCCGCTTAAAGTCGCGTTTTCCCAGTTACCTCGAAAAACGTGCTTTAGTGTTCATTAGTGTGTTTTAATCCATTTTAAGGATCCGTTTTCTTCGGGATTTGTTCCCTAATATTTATTTAGACTTAATTAAGCCTTTAGAATCCATATAATACGCCAACCAAGGTCTCATACCTCCTGTGGTTATTTAACGCTTATTTAGCGTTTTTCGCTTTTAAAGCGTTTCTTTATTTCTTTTGGATTTATTTTTCCCTTACAAATATTTCTTAACCATTATTAGGCTCTTAAATACCTATTAGGATAATTTAATCACCATATTTAAGGTCGGGGTATTTCATGAGCATTTTTCAAGCTTCAAAAGCTCATGGGGAGTCCTTCTTTGATTCATGACCAAAAACCCATCTTAGGGTTTCAAGGTAATTTATCATTTTTGTGCTCTAAGCACCCCTCCTTGTAACCTAGCTTAATTAATAAGTCTAGGAGTAATGTTTAGTGCCTAATTCCCCATTTGAATATTGATTTGAGGTTGGAAAGTGATTGGCCAACTTGGCCAATTTGACCAAGAAGAAGGGGAGAAGGAGGAGATTGGAAAAGAAAAGAAGAATTGTGAGCTTAAGGTAAGAAACTCACATTAATGCTTATTTTGACTATTTTAGAACTTGGGATGGGTAATTAAAGGAATGAAACTAAAATTTGTGCTAGTCATGTGTTGGTGTGAAAGCTTGAGAGAAAATTGTGAATTGATGTTTGAATAAAGGGCCTAGGTGCCAAGCTTGTGAGTTATTGTGTTACATTGTGCTTTGTGAGATTTGGATGAGGTTGGTGAATCATTGTGTGCTGGTAGGACCCTTTATGAGTGTGGCTAGTTTAGGATTGAAAAAGGTGAAAATTGATGAATGTGGATATGTTAGGTTTATGGGGAAACTATGGTGAAATTTCGGTAGAAAATAAGTGTTTAAGGTGACTTGGTGAATTGGAGAGCCTAGGTGGTTATTAAGTTGAGTTGAGTGGATTGGTAACCATGAAATGGTATATGGAGAACTAAAAAGGGTAGTACAAAAATCTGTAGCACAAGTGGTAGAAAAGTCATGGAGTTGGCTAGAGATGAACAAGAGTGTTAGGCTTGAGAAACAAAGGATGGACTTGAGTATAGGTAATGCAAGTGTCTAGGAAGGTATGGTGATGATCAATAGGTGATTTGGTAAGGTGGTAGAAGATTGTAAACTATCAAGAGGAAGATAGAAAATGCACAAGTGTGCAAAAATGTAACAATGAAGATGGAAATTGGTAGAAATTGAGCAAGGATTTGAGTAAGGATTAAACCAATGATTTGAAGAGGCTTAGAGCATGTTTTAGGGTGTTTAAACATGTAGGAAACATGTGGAAAGATTAGGGAATGATTAGAGGTGAATTAGGGGTTGAAAACTGGTGAAAAACTGTAAAATTTGACAGTTCTAGGGTTGGTACGGGTTTACAAATCGGTACACAAACCCGGACCACCCCAAAAATTAGGCAGAAAGTCACCCCAGGGAGTGGTCCGGGTTCGTAAACCAGTACACAAACCCGGACCTATGCAAAAACATGGCGACAGAAACGTATTTCAGTGTTAGGTCCGGGTTTGTAACCCCGGACAAAACCCGGACCAAGGCAAAATTGAACAGAAAGTGTTTAAAAGTGTCCTAATGATGGGGAATTGGTTGGGGATGGTTTTAGATGATGTTTAGGACTTGTTTGGTGACCTATAAAGGTCCTTGGAAGTGTAAATAAGTTTGAGAAGTGAATGAGAAAGTTGTGAACTTAAACACACTTAAGTAAACCTAAGGTAACGGGATAATGGGGCTAACTACGGGAGTATTAATTTTACATACCGTACTACCTTAATGATAATAGAATCACTTGATATGTGATTAGTGATTCGGAAGTGAGATCGAGGAACAAGAGGTGACCCGGTAAAGTTAAACCATGGTGTAAGGTATGATTTCTCATGCCCCGTATGCTTACGGTGTTACTCTGATTTGTGTGTTTGTGTGCTTTGTGATCACCTAAACAAGATAAATGCACGGATCGGATTGTTTGCACTTACTTGTGCTTGTAATGTATTGTTCCTTGATGAAATGTATTTTTGAGTTTGAAGTTTGTATAATTCATAAAATATGTGATGTGGATGGATTGCTTGGATGCTGAATATGTATTGTAGTTCGACTCATAGTTGAGTCTTGCTTGATTAGCGACTCGAAGAAAGAGGCATGTTGCGAATTAATGGAAACGTTGTAACACACTAAAACTATCGAACAAAGAAACGATAACGCAAACCTATGAACTCACTAGAATGTGAGAGAGTGTACGGGACTAGTAAACTCCCGATAACGGTTAGAGAACCGAAATTATTAGTGGAAGTATATAAGGAACCTCCATTTAGAGGATTGACGAAAATTCAAAGACATGAACTTTGAGAGAAGTAAAGAATGACAAGGGATCTCCAAACCCCTTAGAAAAATAGTCGACCCACAATGAGAGGATCGACTAATATAAACAATTTCCAAACATGAGAGTATTCGATACGTTGGGGGGCAACCCTTAAATCTGAGAATACTAGACATTGGTAATTCCCTAAGCTAGTAGAGGATATCGAGAGAGATACTTCTAGGCTAATCCATGAGATTGTAAAATAACTCCAAGAGAGGAGTGTTGGAATTTGAGTAGTCCGGTAGAAACGGACATTTGAGTATTTGAGGAGCTAAGTGTATAGCTCCGCTCATTTGTAAAACCGGTGGTGAGTCTTGTGTATGACTTCGCCCGGAGGTCATGGGTAATGACTTAAAAGATACCCAGTGAAAAACCCCGTAATTAAAAACAGTGATTAATTAGGCTAATTATATTTTTAAAGGCTTAATTACACTTAAATAAACACGAGGGAATAAATCCCGAAGAAAACGGACCTTAAAATGGGTTAAAAGCATAAACGAACCTTAAAGCGCGTTTTTCGAGGAAACCGGGAAAACGTGACTTTAAGAGGGTCAAATAGACTCATAACAGTTTTGGTCAACTAAATAGTCACTAATAAATATTAATGAAGCTTTAGAACCAATAAAATTAATTAAACGAGAAAATTCCGGAAAAAACGGGTACTGGGTAGTAAGAACTGTAACAACCTGTAAGTTGTGGGGTAAGAGTACAAATAAACAAAGTTAGTGTGTCCACTTTGCAAATAAAAAATAAAATGTGAGTGTGTGTGGGTGTGGGTGTGTGGTGGGATCGGCAGCCTCCCTCTCTCACTTCCCTTAATTCTCTCTTATACATATAAAGACAAAACAATAAAAGAAGAGAAAAGAAAACAAGTACAAAAGTAAAAATAGAAACTCTCTCTCTCTAGCAACCCTCACTCACGATTTCCCCCCCCCCCCCCTCCTTCTCTATTTTCTTCTCCTTCCTTGCGATGGCCATGGAGTTTTGAAGAAGAACCCCCACAAACCTCTCCTTCTCTCCTCTCTTTGAGCACTCAAACCTTCTCCAAATCCAACAAAAATTATACCATTGGAATCCTCTTGCAAAGGAGAACATTTTCATCCTTTCAAAAATCGAACACGACCACTTTCATTTCGGTGGGTATTCTCCATTTGAAGATTCAAGTCCACCATTAGAAGCACCTTCACCTCCTTATCATCTTGAGGTAAAAAGAATTTCGAAAATCCTCCATTTCTAGCTCTCATTGGCATTATAAGGATTTTCAGTTTTTGAACTCTTGGCCCTCTTTGTTCCAGCCGATTTTGGCTCTCTTGTTGGGCTAGGAATATTGTTCTCTTGCTAGTCAAGAACTTCATCCATTCATTGGAAGGTAATACTCATCTCTAAACCCTAAAAACATTTAAATTCTAGGGTTAGTGCAAAAATGCAAAAAATGAATGTTAAATGGTAGTGTATTGGTATGGTGGTTGTAGTATTGTGCATTGTGTGAGGAAGAGGAAGAAGAAGAAGAAAAGAAGAAAGGAAGAGAAGAAAAAGGAAGAGAAAGGAAACTAGAAACACAAGGTAATCACCTTTACCTTGAGCTAGTTTGTATGTAGCATTGTAACAGTTTTTGGAGTAGTAAAATGAGTAATGAATTGAGGAATGAGTAGTAGTAAGCATATTGTAGTATGATGAGTAATGATATTGTAACAGTTTTGAAGTTTTTAAATGAGTTTTAAAAGCTTGGGAAAACATTGGGTATGGATTGAGTATGTGCATGAATTTTATTGTTGTTGTAGTAGTGTTAGTATGTGAGTATAGTGTATTGTATAAACAGGTTGTGAGAATGTGAAATTGTGAGCTGAAATAGTGGTGTGAGCAAAGTAAGAGTTATAGGGGAGACTATGTCAAATTTTGTGTAGGAATGAGAGGACTTAAGTTGTTTAAGAAGAGGAGAGTAGGACTTTTGAGAGTTTAAAAGAAGTGTTTTAGTGTCTTGAAACAGATTTTGGGAATGAGTTGTAAAGGGTGATGAAACTAGAGTGTAAGGTAATGTATTTTGGAATGCTAGGAGTAGCATTAGTTGAGGAGTAATGGAGGATAGAAGTTTGAATAAAATCTGTAGCATAATAGAAGAAACCAAAATCTGTAGCATTAGTGTGAGGAAAAATAATGTAAGTGTTGAATTGAGATGATGAAGATTGGTGTAAGTTGTGTAGGAATTGAGTAACAAGTTTGGTGGATGAACCAAGGTGATTTAGAGGGTTTAATTAGTGCTAAATCATGTAGGAAAGTATTGGTAAAGATTGGGGAAGCAATGGGTAAAGAATGCAACGGAAACAGATTTTAAAACTGAAGTACTGGGCCGGACCGGACTTGCGACCGAACTTGCAAGGTCGGTCGAGCCGAGATTTACAAGACGGGAAACCTTCTGGAATCGACCGACCTTGCGACCGGACTTGCAAGTTCGGTCGGACCAGAATTTTCTCCCGTCAGAAACCTTCTGGAATGGACCGAACTTGCGACCGGACTTGCAAGTTCGGTCGGCCAGAAAATTCCCGTAATGCAAGCTACTGGAATGGACCGACCTTGGGACCGGACTTGCAAGGTCGGTCGGCCCTGGAATTTTCACACGATGTAGCCTACTGACTTGGACCGAACTTGCGACCGGACTTGCAAGTTCGGTCGAGTCAAAACAAAAAAAAAGTTTTATATTATATGATTATAGTTATCATATGTATATATATATATATATGCCTATACATATATAAGCATATATATGTAGAAATACACCATTAATGAAGTAATAATGGTAAGAAAGTAAGTGAATGAGTAAGGCAAAAATTTAAGAAGTAGTAAAAGAAAGAATGGTTTTATAACCAAGTAAGAAAGTAGTGAAATAGTAAGTATACATTGAAAGTATCAATGAAGGAGTGAGTAGATCAATAATAGATCATTGATCATACTACTTCATGTATGTATAGGAATCGAATAGTTGCACGTTGAAGGAACCCGGTAGTACGTATACGACGGTGAACGGTATGATTTCTTCATGCCCTGTATCCTAACTTGGTTACCCCGATTTGTGTGCTTATGTGATCACCAATAAGATAAATGCACGAATCGGACTTATATTGCACTTAACTTGTGTTTGAACTATTTGTTCTTGTTGTATCTTCCTGAACAATTAGTTTGTATATTCATGAATGAATGAATGGAAATGAGAAGTATGTGTAAGTATTGCGTACTTGTGTATTGTATTTATGTATGGAAATGAAGTACTGACTTCTACTAATTCCTAACATTCTAACTCCTAACTTGAGTATGAGTAAATGGAATGAGTAGAAGTCCGATATAGTTTCGGCCACGTGTGAGGATAAGGAAACACAAGAGGTTGGATCCGAATCCTCGCTATAATATTTTCCTTGGACCAATCCCCTTTAATGGGTAGCATCCTGGATTAGTGGGCCACCCCTAAAGCCCGGTGGGGTGGATGTAGTAATCCCTGCCCGAGGTCACTCCGACTTAACTGGAAGTAAAGTATGTAAGAAGTAAGTATTGAATTTGTATTGGTCTTGACTATTGTAAGTCATTGACCCGGAGTAAAAGAGTATTGAACACCCGATTTAAACCCGGGTGTGTAATGAGGCTAACAAGACCTTTGTATGTATTGGAGAATTGTATCTCCGTAATGCGGTGAGTATGGGTAAGTATGAATGATTGACCTGAATTGTCTTCCTTGCATGTATTGTATGTATGTATGCCTTGTGTATGGAATGTATTGCATTGTATTGTATTAAGCATGTATGTATGTATGAATGAAACGAACCGCATGTACTCGACCAATTAGTTGGCGTACCCTCGCTAGCACGCGGGGTATGCGGTTATCATATGCAGCGTAAGCTGACCCCCTAGGGGGAATGTTTTTACTCCACAGGTACCCGCGAGGCGTGATGGTAGGGTAAGGACGGGATGTGATTCTTTTTTATGTAGTAGTAGGATTGGAATAGTGTACCGAGTTGTACACGGCTAGGCCATTTTGAGTAGCCAGTGTACCATGTGGTACACCTTTTTGGATATTGAATTCTTAATTGGATAGTAGGAGAGGATGTATAAACTCTTCATTTTTGGGAAGTAGTCTTGGAATGTAATTCGTATAACTTGGATACTCGGTAATCAAATGTAAGTTAGGTATTTGGTACTGTAAAGTAAGTAGTATGTATTTGGTTTATTCTAATCGTCAGACCGAAACGGTAAGTAGTAGTAGCCTGGTTAACCTTGGAAGGTTAACGGCATTGTATCACCCGCCGGGAGTAAGTAAGTATTCCGCTGCGAGTAAGGTAATTATGAGAAGGATTAGAGGATAATTGAAGGATTAGCGGTTGGGGTGTTACACCCATAAGTATGTAATTGAGAAGCAAGAAGTAAGTATGTAATTGAGAAGCGAGAAGTAAGTATGTAATTGATTAGCGAGTAGTGAGTATGTATTTGAGAAGCGAGAAGTAAGTATGTAGTTGAGAATCAAGAAGTAAGTATGCAAATGAGTCGCGAGGAGTAAGTATGTAATTAAGTATCGAGAGTAGGGAATTAAGTAAAAGTAACCCAAGAGAGTGGTAAGACAATGAAGAATTGAATAAGGCATAGTGAGGTAGAAACCCTCAAGGCCTAAGAGTAGGATAAATTAAACTAACCACTTGACGTGTGAGTTATTGTTTGTATCCTATGTCGAACATTGGTTGTGTTAATGTACATATATAATGTATGTTGTCTGCATGTTGATTGAATTAAAATGAATCGCATTTTCTCGGCCACAATAGTCGGTGTACCCCCGTTAGCACGCGGGGTATGCGTATTTCATATGCTGCAATTTGCTGAGCCCCTAGGGGCACCGTTTTTTATTTTCCAGGTACTTGAAGTTGAACACCGTTCGGGTGTAGGACGGGGATGGCTGTATAAGCTTGGGTAGTTGATTAAGAACTTGTATTGACTTTGTAAATGTAAACGTTGTTTTTTAAGTCCGATTTGTTACCGGCGAACTTGAGGGATTTAGATACTCGGTATAGTATTGAATGGATATTGCATTTGTATAAGAATTCATTGGAAGTTGTATTAGTACTAAGATTCGGCTGAGGAATTGGGAATGTATTGTTGGTATAGTAGTGCTCGGTATATTCAAGTTCATCAGACCGATATATGTTGTGTATTTGTAATTGGCCTTGTTAGTCACGTGGGTGACTAACAGCATTGTACACCCACCGTTGAGTATGTAATAAACGCTGTGAAGGAAAGTAATTGTGAGGTAATGACGGGATTAGCGGTAGGGGTGTTACATATCTCCTCTACCATTTCAGCATTAGAGCAACATTTTTTAACTTAATGTCACAAAGACCCAGTCCACCTAGCCCTTTCAGCTTAATTAGCGAGCTTCATTTCATTAGAGTAACCCCTTTTCCAACTCCAAGACTCCATAGGAATTTTCTTTGATGGAGTTAGTTCTATCAATTACCTGTTTTGGCATTCGAAACATACTCATATAGTACACTGGAATACTTTTGAGTACCGCTTTAATGAGAACCAATTTTCCTGCCCTTGACAAGGATGACGCCTTCCATCCGCACAACTTCTTTTCTACTTTACTTATCACCGGCTTCCAAGTCCCAACATGTCGTGGATTGGCCCCTAAGGAAGGCCAAGGTATCACTAGGAAACTCACCAATTTGGCACCTAAAAACATCATTAATAAGCTCTCTGTCTACATCCTCCATATTCACTCCAAAAAGTGGACTTAGACCAATTAATTTCCAAGCTTAATATGTCCACAAATAATGTTACTACCCATTTTATAGCCTTGAGCTTATGTCTTTTGGGAATACCGAAAATAATGGGGTTATCTGCAAACTGCATGTGTGACATTCTGAAATACCCCGAACATTAATTACCCTGATTAATAATAAATCAATTAAATGGTAAAGGTTAATCAAGGGCTAGTCATTGAATTATAAAGACTAATGAGCCCTAATTCATTAAGGAATTATATATATATATATATAATGAATATGTATAGTCCATAATCGGTACTAAACCCCTCATGAAATATTGGACTAAAGAGGGATCAATTATAAGGAGAATTCAACTAATAAAGTTGGTGCAACATGTAACATATCAATACATGAACTAAGAGCACAAAACATGTGAGAGGATTATGTAAGATACTTTATATAGTCACAATGATAGTAAAAGTATACTAATCACCCAAAACACAAAAGAATAGACCTTATGACAACGTAACTACACAAGTTACAACCTAATACATGAAACAAGTCCAAATGTACAACATGTAAGTCCTTAATATTATAAGGCATAATATGACAAAACAAACCCCATAAATATCTAGGGTAGACGTGTTTGGAGGGAAATAAGGCTTCAAAAATCACTTTTACTATTAGAAAAGAAGTTGCCTAACTCACAAAGTCATATCTTCTTGGGAACTCTAGCTCACAACCTTATTACACTCTCTCTCACCCACTCTTTCCTTCTATGCCATGATTTCGAGCTACTCCACCCCCTTGGCTGAAAGTTTGATGATTATTATTCATCAAGCTTCCTCCATTGATGCTCTATGGGAACATCTAGTGTTCTTGCAAATACTTCACCTAAACATCTTCTTTCTTCTTAAATCTTCTCCTTTCTCTCATCAAGAATAACACAAAACCTTCTTCCCCTTTAAATGGGCAAAAATCTGTAGCATTTTGAAGGCCAAAAACGTGGGGAGACAAGGGTGAAAGCTAATCTCAAGTTCAACAAGCAAAAGGTAAGAAATGTGCTTTAAACTTCAAGTCATTCCTTTGATCTACAGATAACTAAAAATCCATCTCATCTAGCTCATTCTCTTCATTATTTTCATATGATACTAGAGCTTATTCACACCTCCAATGGTGGCCAAAACTTCAACATAAACTAGCTCTAAACTAGTAAAAGACTTCAACCAAAGGTAAGGCTCAAAAACTAAGGTTCCTTGTGCTTAATCTATCTTCAAATCTTGAGATCTATCTAATACATAACCATTTACCCCTTTTCCAAGTTTTGACCAAAATATTGGGCAAAATATCAACACTTTGAGCTTCAAGGTAAATTATACTCCTTAAGGTCCCTTTTTGTGCTTTAAGCCTTAAGACCTTCCTTTGGTTATGTCTAGGAGTCTGAGACCCTAACTTATCTTCTTATTCTCTTCTTAAACATGGATTAAATTAAAGTTGAACCCTTCTTGGTTTCTTGGCCGAAAGTCAAAGGAAACAAGGTTGAAAAACTCAAAAAACAACCTTAAGAAGGGTAAGCTTTTAAGCTAAAACTTTGGTACTTAAATCCATCAATAAAACCTTGAATTTGTACAGAAATTTAATGTGCACCTTATGTAACAATAGGGCTGAAATTTGAGGAGAATACACGACCCAAAAGTCTAGCTTTGGGGCATTAAGGTTAATGTCCAAACCTTAAGACTTATTTCTATGTTTTGAGTTATTTATTGTGGTGTTTAAGTTATGGCCGATGATGAGCCTTGGAAAATGGTCTAATATGACCTAGGAATGAATATAAACCCAATTGAAACATTTGGTTATGTTAGCTAATGACTTGAGGCCGTAAATGTCATTTTTGTAAAGTTTAAGTGTCTAGAATTAATAACCAACAAAACTTGGGAAGTAGGGTATATATTCAGCCAAAAATAACTTGTCACAATATACATTTTGGTGTATTAAAAGTGTATAATATGACTTGATACTTTGGCCAAAATGTTGGACTAGTTTATGAGCATTTTGGTGTTTTAAATGCTCTCAAAAGTTAAGTGTAACTATCTAGTAGTTTAAGGGTTGTTGGAATCGTTAAAAGACTTCAAGAAACTGGTGGAAAAATAGATAATAATATGGAAGAGTTTGGAATAACTTTGGGACAAACTTTGGTTAAAAATGAGTTTAGGAGTTCATGAAATGGTTTGGTAATTGATTGATTAAAGAAATGTTGGTTAATGCAAAGGAATATAAAAATGGAGTGTTAATAGTGTTAGGGCCGAAAGTTAGGCTTAATTTGGGTTAGAGATGAAAGATATAAGTTAAAGATTTGGGAGTAATTTGTAAGTTTAGAAACTCAGGGGTCTAAATTGTAATTTCTGAAAAATATGGGGTAAGGCAGAATAATTACAGTGAACCTAGGAAGGATTAGGGTGTTGACCAAAATTAAGAAAGAGATTATTGAAAATATAAGTTAAGTAAGAATTTGAGTATATTTGTAAGTTTAGAGAACTTGTGGGGTGAAACCATAAATTTGAGAAAGTTGAGTTGTAAATTAAAATGGACAAAATGGGTGTATTTGAGATTTCCAAAAATTGAAGTTTAAATTGGAATTAATTAATTGGAGGATTGAAATGATAAGATAATTGGAATGAGTGGTCAATTGTAAAGTTTAGGAAATTTATGAGGGTCAACCATAAATATGAGAAGTGTATGGTCAAAATCATAATTGGGCAGATTAGGGACTATTTGATAATGTGAAGGATTGAGATTAAAACTTTGAAATAACTAGTTTAGGAGTTGAAATTGTAAGATAAATATATGATTGGAAGGAAATTGTAAAGTTAGAAAAATGTTTGGTGGCAAAGTGTAGTATTATATAAATTGGAGTATGGATGAGTATAATGAAAATTAAGAGTAAAGTTTTAAATAATTGAGGATTATAACATATGTTACATTAAGTATAAGCATATTAATGTAGAGGTCTAAGTTGGTAAACAACTTAAGAATTTTATAATCCACATGAATACTAAGAATATGTGGAATTATATACTACAATTTGGGGATACAAATTATGTAAGAGAGTGATTAGGAAATAAACCTAAGTCATGATATAAGTTTAAAGTTGTATATCAACCATTACATAAATGGTTAGAAGAATGTTGATTAGAGAGGTTATTAAACCTAGGAATTATAAGCTCCTTAGAAGTGTTAGCCATGTTGACCATGTTGACCTAATTAACTAATTTGACCAATGGGGTCAAGTTGACTAATGAGGTCAAGTTGGCCAACTCATTAAACTATATGGGAAATTATAAGGCCTAAGTCCATTATACTTAAAGTCAAATGAATTAACACCATATAGTTAATGAAATCTATATGAGTGTATATATGTATATATATGTACATATGATGAACGAGATAATTGACAAGAGTATAACACTAAGGTTGTATAAGTTAATTATTAACAATATTGGAGGATAACTAGCTAATCCCAATCCCGGATCCGTAAACTTTAAGTAAAAACCTGAACTATAACAAGTGACAAACATCAGGGTTAATTACAAGGATTAGTCATTTCAAGAGATACCGAAATGGTTTAATGAATTATAGAGTATTAATACTTAACATCGTATTCCAGAGCTAAGAGATTAGAGGACGGGCGCGGGGCTACACGTTTGTCTCCCTCGTCGGTTTACGTTATGGTTTCTTGTAACCTGTGTGTTACTGAGGTCTACCTCGGCTTACGTGCTAATTGTTTGTTTGAATGACCAATAAGATTAATGCATGGAATAGGACTATTACTTGTTTTACGTTTTTCGTTATCTGTCTAACCTTGACCTTCTAAGTGATGTACTACTAAGTACACAATAGAGTAGACTTAAACCACACATAAGGAACCTATGATTAAGGTTAGAGATTACAAGAGGATTAAGTATACGAACTTATCTAACTGTGGATAACATTTGAGAACTTCTCGTTAACTCCCAGGACATTTAGTCGGCATCCAAAACCGAGATGATCTGAACTAACATACTAGTAGTAGGACGTATGATTCGAATATACTTCTAACCAACTTGTTTACTGGGGGAAAAGAGAAGTCCGGGACGGTTCCGGCCGCACGCGTATTTGTATTGGAGGATGACATCTACATCGATCCCAACTTCTTTAGATCATTGTCTATGGACTTAGTCACCCTGAGTCAAGATACCGACTCATCTTCCTTGGCTTTACGATCAAGGATGGGGATTAACCATGGTGCAGATGGATCACCTATATCCATATAGATATCTTCCTTGGCTTTACGATCAAGGATGGGGATTAAACGGTGCGGATGGATCACACCTATATCCATATAGATATTAAAATTATTAATCATGGTGCGGATGGATCACCTATATCCATATAGATAGTGAAATTACTAATCATGGAGTGGATGGATCACATATATCCATATAGATATCTTCCTTGGCTTTACAATCAAGGATAGGGGATTAATCATGGTGCAGATGGATCACCTATATCCATATAGATATTAAATTATTAATCATGGTGTGGATGGATTACCTATATCCATATAGATAGTGAAATTACTAATCATGGTGCGGATGGATCACCTATATCCATATAGATAAAGATTACTAACGGTGGGGATAATATTAATAGGGTTTGTACATACCCGCACACGGTTTATAGTTAACTAAGACAAGAAACAATCCCCATGATGAGGATTCTATGAGAGTACAAAAACTAAGGTTGAAACCGAGAAACCAATTAAAGTCTCGAGACCTAGGAAATAAAAGAGGAATGACTCATTCTATTGATGTTTTTTGATGTTCTGATCCCTTAGAGATGGATCATCTTGTTGATTGTATGTTATTACATGTAGAGTTGCCCAAAAAATTCCGAAACCACGGTATGTGACCGAAACTGAAGTGAACTGTACCGGTTTTTTACGGTATGGTGAACCGAACCGTGGTTAACCGATTATATAAACAATAAAAAACTTCAAATATTACTATTAGTGTTCACCTTATATAATAATTAATATTAGCTACTGAGGGAATATAATTATATTTTTTTGTTACATGTGCTTGATTTGTCACTCATGATTTAAGTGAATGATCAATGTTGTACTATAATATTAATGGTATGAGTCTTATCAATAAAAAAGTTATTACGGCTACAAAGTTAATCGAAAAAAACTGAACCGAATTAAAGGTTAACCGGTCTAAATGGAACGGTAATGGAATTGGATTTTAGAAAACCGAATTAAATAACGCTACCGAATCCGGTTAACCGATTTAAATGGAATGGTAATGGAATTAAATTTTAGAAAACCGAAGACCCGGTTAACCGAAAGTGGTTAACCAATAAGACGGTTAACCTATCATGGGCAGCCCTAATTACATGCTTGTATGTTGAATGTTTATTATACTTTCGGCATATTGTTTAAATAAAATCAATCACATGTTCACTTGACCAATTAGTTATGTGTAGCCCGGTAGCTCATGGGTTACACGTTATCATACTTAGCAAGTTATGCTGAGCTCTTTATAGCCTAACCATTTTTCGGGTACACAACGAAAGACGTCGTTGGAGTGTGGGATTGAGTAGTTAATTATATACTACCTTCTAGTTTGATATTTTAGGATGCTACTTTTGGTTAATGATTTTAGAATAACTTAGTTGCTCATATTTAATTGATTAAGAGTTGTATTATTTGGATTAGACTATTTATCGGTCATCACCGTGTTTATTCATAAATGTATTTGGAAGTCTTGTTGCTCACATGGGTGAGAAACGGTGGTAGCACCCGTGGTTAAGTAATTTGTAATTATTTTGCTGCATAGTATGAGTTGTTTATGTTAATGATTGGATTAATACGGGATTACGTAGTAGGGGTGTTACACATTCTCATTTCGTGTGTGGCCACCACAATGCCATTTATATCTCCCCGTTAGATCGAGCAATCAAGTAGCCAATTCAATGCTTCCGTTACCAATATAAAAAGTAAGGGGAAGAGGGGATCACCTTGCCGCAGTCCTCTTCTCGATTTGAATGTTGAAGTTGGTGAACCGTTCACACACCACGATCCTTCCTTGGGTTGTAATGCATTTACCAACCCATTTTCTTCATGAACTCAAGAAGCAAAGAGTTCAAGCATTTTCTGCATAAATTTTCAACTTACACTGTCATATGCTTTCCAGAAATCCAGTTTAAACATTATTCCTTTTCTTTTTATTTCTTTCAACCAATGCACAATCTCATTCGCAATAAGTGGTCCATCAAGGATATGATTACCCTTGATGAACGTTGTTTGTGTCTCACCGACCACCTGGTAAACAACTATATACTCATCCTACTTGCTAGCAACTTTGATATAACCTTATACACACATCTGATAACGCTGATTGGTCTGAACTCATCTAGCTTAGTTGCATCCGGTTTTTGGGATGAGTGTAACCCATGTTGTGTTAATCTCATTCGACAGTCTTCTGTAAAAAACACCTCATCACTTCTGTAGGAAAATCGCCTCCCACCTCATTCCACATTTACTTGATCACATCAAAGTTATACTTGTCATACCCTGAAGCTTTATTCCCATCTCAAGCCCAAACTGCCATTTTGACTTCCGTTGTTGTTGGCATTATAATCACTTGTCTTTGTTCATCATATGATTATCTTGGTATGTCATCAGCGAAAGGAAAAGACCCGGATGCAGGGTCAAAACGATATAGGTCCTTGAAGTATCTTCACTTCTGCCCTTATAGCACATGGGCTACATGACAATATTCTATCTATTATCAAGGCTGATATTTTGTTGGAATTTCAGTTAACAGAAGCCTTGTGATGGAAGTATTTAGTATTGAGGTCCCCTCCCTTCACATTCTTCTCCCGGGACATATGATGCCTATATATTTCCTCCTTACGCGCAGTGTACAACCTCATTGCAGCCTCCAGCTTAGATCTCTCCTGATCACGTATTTCACTTTCTCTACTCGCTTCATCAAGATGATCCAATCTTTTTAGCTCTTTTCACTGTTGTTCCAACATGGAATTGATCATCTCCAACTTTCAACGTTCCACTTTTACAGTTTCGTTTTCATTTCTTTCAGTTTTTGGTGTGTCTGGGTCCCCATAAGATTTCGCCACTCAATCTTAAAGAAGTCCATGAAACTTTTGTCGTCCATCCATGCATCAAAAATTTGAACGACCTAGGTCCCTAATCCTATTTTTGTAAAATGCATCACATGAACCTAGGATCAGAGAGCTATCACAAGTGTCCTCTCAGTAGCAGGTGATGGAATTGGTTCATCCATCATTCAGTACAAAATGCATGGTCAACACGGCTCGTTGTGACCCTCGCCTGGCCCAGGTATATTTGCACCCACTCAACTGGATTTCGTGTAACTCCATATCATCCACTCATTTCATTCAGGTCTCTCATAGATTTGTTTATGGATGATATCAATCCCCCTTTTCTTTCATTCCCGGTACGAACCTTATTGAAGTCTCCCAACACTAGAACCGGTAGATTGTTGTTATTATGAAAGCAATTTAATTCCAGGCACACTCCTCGACGACCCTCATAATTTGTAGGGTTGTACACAAATGCAATGATGCCTTGAAATAAATATGTTTCAGATATACCTCCACTGCTATCCACCTATTGCTTTTACCTATTTCCTGAGTTGTGATCTCACTTGGGGACAAGGCAACATAGACCTCCCAAATTGTCTTAAGCAAATACCTCTGTCAATTCTGTTGTTTTTTCCTGCTCCCTAGAGATTATGTCTCATATTACATGGCTTTGTGTGGTGGGTCTACCTATCATTGATTACTGCATTCTCCTTATTTCTTTCTTTACTAGTGCCCATTTCTTCACCTTTCTTGCCCCTTGAATTTTGGAATGCTACTCCCAGCCCCATTGGTAGTGCACCACTTACCCTTGTGCTGGTTCTTCAGGATTCTATCAATATTCGTCAATGACTTATTAGGGAATGGCGAATTAATACGAATACTTTGTCCACATTTGAAGCAACGTCTTGCTTCAAATGATATTCCTTGCCTTCTGGTACTGACTTTCTTGTTGGTCGCAGTGGTTTGCTAGGGGCTTGAGTTACTGGATTGTTAGGAGTCAGTACCACGTTTAGGTTTATCTCTTCTAACAATTCTGAATTTACTAGGGAAGAGGAACCGTTATATAGGAACTTTTAGGAAGCCAACACAAATCAGGGACATTATATTTGTACCAGTTTGAGTCCCACTTTCAGTTACATTAATTGTCCAAGAACATGGGGCGTCCGGGGAGTTGAACTGCATCTGATTCATCTGGATTGTCAGGACAGCCAGTTGGTTGGATGTTTTCAAGGCAACACCTGGCTTCGTTCATTGGGCTTTCCATTTGACTCGCATTATTAACAGCATCGTCCACGTGTCCACTACTACAGTGCCCTACCAGGTAGATATTACTATCCACCTCCTTAATCACAACCTTCTTTGTCACTTTATTATAATCATTGTTTAACCCACTTATATTTCCTAATAGAGGACTACCCACCATAATGCATGTGATACTTTAGTTACATACCTATATCATTACTCCATCATCGTCCATATTCCTGAAAACAACGCAACTCACATCGGGTTTAACACCTTTATCTGAGTCGTCTGAACTTCCCCACGTCTAGTTTGGTGACTGGCATCTAGTTATTGTACTTCTCTCCATCACCGGAGCCACTGGTTCCGTTTCAGCCTCTTTCCCTTTCCCGGTCAGTGTTGCTCTGTCACCCATGTCCTCCGTCCATACTTCCATGACTCCAACCGTAGTGATTACATTGTCGAACAAGGCATCCACCTCTTCATTGATAATTCTAAGTGCTTGTTTCCATTTTGAGAACACTCCAAGCTTGATAGGAGTTCATCCATTTCAGTCTTGATCTCAATCACATTCTCAAACTTTGTCAGTATCAACTTGATAGACTCTTCAGACCATATATGTGGTTGAAATACCCCGAACTTATTAGGGTGATTAAATTACTCTAATACGATATTGAGGGCCTACTAGTGCCTAATGAATTTTGGTAAGAGAATAAATCCAAAAGAAACAAGAAAAACACTTAAAAAGCGAAAAACGCTAAATTGAGCGTTAAGTGACCCTAGGTGGAATACAACCTTGAAAAGGGTATTGGATGAATTTTAAAAGGCTTAATAAGGCCTAAATAATATCTGGGAACAACTCCTGAAGAAAACGGATCCAAATAATGTGTTAAAACGCTAATAAAGCTTTAGTGCACATTTTTCGAGAAAACCTGAAAACGTGACTTTAAGTGGTCAAATGAACCCGTAAAAATTATAGTTCACCAAATAACTATAATTAAACATTAATGGAAGCTTAAGAACTAATAAAATTAAAGAAACGAGAAAAATCCAAAAAAACGGGCCCGGTTAATGATAGTGCTAAACCGGGTAAATTAATGAGCGTTTTCTGTAAAAGACGAAAAATACTCCAGCTTATAATATAATAGGGGGCCAGTTTTATGGCTGACTCACCCCTCTCTATTTGAACCCATTGACCTTGTTAAATAAGGAAAGGAAAAAGTAAAAAGTAGAAAAGCTACTTTTCTACCCTCTCTCCTCACTTTTCTCCTCTCTCTCTTTCCTTCCTTCTTTTTTCTCCTCCTTCCCAGCCGGCTGAAGCTTTCTCCCCCCTGCTGGTGATTTCAAGATGCCATCCATGGATACCTCAACTTCCTTGCCTTGCCCAAGTCTTATTAAAGCTTCAATCACAAAATAAATACATATTCTTCATCCCCTCAACTAGCTCTACCATTCTCTCTTTTCAAAATCCAAAAATAATGAAGTTTCTCCATGGGTTTTCCCCATTTTAAGAGAAAATGGCATCAATGTGTAGCTTGGAGTCTCCTCTCTCTCCTAAGGTAAAAATATTCAAGAAAAACTCATTTTTCTTCCTCCTCCTTTGGTGACCGATTTTCCTCGTAATGCCTTGTTTTTCTCTCTCTTTTGAGCTTGATTCCAGCCTTCCAATGGTGGTGGAACCATCTTCTTGAATCAAGGGCTAAAACCCCTCTTAAAAAGCTCCAAAGGGTAAACCCTAACTTTGTGCTTTAAGCCCTCTAATTGAATTAGAATTTCCTAAGGGTTTAGATGATTAATTGAATGCATTTTTGTGTTCCTTGGATGTTGGGATGGAGTTTGGCAACTCCATTCCCACTTGACCGAATTTGAGGAGAGGAAGAGCAAGAGGAGAATTAAAAGAGGAACTTGTGAAATTAAGGTAAGAAATCTACCTAAACCTTGTTTTGATTGTTTTGGAATTTGGGATGCGTTAAATTAAATAATGAACCCAAATTATGTGAAATAAAGTAGTTGGTTGAAGTTGAGGGAATTTGTGAATTATTACTTGAATTAAGGGCCTTTGAAGCCAAGTGTTTTGAGTTTGGGAGCTATATTGTTGTTTGATGAATTGGAGGAAATGTTATGTGCTGGTAGGACCCTAATGGGTGTGGCTATATTAGGAATGAAAATTGGTGAGAGTTGATGGTTTGGGATATGTTAGATTTATGGGGAAGTTATGGCGAAAGTTTGGTAGAAATAAGTGTTTTAAGATGACTTAGTGAATGGGAGAACCTAGGTGTTTGTAGTGTTGAGTAGAGTGGATTAATAGCCTTGAAATGGTATTGGAGGACTAGGGAGAGGAGTGTAAAAATCTGTAGCAAAATGACTTGTGAGGATCTTAGAATGCTAGAAAAGAGTTAGTGTGCAAAAGCTTGGAAATGAGGGTTGGACTTGGGTATAGTTGATGCAATTGCCTAGGGATGATTTGGAATGGTCAAATGGAGTTAGAACAAAATGCAAAGTGCCAAGAGAGTTTAGGAATGCACAAGTGTGCAAGATGCAAATTGAGAATGGAAAATTTGTGAAATTGAGCAAGAGTTGGAGTAAGGATTTAACTAATGGTTTAAAGTGGTTTCGAGCATGTTTTGAGGTGTTTATTATGTATGAAACTTATGGAAAGTTTATGGAATGATTAGGGGTGGATTAAGGGTTGATTTGGGTTGAAAAATCCACTAAATAGCAGTTTTTAGCAGGGTCCGGGACTTAGGATAGGAACCAAGTCCCGGACCGCATCAAAAATATGGCCGAGAGTGAGATTGACATTGGTCGGGACCTAGGTCCAGGACCAAGTCCCGAACCACTAGTAAAATTGGGCCGAAAGTGAGTTTCTGTATTGGTCCAGACTTGGGTCCGGACCAAGTCACGACCACCCCCAGATTCAACCGTATGTGTTTTTAAGTGGCTAAAACATGGGGGATTGAATGGTATTGGTTTTAGATGATGTTTAGAGTTGTTTGGTGACCTTTAAAGGTCCTAAGAAGTATAAATAAAGGTTGGAAAGTGAGGAGTAAGTTGAGGAACTAAGTCACACTAGTTAAACCGAAATAACGGGATACCGTGGTTAATTGTACGGGAGTACTAGTTTACATACCATAGTACTTTAAATTAATGGAGATGTTTGAAACATTATCAGTGGACCAAGAGTGAACCGAGGAACAAGAGGTGACCCGGTAAAAGTTAAACCAAGGTGAAAGGTATGATTTTCTCATGCCCTATATCCTAACTTGGTTACTCCGATTTGTGTGCTTGTTTGATTGTGTGATCACCTTAACAAGATAAATGCATGAATCAGATTGTTTGCACCTTGTAGTGCCTGTTTGTATTGCTTGATGTTGGTTTGTATTTTGAATGTGAAGTTTGTATAATTCATGAAATGGGTGTTTGTAAATGAATTGCTTGAATGTTGATTGTGTATTGTAGTGCGACTCACAGTTGAGTCTTGTTTGAGTAGAGACTCGTAGAAAGTCAAGTTGCGAACTAATAAAATGTGGAAACACACTACAACTATCGAACTAATACACAGTAACATAAACCTATGAACTCACTAGAACGTGAGAGAATTGTACGGGAATTAGTAAACTCCCGATAACGGTTAGAGAACCGAATTGACTTAATCCACAAAACTAATAATGGTGGAAGTATTAAGTAACCTCTATTTAGAGGATTGATGAGTGTTCAAACTTGAACCTTCAGAGAAATAAAGTATGGTAAGGGATCACCAAACCCCTTAGAAAGATAGTCGAACTCCAATGAGAAGAACCGACTAAAATGAACAATGTCCCGAACATGAGAGTATTTGATAAGTTGGGTACAACCCTAAACCTTAGAATACTATACATTGAGAATTCCCTAAGCAATAGATGTTATCGAGAGAGATACCTCTAGGCTAATCCATGAGATTGTGAAATGACTCCAAGAGAGGAGTTTTGGGAATTTGAGTAGTCCGGTAGAGAACTGGACATTTGAGAACTTGAGGAGCTAAATGCATAGCTCCTTTGTATTTGTAAGCCCAGTGGTGGGTCTTGTGTATGACCCTGCCCGGAGGTCGTGGGCAAAGACTTAAAAGATGCCTTTGAGTATTGAGTATTGGTTTGAGAATTTGATTTGAGAATTTGATTGAGGTAGAGAATTGAGCATTCAGTATTGGTTGAGATTGAGAGTAAAAGAATTTGAGTAAGTGGAACCCAAGCGAGTGGGGTGACAATGTAGAATGAATTGAGGCATAGTGAGGTATAACCCTCAAAGCCTAAGTATATAACAAATTAAACTAACCTCTTGATGTGTGTGTTAGTGTTTGTGTTCTTCATTGAACCTTGATTGTGTCGACATACATATATAATGTATTGTTGCCTTGCATGCTGTTTGAAATAAAATGAATCGCATGCTCTCGACCAAATAGTCAGCGTACCCTCGCTAGTATGCGAGGTATGCGAATTTCATATGCAGCAATTTTGCTGAGCCCCTTGGGGCGCTGTTTTTATTTTACAGGAACAATGAAGCCGTCAACCGTTCGAGAGTAGGACATGTTCGCTATTTAATATGGGTAGTTGTTTAAGTAATTGTGTTGTTGTATTGTGGGATTGTGAGACCGTTATGTGTTGATAAGTTGGGAATTGTAGTAGACTCGGTATAGCCATGAATGGGTATTGTAATTGTACAATATGGATTTGAGGTTTGTAATTGAATTGAGATTTGATTAAGGAATTGGGAAGTATTGTTGGATAGTATACTCGGTATATACGACCCATCAGACCGATATTGTATTTGTATTGTTTGTTGGATTGGGTTTGGCCTTGTTAGTCACGTTGGGGACTAATGGCATTGTATCACCCCCGGTTGTAGTTGGAATTCCGCTGCATTATTGTTGGTAATTGAGACGGTTTAGGAGATAATGACTAGATTACCGGTAGGGGTGTTACAGTGGTGGTATACCACATACAACTATATTGACCACCCTACTAAACTAAGATATTCCATCCTCCTAACTTTCTATCGTCCACATTTCCTTATTCCATTTGCTCCTCTGTAAGAAACGAACATGTTCCTCTTTCTCACGGAATATCACAAGAAAGTCATAGGCCGAAGAGCTTACCACTTGCTCAATGTCTTCTTCAGCTACAAAAGTGTTTCACACGACTTCACAGTTGATTTTATATTGGATCGTACTTTGAAACTTCTATCTAAACATGGAATTAACACCTCCGATGGTGATAACTTGATGGGTCCCCCTCGGGATCCCTCTTCATCCCGTCAGTACTGTGAGTGCGTCTTTCAAGTGACCTAGCCCGTTTGGGGAGGTGTATGTCCCTTGTGGTGGTGGAGGACGTGAGGGAGCAGGCGGGGGTGTTAGTGTCGAAGTTGAAAACCTTTTCTTTCGCAATGGTCTCGCAAACTAGGTGCTCAGCCTCTTACCATCTACCCAAGTTCCAATGCTTGCATTAATGGCTCTCTCTGCTTGTTGTACATCTTCAAACTCCACAAAGGCGTATCTCGAGTTTGTGGCAATGCTTCTTTTTATAGGCTGGTGCACACTGGTGAACCTACCATATGGTGCGATCGTTTTCCAAAGGGTTCTGGGGGTCATATTGTCTTGGATATTATCGGCGACAACCGTGGCTGAGCTATTTGATGGTGACCGTTGTGGGGCGTGGGACAGCCCATCTATCGTTGTTTAGGGTCTAGGTTTTGAGAAGAGTTTATATTTTGTGGAGCTAGGGACTGGAATGACCGTGTGTTTGAGCGAGGGGGGGGGGAGTTTGGTACGTGTTTGAGCAAGGGGGAAGGTATGGTGGTTTTGGGTGCGGGGGAGGGCTTTGGTTAAGATTTGGTGGTGTTTACGGTTTGGTCTAGCTTTGTGGCGGTTGTTCATTGGGCGGGGACCAGAATTAGCATGGTTGGGGTAGATTGCACCGAAACGTTTCTAAGTTTGGGGACGGGGACGTTTCGGAGACGGAAAAATGGTAACTTTCAAATTATATAGAAAACGGGGATGACAAAAACAAAAACTTTAACTAATAATATTTGTTTTAAAAAATTATAATATGTTAAGCAATGAAAAGATGCTTTATAAACTTAAATCATCTAATGTATTAGAATGTATTTAAAAGCGAACATTATAACTACATTACTATAAGCCACAAGTTATAATTATATAAAACAGAAATAAATATCCAAAAAAAGATAACACAACATTCACATTGTAAATAAAAGATAGCTCACAATATATCACTACTAGAAGAATGTATTCTACAATTGCATTAGTTTAGCAAATATGTTATAAAAAACCAATCCCTTATACATTAGTATCACATCAAGACAAATAATACTCCCTCCTATTTTACATGTAAGTCGTTTTAGAGATGAATCTAGATTCATCTCCAAAATGACTTACCCTAAAAAGAAGGTAGTAACTAACTAGTATTTGTAACAATATTGGAACCACAATTCACACACAATATTAAAACATAAACATCATTTCTCACATTTATACATAGTTCATGTAAATAACACTTAATTTAATCATTCATCACATTAAATAAAACTATGTAATTAATTGCATTTAACATAAAAATTTAAACAAAATTGACTACTTTTTGTAGCTAGAGTATATTATTACCCTATTATCACTACAACATATAAGTGTAATTGGGGCAATTTTTGTTGCCCCAGTGGATCAATTTTTTGCACCAATTAGATAATCAGTGCAATTTTAATGTTGCTCCGAGGTTGCACCGATAGATGTGCACTAACAAGTCATTGGGGCAACATTTTAGGTTGCACCATTTGAAAAGCTCTAATAGTGCAAAGACTGCCTGCACCAATTGATGAAACCCTAACAGTGCACTTAAATATTGCACTAAATGGTGGTAGGCTAGTAGTGCATGTTTTCTCGAGCGCACCGTTTGATCAATAGCAAAGGGGGTGCATATTTTGTTTGCCCCATTTGAGCAATACCAAATAGTGTGAGTTATATTGTTGCCACATTTGTTCTCCTGCCACCGTAACTGATACACGTTAACAATTGGTGCAAAGTTGTTTTCGTGCACCATTTGATAGTTAACTATTCGAGCAATGTTTATTTCTTGCACCATTTGATAGTTAACAATTGATACAAATGCATTTGTCGCACTATTTGATAGTTAACTATTGGTGCAAAATCTGTTTCTTGCACCATTTGATATTTACAAATAGGGCCTAAAGGACATTGCATCACTTGGTGCATAGATATGGCAGCGCACTACCGAACACTAAAGGGCAAACGTTAAAAGTTGCACTATTTGATATCCTCCATTAGTGCATTTTCCGTTATTACTCTATTTGATATCACATTTAGTGCAAAAATAAGTTGCCCTATTTTGATCTTTTAGATTTAAAAAATAATAAAATCCTGCACAGGTCATTTTCATTATATTTGATCTTTTACTGTTATTACTCTGTTAATCTGTTATTACTCTGTTTAATCTTTTATATGCTATTGACAAAACATGAAAATTAAAAAAAAATGAGTCAAAATATTGTATATTATTTACCACAAACAATATATCATCCTGTTCTACACAATCCCCGTTCTACACGTAAGTAATTATTTTCATGTTTCTACATCATACAAAACTGTTCAGAAAAAACACAATACAACTGCTATTCAAAACATAAAACTCTAAAAGATGAGTCCAAATACCAGCAGCTGCTTCAACAATTTGATGGCCTCTGCATACCTGAGAGTGAAAATGAAACTAACTAGAACCCACTCATAGCAAACTTTGCCCGCTACCATTCGCGCTTCTAAAATCAACAGACATTGAATAATTTACAACATACTAACAGTAGACCAGATTGAAACTTTACCCAAATATAACATTGTAACACCCCTCTCGATAAACACGTAATAATCCCTCACGTAGCATAATTAAAGACGTCTTACAGCGGAAGAATAAACAACATTAACTCTCACTCACTCGGGTGTCACCTGCCATTACTCACCCATGCGAGTAACGAAGCAGAAACTAAATCCAACAACCAAAATAAAGCACTACTAAACCGCTGTGACAACGAGATAAATCCTATACATCACACTAAGTCCAGAAACCATAACCGTCGACAAGTGAGCATCTACCCAATCCCACACTTCGGCTTCGACGATGATCAGCAACCTGCAACAAGCCATAAAGGCTCAACGATAAACGCTGAGTATGCGGGCCTGGACCCTATTGGTCACTTGTCATTTTAGCCATCTTGATATTAGATTCATTACATGATGTACCGGTTTACAATAATAATAACAACCGTAAATGTTTAAATGAACACATAACAGTTCAACCAACAGGATTATCACACAACCAATAACCAATAGTCAATAACCAATAATCAACAACAGTAACCAAACAAGATACGCGTATTAATTAACTGTACTTGTTAGTTGGTCGACTGGCCCTTATCCTTTAAACCAATCACTTAACCTTTTCCAATTAAATTCCACCTCAGGCGTCATGTTAAGACAACCCTTAATAACTTAACAATGGACAGTATGTCCCCTGGGTTCCAAAGGAACCGTTACCAGCTGACCTTATGGCCCTGATAAAGACCGATCCGGTCGAACTGTGCACCAACGGTAGTGCCCTCCGCCATCGTCGAATGTGGACAATGGATTCCCTTGAGTGGCTCCCCATTGAAGCCTCTCGTAGTGATCACGATGCACAACCAGAAAGTCGAAACAGTCTGGATTCCTCTCTTAATAAGTTAGCCCTTTAGTCAATGATACAATATCCAATCCTTGAGTTAAGACTATAACAGTTGACCATCAGTTAGGTTTAATAATACCTAAAGGTCAGTTAGTCTTGTTCCAGTTTATATATTAAACTTCCAGTCATAAGACGTTCGCGTAAAATAAAACGCAACAGTGTTGAGCAATACAGTATACAAGATAATATACATAAATCACAGATATTGCTCTTAGCAATTAAACACACAACGTCTGGACCTTAGGAAAATCCATAGGACATTCAGACCACACAATAACATACAAGTTATCAAACAATTCCGGGCCCTTTCTTAGGTCAACCCGGATCAAACCCTTCTTCACATACCGTTCACCAAAGACCTAGGTTGCGCAGTAGACCACTAGCTCGTCGAGCGCCTTCGTCAGTGATACGGTCTAAATATCAAACATAACATAAGTCAATTTACATGACTTATTAAGCTCGGTAAATCCGAACAATACAAATAATCCCGACCTTTCATCCCCGGATTTCAACAATTATTTGTTAAGGTATCGTTATACGAACTCATTACTCGTAGTACATATTATTTACCAATGCCCGGGTTTGTGTTTAAATGAGTCATTTTTTTTATAAAAAAAGGTCTTAGTTGTAGCGTTTTTCCAACATTAAGATTTATTCCTTAAGTACCATATATACGAATACTTATTCGCACTTATACTTAAGTTTATGGCATAATTAAGCCCGTTAATACTTAAGTATCAGTTTATTCACTCGGGTTCGGTATTCGAGTATACATTGTTATTATATAGTTGCATGTGTGCATGCAACGTTAATTCGCATCGCATTTTATGCTCATGCACTAATGTTTTATGGCATAATTATTTAACCATTTATATCGCACCATATACTATACACCTCATTATTCATCTTAATAACCTCATACTTTGATTTATAATTATATGACTTGTAGTATATATTTATACTAATGTCATAACGCTTGTCAATCATTATTTCATGACATTAAACCATATTGTATATACTTATACATATATACATATATTCTCGGTTTCACATGTATATTCATATATGTTGTTTTCATTTGATTCACTCTATAATATATAGTTGCATGTATGCATGCACTATATTATATAGTTCAACTATACCCTATAATCCAATATGTATATATTTTTAATATACAGAATACTTATATACACCTATATATTTTATTTCATGATTATTCACTTATATTACATGTCACATTGTTATCATCTTATTTAAGATGATTATTCTCATTTGTTGCATTATGTTATGCAACTTATATTAAGAACCTAATCTTAATATTATGTAACATTTCATTACATGTATTATAATCTCCTAAGGTTTATTTAAATGCTAACCTTAGTTTATAAATTCCATTTCTTCCATTAATTGTCACATTATTTCATGTGAATTTTTATTAGATAGTAATTTCATTTAATCACATTAACACTATATAATATCTATAGTATTATATCATTGTAAACCATAGTTTATAATTTCATTTCTTGCATGCGGTAATAATATAGTTTTATAAACTATGTTTTGATCACATAAAATCATACAATGTTACACTTATACCTTATACCATATGATATGATATTTTATATCTCATTAAACATTATAACATATAGTTTTGAAAATCACAAATTAATTGCCGCAAGGCATATGTTATATACTTCTTAATTCTTCACTTCCCATAGTTTTCATTTATGACAATATAGCCACATATGTTATATAATGTTATACATATTATATTTTATATACTTTATTCCATTAATTCATTATAACATATAATTTATATATGTATATATATATCTATTTTTTTTAACCGAACAACCCTTCTGTTTTGGGCTTATTTTTCCCAGCACCATATACTTCCTATATTTACACATTTACCCCATTTATTATAAGGTGTTACATATACCTTTCATTATAACATTTTATTTCATAAACCATTTTAACGTATGGTTTTCAATGGCATTTATTTTCGATCAGACCCGAGGTCTGTTCCGAATTTCTTTTTCCGCCCCCATATTTTTTTCTTATTTACACTTTAACCACACTTTATATAATATACTTGTAAATTCACAAAAACTATATTTATACACTTTTATTAATATAGCCATTATATAACTCCAAAAGTTCCCAAACTTTATAATTATGATATAAAACCATTATATCAACAATCTTAACCCCTTATTTTCGGTAATTACACCTACACTACACCACAATATTTTTTTAAATTCCATATTTAACTTAACATTATTATAAGTTCATAATTTAATTACTTATGTAATTAATTTTGGTCAAAGCTTCTAACATGGTCTATGTTGACCCATTGACCACCAGTTTGACCATAGTTTCAATAAATTAAAGTTTTGACCCAATATTTTCATAAATTACATTTTTTTGACCCCAAATTTAATATAACCTTATAAAATTCATATTAATAATTTTAAAAACCTAGTTTTTAGCCATATTTATGTTTTAGCCTCTAAATTTATTTTTAATTACAAATCCACCCCAAATGTACCCGGTAATGTTTATTTAGTTTTAGAACTTGATTTAAATTTAATAAAACATTAAATAAAATAGCCTAAGGTATATGGCCTTATACCAACCTAATAATAATATATATATAAATCACTTATAAATGTCATACAAGATAGTATAGCTCACGGCTTACCATTACATATATACCCATATACTTTTATAAATGTATTTTAACTAATTAATTACATTCCATGACATGATATGTCACATATACATTAGGTTAATTTACCAAAAAAAATGTTACACCACATTATAACACATAAGTTTAGTTATAAAAATTCATATAAACTCACGGTTTGCTCTATTCACACCCAACATATCATATCTTTATTTTACCCCCCTTAAATTTCTTCCTTGACCTTATAGGTCATTTAAACACCAACCAACTAACCAAAATGCTATTATTATTTTAACACATGGTTAGATCTTATAAAACCCTTACTTTGCTATCTTTCTATTACGCTTGGCTCCCACAATTTTCTTGCAGGATTTCTCCAAAGTTCCAGCAGCCATGCGCCACCATATATGCCAAAAAAACACACTAGCATTAGACTAATGATATTAATAGTTGATTTAGGTATAATACTAGTTTGACTTAGGCATAAGTTTACCTTGGTATAGTGGCTTAAAGTAGGCTGTTTTACGCCTGGAATTTGAAGACAAATGAAGTGTTAAAACACCACACAAACACAGGTATATAACCGGTAATATCAGTAAGGGATGATGGTAAATTTTTTTTTACCGAAGAGCACTAGGATGAAGTCCTTTAGCTTGGATCTTGCTTCTCTTCCAAAGTGTGGATAAAACCACTGAATAGACACGCAAGGAAAGGTGGAAATGAGCTAGAGAAATCAAAGAGCAAAACCGGAAATGATAAAGGAAAGGAATAAGCTAGGTAAGACTAAGTTTTTACCTTTCATGGACTAGAAATTAACTTCAATCTTTCTTTATGTTTCAGCCGAGACCTGGTCTCTCTTCCAGCACCAACTCACCTCAAATGACTATATCAAGCTGGGTCCTTCAATGGTGTTGGTTGGTGCTCACGGTGGAGAAGAAGAAAAGGGAGGATGAAGATGGGTACTCTCGGCTGGGAAGAGAATAAATGAAGCAAGGAGAAACTTTGACTTATAAAGGACAAGTGTCATAAACAAGTAAATGGTTGGATAGCTCTCGTAGATATTTTTTTTGGGTTTCCTTCAGATGGAGGAAAGCTCCTTAATCAGACGGTAATAATTAGTAGTTACGGTAGGAAGGAAACAAGTTTGATTTGGTTTATCATTAGTTAAGTGTACACATGTCATAAAACCTTTATTATGTGAATTGTAAGCGGTGGCTCTTTAGTAGGTGTGTACAGTTTGCAATTGGATAAGGACAGCACATGTAACAGGCGGAAGTAAGTAGTACGGTGGGGAAAATAAGGTAGTTTAGTTGATTTTAAGTAGTAGTAAAATGTTAGTTTAAAAGGTGCTTTATAAAATGGGTACTCATTAGTCATACTTATCTATATTGGAACAGGTCATAGATTGAGAAGGGACTACCAATTAGGCGGCAATTATATGCTCAAGGTCAAAGACCATGTGGTGACCATTAATTAAATTAAGTAGTTAATGTTACAAAAGTTACTTTATAATATCGGCCCTATAAGCCATATATATGTACTGGAACCGGCTAAGGGGTAAGAAGGAGCAGGTGATTAAACGGTAATAATTGGTCAAGGTCAATGGTGTGTAGTTGACCATTGACTAGATTAAGGAAATAATTGTTATTTTGGGTACTATTCACAATCAAGGCACATATTTTTGATTTTTTTGAAAAACTTTGAATTATACATTATAATGTGGTACATTATGTCACATTAGTATATTTAAGGGTATTCAAGACCCTAAAATCAAACAAAATTCATTTTGGAGACAATCTCACAAAAATGTGCTTTAAGGAAGCTAGTGCACATTTTGTGTTAAAACTTATTTTTGAGCTTGGTTTCTTTGGTAATTGATTAATTACATCCATTTCGTGATTTATAAGCTTAGGAATTTTATTTGGAATCAAACGGAGGTCATATGACCTTTAAAACTTGTTTAGAGCACATTTTGCTCTACATGACTTTTAAGCATGTTAATGCTGGTTCTTGATGTTGGAGTGTTGTCAATAATTTTATTACGTTCCTTTATGAGTTATAATGCTTAGGACAAAATTTTAGGTCCAAGGAGTTCATTTGGGTATATATTTACCCTAAATGGTCAAGGGTGCAATATTTGCTTTATGTTGACCATTGTTTGTTTTTAAATTGATTTAAGGCATATTTAGGCCTAATTTAATTGATTAAATGTTTAATCAATGTTTAATTAATTAGGGGTATTTCAGTCTACCCCCCTTAAAAAGACTTCGTCCCGAAGTCGTCTTTCATAAATAGGTATATATATATATATGTCTACCCATGATTCCCATAATGTACATCTAGGTGATGTGACATTCACGCATAAGTGTTGTGCTCATATTGCACATAGCCCTCAGTGTGGCATTAATTCAAGTATATGGATATAGGTGATCCATCAGCACCATCGTTTCTTATCAGTTCTAACCATCTTGACAACCTCCCCAAGGTGCGTTCTATCTCTATGATTCAATCAGTATCTATATGTTCGGTATCTAACGATACGACATGAACTGAATTCATAAGAAAGTGTACACAAAACATCATCCCACAAGTTTATCATACCAACACAACTGAGTATCTCATAGGATACTTACATACATGTACACAAACATACATAAGTGCGCAATGCGCATACAAACTACCGACAAACAACGTATGCCCCGCATATAAAAACAAAAAACCAGTGCACACTTGTGCACATCCAGGAGGTTCTACCCCCTTAAAAAGGGTTACGCCCCCGTACCCACAAGTTTACAACAGCCGCTAACCAAATAGCGCTGGATACTTGGGTCTCATGGAATTCTCATATGAGAGACGGGTCGATCTTAGGTATTCGATTCTAAAAGAGGTTATCAGAAGGTGAGCACGTACACTTCCCAGCCAAAGGCATGGATGTAACATCCCTCTCCATAATCACGATATAATCTCTCACGTAGCAATAAATAAAACGTCTCGCAACGGAAAAATAACAATTACAAAACTCTACTCGGGTGTCACCGGCCATTACTCGCCCATGCGAGCAACGCAGCAAACTACATCCAACTTCCAATACAAATAAACTGCTAACCGCAGTGATAACGAGAAACTCCTATACATCGCACTAATCCACACAAACCACCAACATCGACAAGTGAGCGTCTACCCAATCCTGAATACACAACCTTACCATAATACAATTCACCATCTCCATTGCTATACCACATCTCCAAGTGTGGTGACAAAAGTAACACTCCAATTACCCTGTTCCTGCTCTTCAGCTCCGACAATGATCAACAACCTGTAATGGTGTAGTATCAGCGATAGACGCTGAGTATGCCGGGCCTGGACCCTAATGGTCACTTGTCATTTAACCCTCTTATTATTAGATTGGTTTCATGCCTTTTCATTTTACAGTTATAATCAAACTGAAGCATAAATGTATAATATACATAATCAACCATCCAAAGATCCATAAACTTTTAACCACCCATCCAATCCAAACATCATAGAATATATCAAACAACATTTGCATATCGAACGTATCGAGTATTAACAATATATTGTACAATGTACAATCGTCGTAGCGTTCACCATCCACTGTCAATTTATTTTAGTTTGGCTTTCAGCCCCATCCATATGTAGAATGTACATTCGCCGTAGCGTACAGTTTCCATAGTTATTTACCTTAGCCTTGTAGGCTCCATCCAACCATCAACACACAATAAAATAACCACAAGTATAACCAATGAACAACAAAGCGAAACAACGAGAACAATAAACAAGTATAAAGTCTCGTCTATGGTTTTGTTCGCCACTGTATAAGTCTCATTGTTTTAGTTGTTCAGTTATACCTAGTGACAATGTCTCGTTAAAACGACATGTCTCTAGTTACCCATATATATTGGCGGGTCGCCCACGCAGTAGCCACTCCCGGTAGAGTCTCCGACCAACGAGCCATTCTAGCTCACGGGAAATTTTCTTGATACTTACGGACCCGTACCCGGACATCCTGGTATCGTTTTTGTGATCACAAACGCGCGCCCAAGAGCCACATCCTCTTGGCTTTACTTCCATTCCATTAATTAATTATACCATCGCATCGCATTACCAAATTTTCTAACACACAGGCAGACTAAGTCATTAGTCCAATCCGGAGTCTGTAAACTCGGGATCCAGTGCTAGATACAAGAGCGGCGTATAGAAAGGCCCATGCTCCGTATAAAAGTCTCAGATATATGTATATGTTATTATCATAGTGCTACAACGTTTTACTTACGTTCCTTATATTTCATATAAGATAGAACCATAGCGCTAGATCGTTTTATAAATATAGTTCATATATACGAACAATACTGTTAACTCAACCACAGTAAATAATAAGCAGCTATAAATATACAGTTCATGCATATTAATTATCACATTCAGACAAACGATCTTATCACGGATCACCAAGAAGTCTGAACTGAGGAAGTCCTCAGAGACATCAGAGACTCACAACAACATACAAGTTTATCAACCAAATCCGAGCCCAGGAGCACCTTAGGACAACTCGGATCAAACCCCTTTACATACCGTTCACCCTGACTGTATTAGTGGAGTATGAATCAGCAAGATCCTACGCTCCGTGTAGTCCGCTAGCTCGTCAAGCGTCCTTGTCAGAAGTATACTCTAAACGGTAATACAACTATAGTCAGTCTCCATGACTACTACATCTGAAATACCCCCAAACCTTGATATGTGGTTTAAATATCAAACTATGTTATATAAAGGCTAAAAGTGCCTTAGAAACATCAGTGGACATTTAAAAATATAGTAAAGTGGCAATAAAGCACTAAGACACAGTATGAGCAAAAACATGCTCTAAGCTATGAGTGACCTTGGTTAGGACCCAAAGAGCCTACCAAGACTGTGATAACATTTAATTATGATTTGATAGGGCTAAATAAGTCCTTAGGAAACTTTGGTGGACAGTTAAACCAATAAAAACACAAGGAAATTACCTTAAGTCAATAAGAGCAAAATGTGCTCTAAGCTTGGATAAATTTGTAAAAGACCTAATGGTCATACCTATACCTTATAATATGTTAAGGAACATATTAACTCATTACCAGAAAACCAAGCTTGAAAACAAGTTAAAACACAAAAAGTGCTTTAAGGAGTCTTAAAGCACGTTTTTTGAAATTGTCTTGTCAATGAGTTTTGAATGGCTAAAGTCCATCATTACTCTTTAATTAACATGTGTCTATAAAGTATCACATTTGGGTGGCTATATTAATGGGAAATCAAAAATTTCACTCTATGTGCCTTAGTTTGTGAATAGTAACTTTTAAAGCTAGTTTGTACATTAATGTTATAAGTAATTAATGAGTCCATAAAGACTATATTACCCTTCTAATTAAATGGTGGCCGGTTTTTTTTATAGTGAGTCACCAAGTTGTAAAAGAAATCAAATAGTAAAGAAAAACTTTAAGTAAAGTACTATTTTGCTTTATAACATAAATATCTTCAAAAGCAACTCATCTTCTCATTTCCTTCTCTCTTTCATTTCACACGGTTTCTTCACCTTTCTTCTTTCCTCCATTTACGATTTGCAACAGCCCTCTCTTCTCCATCGTCCATTTCCTTGCCAAATCCAACTCCATGCTCCAAATCAAATTCTAAGACCATATTTGTCTTAGTTAGGTCAAGCTCTACACTTCTACCTTTTCAAATCTTCAAGAGCTCAATTTTGGTCCATGGAGAATCACCATTGATGGAGCTTGAGCTTGTGTTTCTACACATTATTACTCTCCTTTTGCTTCTAGGTAAGGAATCTCAAAGAAAAATCAAGTTTCCTCCATGTTTTGTGTGTGACCGAAAATATTCATTGATGGAGCTCCTTGTGTTGCTTTGTTCTAGCTCCATTTGAATCTTTCAAGGACTAGGTGGAGTCCTCTCTTCATAGTATTCAAATTCCCCAAAGATCAAGGTAAACACACATTAATGTTTTTTGAAATAATGTAAACCTAGGGTTTACAATGAGATGGAGCTTGTTAAAGCTTGAATACTCATTATGTTGTTTGTATAATGTTTAATAGTTGAAAAGGAACCAAATGCCTTACCGGTTTGTAAGGAAACAAGAAAGAATTTGTGAGGAAAAGAGGTAAATATGTTATCTTAATGAGATTTAATGCCTTAGGAGAAATAAGCTTATAATGCTTGTTAAAACTACCTAAAGAGCAAATGGTGAATGACCTAGTAAAGTGTTCTCAAGGAGACTAGTAAAAGAACATATGTGATGGTGTATGTATTTGCAGGTCAAAGGCATTATTTATGTGGGAAATTCAGTGTTTATGGCTTATGCAATTTAAGGGCCTAAGAGCCATGTTATTTAAGGGCCTAAGTGCCAAGCAATTTAAGTTATGCACTATATTGTGATGTAGTGCTAAATGTGTGAAGTTTGTGAATAAAAATGTGTTTGATGGATTTTAGGTGTTTTGAATGGAATAAGGTAAAAACCTAAGTGTTTGGATGTGAGTATATACAAGAGAAGCTATGGCCAAATTTGGGAAAGATGTGTGAGAAGTTCTAAGTGTTTTAAATGGTCTTGGTGAACTAGGAAGTGTTAAAGGTGAATAAATGTTTACTTGAGAAGAAAACATGTGTTAAGGTGATTTAGAGTGATGCAAGGATTTAGGGTTATCTTGGAAGTTCTAGGAATTCAATGTGTGTTTTGAGAGTGTATTGAAAAGTCTTGAAGAAGTTTGTTTAAGGTTTAGGTAATGTTGATATCCAAGGAATAAGTGTTGATTAAGTAAGATGTGAAAAAGGAGATTTAGTTAGTAAGAAAAGAAGTTTGAGAGATGATGTTAAGGTGTAGAGGAAACACCTTGGTGTAGTGGTCATTATTGGTGAACTACCACTTAGAAATCTTAGGAGAAAACATCCCAAGTGCTAGGAATTGGTAAGAAATTTGTGGATGATAAGATGGTTTTGTGAGTGATTTAAAGAGTTTAGCACATGGCTAAAGGTGTGTTTGATGTGCCAAATGATGTTAGAAAACATTATAAGCTTTAGGAGAAGTTTGGTGAAATTGTTAAGGTTTTAAAGACTTGGAAATTGAATGTTTTGCCGTGTCCGAACTTCCGTCCGGACATGGAAGTTCGGACAGGCTCTGTTGGGTAAAGGATTTCTCATTCTCGAACTGTGTCTGAACTTGGGAAGTCCGGACACAAGTTCGGACGTGACTGTTTCTATCTAGGATTTACTCTCGAACTGTGTCCGAACTTGGGAAGTCCGGACACAAGTTCGGACGTGTGTATAATTTTCAGTATTAGGTCGCGGCTTGCGTCCGAACTTGGAAGTTCGGACACAAGTTCGGACAAGGTGTTGTATGGACCAAAATTGTTGTTTTAAGGTAAGGAAATGGTGTGTAATGATGGGATTGATAGGTAATGATGTTATAAGGTTGTTAAGGACTTGTTAGGTGAGTTTTAATGACAATTAAGTGGGTGAAAAGTTGTAATAAAATGTGAAAGTAAAACAAGTTAAATGTAAAGTTATTTACCAAGTTAACGGGGAAAAGTTATAAGCGTTAGACTTTAAACAAACATGTTACCCCAATGTTAATAAAAAAACAATGTGATGTTAACAGTTGTTCGAGAATGGCTCGAGGAACATAAGTGGATGTGGTAAAGTGGACTCCGGTGACAGGTATGGTTTTCTTGCAACCTGTGTCCTACCGGATTACACCGGCTTGTATGCCAATGTGTTTTTTTTCTGTATGTTGCCACGTTTTGAGATAAATCATGAAACGAGTTTACAGTCGTTATTGTTATTGTATGTTTACGTGCCGATACCGGTAACCTCGAATGCGCTTGAAGGGCTAGTTAACCACTATTAGGTAAACGTAGGAGAACGGTATCCGGTAACAACGTTTCCGACTTAAGGAACGTTCTAACCACGGCTATGCGTGAGTTGGTTATGTGATGTTTGTGTGAGATGTTTGTATGTGAATGTATGACTCTCTCTTCCCTTGTGTATGTCTAACAAGACTTAACCCAATGCTTGTGATTGTTTAATAAAGTTCAAGTTGAACTTCTAACAAGTGCTAACGGGGGAGTGAGGAGTCCGGTCTGTTCCGGCCACGCGTGTGAGTATGGGGGTCGTTGTCATAGCAGGTTCGATCCTCTCCGTATGTTATGGTTGTTTTCCAATTTGGTTCCCAACCTTCCCTTTAGCTTAACCAAGGCTATTACTGACTCACGTCGGGCCGCAGGGGCATACTATTGTTATGTTTGTTTCGGTGTGCTTGGATCACTATATCCGAGACACCTTGTGTTAAGTTAACCGTTCATTTAACGAGACGGTAACGAGTTATGTAACGAGCTTATCATGAGACTGGCAACATTCTCTAGGCTCACCAGTGTGTTAGTAATGTTTGGGTCGGTTCCTAAGAGAACCATTCCCGTTATGTTATGTATTTTGTTGTGATGCAATATCTATTGCGGTATTATGTTGTGCACGTGGAAACGTGCAAAGTGTTGTTAAGTGTTGTATGTAGTGTATGTTATATGTTGTATAATGTGGAGTGTGTGGATCATGGATATGATTCCCAGTTTGTGATAAGAGGCGTTTAAGGATAACCCGATTAAGGGTATGTGTCGTCTATTAAGGAAGTAGCTCCATTAGAGGAGGAACACTCTAGGGATGATGAATACCATGAGTGACTTATTAAGTAGGATGTATTATCCGATTGTTGAGCCCATTGAGGCGAAATGTTAAGTGTTGTGTGTTTACTGTTACATGCATGATTTAAATATAATCAACCGCATGCTAAGACGACAATTAGTTGTGCGTGGCCCGGTAGCATGTGGGCTGCGGGATTACCATACCAGCAAAGGTGCTGAGCCCCTTGGGGGCCACCCTTTCTCTTCTTTTCCTATTTCAGGTACAAGAGCTGGAAGCCGTTCGAGAGTAAGACGGGGTAGACATTGTACATGGGTAATCGTATGTATATATATACAGTAGGTGTAGTAAGACCGAAATTGTTGTCGGCATTAGTTATAAATACTCGGTATAGTTGGAAGGTGTATGTTGTTGTTGTGTTAATGGAAAGGGATAGTAATGTGTAGTCGCTCGGGAATTTAGCCCATCAGACCGGTACAATGTGTATGTATTAGCCTTGTTAGCCACGTGGGTGGCTAACGGCGTGTAACACCAACGAGATAAGTAATGTGATGAGGTGTTTTCCGCTGCAGATTATTGTAAGTGTGTTATGTTGGATGGGGTGTTACAAAAAGTGGTATCAGAGCGAAGTATCGCTCTGATGACTGAATTACCGAGCTTAGGAAAGTACCGAGTTAGGATTTAAGTACTTTGGGTTAAGGGTTGAGTGATAGCGTGAGAGATACGCTAGATAGGAACTACCAGTGACTACTGGAAACCTACAATATCCATCCCACCCTCCACAATCCCTGTTATATAACTTGGAAACAACGCCAGAGAGATGGAAGTCCACTCTTACTCGGGAATACCCGATCTGGCTGTTATTAAAAACCTCTAAAGGTACGGAGAACCTGTCCTACGGTAGATCCCGAAAACTGGGAATCCCGGAGACGGTCCCCATCTGAATGATGTTAACCGCATTAATAGCGAAGAATGAAGGATTTTGTGTATAGAGGAATAGAATTTCCGGCAACCTGGGTCGACATGCAGGGCAGTCGAGAATAACCAGCTTGCAACGCACCAATCGTGCAACAGGCAAGAAGTGGATTAGTAAAACCCGAGACGAGTGTCTACGGGACCACAGTTGATAAAAAAATACACCAACGGTATACCAGCCGACAAAGGAACTACAACGTAGTGCCCAAACAAGAGACAAGTCTCAGTAACCGCGACAAATACGTGGAACGGGCTACAAAGAGAATACAATACTAAGACAAAGGGGTCTCCCAGAATGGGAAACACCCTAGTTGATGATCGTCATGTGAAGACAGTGAGAAGCACCTAGAAGAATTATTATCAAGACAGTAAGATCAGTGAGGGCCAACAAGGCCACTGAGACAGTATGGGTAAAAACAATGCCACAACTGGTATGTGTTAAACCGATAGCCAGTTAGCATGGCGCACTTGCCATAGCAAGTGCTGCTATAACAGGGCTGTTCGGGAAATTATAACCACTACAAGTACTTAGTAAAGTACCACGAAGTTAAGTGTGAACATATAACCATGGAAGGGCTTAACAGCCTGACCTTTGTAATTGGAAATACACCAGTCAGCAAGAAGCTAGACTTGGTTAAGGTAAGAAGATGTTGTGAAACCATGAAAATTTCTTTAAACCCAGATTTATACAAACCCTTTTCTTTTCAAAACCAGATTTTCTTTCAAACCAACACTTCTTTCCAACCTTCTTTTAAACCAAACCAGTAAAACCAAGGCAAATGATAAGATACAACAGTGGATAAACTTTCCCTCGATTAAGTTCGGGAAGCATGGAATGAATATTGTCACGAGACAATATAAGGGAGTTGACAACAGAATACTTCACCTAGGCGTGTGACGGACACTACAAGTGTACCAATTGAATTGTGGGACGACCGCACTCCGATAGGAGCTTGTGGGCCTGACAGACCTACTTATGGGTTAGTTGGGTAAGTAGTAATGTATCAGTATGGTACCCCACTATGTATACGAGTAGAGTCCGAAACACGGGAAGTAGTCGACTCCGTCTACGGTCAGCAGTATAAAACAAACAAGAGCTAGGATTACAAGGAATAGTTGAAGCTAAGGAACTCAGTAAGCTAACTAGACTAAAAGAGTCAGTGAATTCATTTTCAAGGAAATGTTTAAGAGTCAGGAGTGCGAAGAGCACTGACTGTTATGTAAAGACATCGTAACATATCTTAAGGATCCTCAGGGATAAACATGATAGCTGGAACGGAGACTCAGCCTATGCATGGCAAGGCAGATGCCTAATGTGGACACATAATGTGCAAGAAACGGGATGAAACTCCCAGAATGAGTACCTACACTACCGGGAAGTGTGATCTTCACAGAAGAGGATAATAAGTCAGTTAAGAACGCAAACGGCGTGGCTAATGGAATGTACCAATAAGTGTGAAACAAAGTAAAGCATAACGTAGCAACACCCAGGAGCAATCCTTGAGGGGTGTTCGCATCAACACTTGTTGCACGAAATGCATGACAGAAACACAAGGGTTGAACTAACACCCAGTTAGACATGAGTTGTCAGGAGACGGACTGACAAACCTAAGGGGAATCCATGAAAGGAACGTGATGCAACGACTTGTCATGGAGCCCAAATAATCCAAACATGTAATACTGTACAGAGAAAGTACATGTGTGTGGACAGCCTACAATGAGCCCAGCTCAAGGCAATAAGGCTTATAGCCAAAAGCAAGATATGTTATAAAATTCAATTGATTGCAGAAGTTTATGTTATATAAGTGAATAGAGTGGTAAACGAACCACTGCATTAAGAGTGGGGACACCTCTTGATATTCTGACATCGCAGGAGCGGTAGTTATGGGACCAAGTTCAAGAAATATGTTAAGGATGGACGATGTTATTATTGAAAGAGAGCAATTAGCTTAGTAGTATGTGTATAAAGTGAACACCGAGCTGAATAATGTCGGCTTGTGACTCGAATGATCGACGCTCAAGGAGCATTCAGTAGTCATCCAAATGAGTGATGAACCATAATACGAATGATGTAAGTTTATGGGTGGAAGTTGAGGTGACAGCAGATACGATATAAGCTGATGTTATACAAGGAATAAGAGCACGGTGCGCAACAAGCGACCGTTGTATAAATGTTGTTAAACAATAATGTAACAGATACGGCCAGTTCTGAGTTAAACTTAGTGGAGATGCAAATAAATAATGTTAAAACAAACTGAGCAATAATCCAGTGGTAGGTACGTGTGATGAGGAACTCAGTGTGAATTCCATGGCGAATCGCATAAGAGATTTATTGCCAAGAGTTTTAAACCTCTGCACTCTGTATGACTAAGTGTTTTGGTATGTCTTGCGCAGTAATGATCGAGTGGGATAGCTAGGATTGGAAACATGTTAATTGTGGGGAATAATGTTATAATGGCCGATGCATAGGAAATGCAAGACCGCACCATAAAGAGTGCTTGTACAAAACCAAATGTGGAGATATGATAAACAGTAAGTGACTACAGTAGCGCTAGCTGCCAAATATCGGTATAGAATATACCCCAAATGTTGTAAATAGCTGAGAGAGCACTACACACTAGGTAGTAGCTCAATCTCAACCGAAAGTAAGTCGGAAGGGAACAAGTCAATCATTGTGAAATACACAGCTGTATACAGAGTAAATTGTTATGGAAGTGGATAGGAAGTTTATAACTCACCGAATTCGCTAACGGTAAGAGATACCACACGTCGGTTTGAGAAACCAGTGTTACCAAGATGAAGGTGACAATTGGGGATGTACAATACGTAAGAATAACAAAAGGCAATTAAGCTCTACAGTTATTAGAGTTTTCGCAGCAGAAACTAGTGAGCCAGTGATTCAAGTGTTGAATGTACATGGTGAACATGAGTGAATGGCTAATTATTAACGCCTAGAAGCCTAACAGGCCAGAATCGAAACCAACTAAGAGTTTAAACAAACTCCAATGAGAATTCTTGGTTTAGGAACTAAACCGCCAATATGGTTAAGATCCTCTAATCAGAATCCATTGTGTAATAGACCGCGTGGAAGTTAAAACACTTCACGACGGCAGAACATTATAAGCCAATGTTTAGTGATTGATTACGTGGGCGTAATCCCTTTTAAGGGGGTAGAGCGCAAAACCACTTAGTGTATATTACCGTACAAGTGTACGTAGTGTATGTGATTTATATTGTGCATAGCACAAAATTATATTATTGTTTTGATGATTGGTGTGTGTGTTACGTAAACATACACATTCATTCATGGTTTAATTGTGGTAATTGCGCACAGAAGATGCGAATACCATTGTGATAAGTGTGTGTGTTTTGTTAACAGTTGTGTGTGATAGTACAAGTGTGGGGAGTAGAGAAACTCCCGGGGGAACAAAGCCCCGACAGTGTATAAATGTAAAACCAGGTGTTGTATTTTGATAAAATATATGTGTATATATATATATACTTTATAGTGATGCATAAAAGGGTATGAAACCGACATAGAACCTAGTGAGAATAAGATTCCATAGGCAACAGGATTAAAGTGTATGGAATAACTGATAGACGAAGTTCTATCCTTTGAGATGTATGATCATGATTAGAATGATTAAAAAGATAGAAAATTGGAAATGAGTGATTTATTGATGCTTGAAAATGAAGTGGGAGGTGGAACTTGATTTGCATGTGATCAAGGGAAGCCGAACACAAATTGGGGTGGAAGGATAGTTCACACTGATGCTGATCACATCAGGGTTGGATGATTCTTGAAGCTCCCTATAAGTGGTCACAAATAACCACGCTAAGAAAAGAAGCAAAGAGCTTAAGTTGGACTTGGAGTTGTGTGTGTTTTCAAAAGGATTTTAAATTGGTATTTATAAAACGTTGATGGATACTTTACATAATTAAAGTCTTCTTACTTAACCTCACAAGGAAATTTTAAATTTAAGTGATTGTTTTGACCTCCCAAAGGCACGGGGACGGAAGGTGTCCATCGCGACCGGGTTCTGCGGGATCACAGTGTATATCAAGGATATTTTTGATTGCTATACATGCTCTGACATGTTGTGTGGTATGTGTAATGAATGTTGTTTTGACTTGGATTTCCTAAAGTGTATACTATCAAGGCCTATGAGTCTAAATGTGTTGTGTTACATAGACCTATGTGTCTAAAGACTGTTATGTTACGGGACCTATGTGTCCAAATGTTGTTATGTTACCCAAGACCAGTGAGTCAAAGGGGTTGTTATGTATGTGTAAGTGTTGTTAAGATACCCGGACCATAGAGTCCGAGGTTATCATGTGGATATGTTATGTTATGTGTGGATGTGAATGTGTTGCCCGGACCATTAAGTCCGAGGTTGTGATGTAAAGTGTGTTTGGTTATGGAAGTTTATTTCCAAGTGATTCCTGTGTTCAATCTAATGATGTGTGGAAAGTGTGAACTTCGAGGACGAAGTTCTTTTAAGGGGGGTAGATTGAAATACCCCAAACCTTGATATGTGGTTTAAATATCAAACTATGTTATATAAAGGCTAAAAAGTGCCTTAGAAACATCAGTGGAACATTTAAAATATAGTAAAGTGCAATAAAGCACTAAGACACAGTATGAGCAAAAACATGCTCTAAGCTATGAGTGAACTTGGTTAGGACCCAAAGAGCCTACCAAGACTTATAACATTTAATTATGATTTATAGGGCTAAAAGTCCTTAGGAAACTTTGGTGGACAGTTAAACCAATAAAACACAAGGAAATACCTTAAAGTCAATAAGAGCAAAAATGTGCTCTAAGCTTGGGATAAATTTGTAAAGACCTAATGGTCATACCTATACCTTATAAATATGTTAAGGAACATATTAAATCAATTACCAAGAAAACCAAGCTTGAAAACAAGTTAAAACACAAAATGTGCTTTAAGGAGTCTTAAAGCACGTTTTTGAAAATTGTCTTGTAAATGAGTTTTGAATGGCTAAATGTCCATCATTACTCTTTAATTAACATGTGTACTATATAGTATCACATTTGGGTGGCTATATTAATGGGAAATCAAAAATTTCACTTCTATGTGCCTTAGTTTGTGAATAGTAACTTTTATAAGCTAGTTTGTAACATATAATGTTATATAATTAAATGAGTCAATAAAGACTATATACCCTTCTAATAAATGGGGCCGGTTTTTTTAGTAGTGAGTCACCAAGTTGTAAAAGAAATCAAATAAGTAAAGTAAAACTTTAAGTAAAGTACTATTTTGCTTTATAACATAAATATCTTCAAAAGCAAACTCATCTTCTCATTTCCTTCTCTTCTTTCATTTCACACGGTTTCTTCTTCCCTTCTCCTTTCCTCCATTTACGATTTGCAACAGCCCTCCTCTCTTCTCCATCTTCATTTCCTTGCCAAATCCAACTCCATGCTCCAAATCAAATTCTAAGACCATATTTGTCTTAGTTAGGTCAAGCTCTACACTTCTACCTTTTCAAATCTTCAAGAGCTCAATTTTGGTGCCATGGAGAATCACCATTGATGGAGCTTGAGCTTGTGTTTCTACACATTATTACTCTCCTTTGCTTCTAGGTAAGGAATCTCAAAGAAAAATCAAGTTTCCTCCATGTTTTGTGTGTGACCGAAAAATTCATTGATGGAGCTCCTTGTGTTGCTTTGTTCTAGCTCCATTTGAATCTTTCAAGGACTAGGTGGAGTCCTCTCTTCATAGATATTCAAATTCCTTCAAAGATCAAGGTAAAACAACTACATTAATGTTTTTGAAATAATGTAACCTAGGGTTTACAATGAGATGGAGCTTAAAGCTTGAATACTCATTATGTTGTTTGTATAATGTTTAATAGTTGAAAGGAACCAAATGCCTTACCGGTTTTGTAAGGAAACAAGAAAGAAGTTTGTGAGGAAAAGAGGTAAATATGCTATCTAATGAGTTTAATGCCTTAGGAGAATAGCTTATAATGCTTGTTAAAACTACCTAAAGAGCAATGGTGAATGACCTAGTAAAGTGTTCTCAAGGAGACTAGTAAAAGAACATATGTATGGTGTATGTATTTGCAGGTCAAAGGCATTATTTATGTGGGAAATTCAGTGTTTATGGCTTATGCAATTTAAGGGCCTAAGAGCCATGTTATTTAAGGGCCTAAGTGCCAAGCAATTTAAGTTATGCACTATATTGTGATGTAGTGCTAAATGTGTGAAGTTTGTGATAAAAATGTGTTTGATGGATTTTAGGTGTTTTGAATGAATAAGGTAAAAACCTAAGTGTTTGGATGTGAGTATATACAAGAGAAGCTATGGCCAAATTTGGGAAATGTGTGAGAAGTTCTAAGTGTTTTAAATGGTCTTGGTGAACTAGGAAGTGTTAAGGAATAAATGTTTACTTGAGAAGAAAAAATGTGTTAAGGTGATTTAGAGTGATGCAAGGATTTAGGTGTTATCTTGGAAGTTCTAGGAATTCAATGTGTGTTTTGAGAGTGTATTGAAATCTTGAAGAAGTTTGTTTAAGGTTTAGGTAATGTTGATATCCAAGGAATAAGTGTGATTAAGTAAGATGTGAAAAAGGAGATTTAGTTAGTAAGAAAAGAAGTTGAGAGATGATGTTAAGGTGTAGAGGAAACACCTTGGTGTAGTGGTCATTATTGGTGAACTACCACTTAGAAATCTAAGGAGAAAACATCCCAAGTGCTAGGAATTTGGTAAGAAATTTGTGAATGATAAGATGGTTTTGGTGAGTGATTTAAAGAGTTTAGCACATGGCTAAAGGTGTGTTTGATGTGCCAAATGATGTTAGGAAACATTATAAGGCTTTAGGAGAAGTTTGGTGAAATTGGTTAAGTGTTTAAAGACTTGGAAATTGAATGTTTTGCCGTGTCCGAACTTCCGTCCGGACATGGAAGTTCGGACAGGCTCTGTTGGGTAAAGGATTTTCTCATTCTCGAACTGTGTCCGAACTTGGGAAGTCCGGACACAAGTTCGGACGTGACTGTTTCTATCTAGGATTTACTCTCGAACTGTGTCCGAACTTGGGAAGTCCGGACACAAGTTCGGACGTGTGTATATTTCAGTATTAGGTCGCGGCTTGCGTCCGAACTTGGAAGTTCGGACACAAGTTCGGACAAGGTGTTGTATGGACCAAAATTGTTGTTTTAAGGTATGGAAATGGTGTGTAATGATGGGGATTGATAGGTTGATGTTATAAGGTTGTTAAGGACTTGTTAGGTGAGTTTTAATGACAATTAAGTGGGTGAAAAGTTGTAATAAATGTGAAAGTAAAACAAGTTAAAATGTAAAGTTATTTAACAAGTTAACGGGGAAAAGTTATAAGCGTTAGACTTAAACAAACATGTTACCCCAATGTTAATAAAAACACATGTGATGTTAACAGTTGTTCGAGAATGGCTCGAGGAACATAAGTGGACGTGATAAAGTGGACTCCGGTGACAGGTATGGTTTTCTTGCAACCTGTGTCCTACCGGATTACACCGGCTTGTATGCCAATGTGTTTTTCTGTATGTTTGCCACGTTTTGAGATAAATCATGAAACGAGTTTACAGTCGTTATTGTTATTGTATGTTTACGTGCCGATACCGGTAACCTCGAATGCGCTTGAAGGGCTAGTTAACCACTATTAGGTAAACGTAGGAGAACGGTATCCGGTAACAACGTTTCCGACTTAAGGAACGTTCTAACCACGGCTATGCGTGAGTTGGTTATGTGATGTTTGTGTGTGATGTTTGTATGTGAATGTATGACTCTCTCTTCCCTTGTGTATGTCTAACAAGACTTAACCCAATGTTTGTGATTGTTTAAAAGTTCAAGTTGAACTTCTAACAAGTGCTAACGGGGGAGTGAGGAGTCCGGTCTGTTCCGGCCACGCGTGTGAGTATGGGGGTCGTTGTCATAGCAGGTTCGATCCTCTCGTATGTTATGGTTGTTTTCCAATTTGGTTCCCAACCTTCCCTTTAGCTTAACCAAGGCTATTACTGACTCACGTCGGGCCACAGGGGCATACTATTGTTATGTTTGTTTCGGTGTGCTTGGATCACTATATCCGAGACACCTTGTGTTAAGTTAACCGTTCATTTAACGAGACGGTAACGAGTTATGTAACGAGCTTATCATGAGACTGGCAACATTCTCTAGGCTCACCAGTGTGTTAGTAATGTTTGGGTCGGTTCCTAAGAGAACCATTCCCGTTATGTTATGTATTTTGTTGTGATGCAATATCTATTGCGGTATTATGTTGTGCACGTGGAAACGTGCAAAGTGTTGTTAAGTGTTGTATGTAGTGTATGTTGTAGGTTGTATAATGTGGAGTGTGTGGATCATGGATATGATTCCGTTTGTGATAAGAGGCGTTTAAGGATAACCCGATTTAAGGGTAAGTGTCGTCTATTAAGGAAGTAGCTCCATTAGAGGAGGAACACTCTAGGGATGATGAATACCATGAGTGACTTATTAAGTAGGATGTATTATCCGATTGTTGAGCCCATTGAGGCGAAATGTTAAGTGTTGTGTGTTTACTGTTACATGCATGATTTAAAATATAATCAACCGCATGCTAAGACGACAATTAGTTGTGCGTGGCCCGGTAGCATGTGGGCTGCGGGATTACCATACCAGCAAAGGTGCTGAGCCCCTTGGGGGCCACCCTTTCTCTTCTTTTCCTATTTCAGGTACAGAGAGTTGGAAGCCGTCCGAGAGTAGACGGGGTAGACATTGTACATGGTAATCATTTATGTATATATATACAGTAGGTGTAGTAAGACCGAAATTGTTATCGGCATAGTTTATAAATACTCGGTATAGTTGGAAGGTGTTTTGTTGTTGTGTTAATGGAAAGGGATAGTAAGGTGTAGTCGCTCGGGAATTTAGCCCATCAGACCGGTACAATGTGTATGTATTAGCCTTGTTAGCCACGTGGGTGGCTAACGGCGTGTAACACCAACGAGATAAGTAATGTGATGAGGTTGTTTTTCCGCTGCAGTTTATTGTAAGTGTGTTATTGTTGGATGGGGTGTTACAACATCCGGTATTCCGAAAGAATAAGTAACCCCGACAGTTCACCCCGTTTTCTACAATTGTTTGTTGCAGGTTTCTCTAAAACAGTCGGCTTTGTTACTAAACGTGTACGTCAAACATTCAACTGTTAAGTTTAATTCCTTATATTTCTTTCAGTCTTATCCACATCTAGTTTAGGTAGTAACCCATAGTTGCATGTTCATGCATTCTTGTATATATTCATTCTAAAAATTCATAACTTATAGATCGTAACTATATCTTTTTTTAAATACCACCACCATTAAATCATATTGTTTCCAACCAAATATTATCCACCTCATATACATTATCCTTGTGTATGTATATATTTACCACGTAGAATTCCATGAGTTTAATAACTCTTATATCATATGTTACATTTTATCATCTTATGTTAGATGATTATTCCATTAGTTGTATTGTATTGTACAACTTATATTAAGATTGTTATCCTAATATTATGTAACATTTTATGTTGTACATTTACAACTCAAGGTTCATTCCATAAACACCTTATTTATAAATCCCATTTGTTTATAGTTTGTCACATTATTTTATGTGAGTACCCTTCCTATATAATTCCATCTAAACCATATCATTGTCATAACATTTATAACATTATAGACCTTAGTCTAAAAATTCATCTTCAACTCTTATTAACTCGGATAAGCCCCTAAATTTATTTAAATTCCCTTTTTGACCACATAACATTATGTACTGTTATACCAAAATACTAATACCATTTGATATGATATTTTTATTTCCTTTAATTATAACCTTTAGTTTTTATACAAAACTATTGTATATTGCTTCATAGGCATATATTAAACCTATACTTTTCCTTAAACCATAATTTCCTTTATTTACCAAATCACCCCTTTCTTTTTACCATGTTTATATACCATTCAATATAACATTTCTAACTTATAAAGAGTATAACCTATGGTTATCTTTCATAAATTCTGAATAGACCTCAATATACATTTTATTGTCATTAGGCCCAATTTATACATATAGTTTGATTTGATAATATCTTTAAAACTATATATTATACATATATCTCAACAAATACTCTTATATAATTCTAAAAATCTCCAAATTTCACCAAAGGGTTATAAATATCCTTATTAACCCATATACTTTCAATATTTACCATTCCACCATCTATTTTCTCCAAAGTGTCATAATGACATAATAACTATATATATACATATATAGTTCATTTTAATTCCAAAATCCACCAAATAAATTCCTAAAATTCCTAATAGTCCATGGGTGTTTAAAATACCATTTTACACCCTTAATTTTGGTAATAACATATTCACCACATATGTTATAAAAATATTACCATTAAATACATAACCTATTATAAAACCTTAAATAAGTTATCTAACTTATTTATTTTGGTCAAAACCTAGCATATGGTCAATGTTGACCACCTTAATATTTCCTTGACCACCATTCCTTATAATTACAGTTAGTACCCAAACTTTCTAAAATTCACCATTTAACCCCAAAACTTTATAAAATCTTATAAACTTTATTTTAACTCCTTTTTAACTCTACTTTTCGGCCTTATTCTAAAGCCCCCAAATTTAATTTAATTACACCTAATACCTCATTTATTTTCGGTAATGCATTTACTACTTAAACTTAATTAAAAGCTTGTAAATGCATAAATAAAATGGCCTAAATACATGGCCTTATTACAAACATTTGCTCACAAATAAATTACACATAAATGTCCCAAAATACATTAAAATTTCGGCCTCGCCATATAATTTTTATTTATTTACCAAACTTCCACATAATGTCTTAAATTTGACAATTATGTTAATTAAATCTCTTAAATGACTAGCTTAATTTATCTTAGTCATTTTTTCCCATTTCTAGGTCAATATAACCTATATGTGTAACTTCACTCTCGGCCATATATATATATATATCTATATATATTAATAAAAATCATAAGTTTAAGGTGTTTATACCTTGATTATTCCTTGTATGAGCTCGGTCACTTGTAGGAAAATTCACCACTTGATTTAGACATGTTTAATACACAAAAACAAGATATGGTTACACTCCAAGCTTGAGCTTAACCATAAGGAATAATTAATGTAAGATTTAAGGCAAAATCACCTTAAAAATGCAAGGGAAGTTCTAAGTGGTTTCGACCTGAACCAAACACACCACAGGTGTTAGATCCACCATATTGACATAGGAAATAGTTAGATCTCGAAATGCTACCTTGTTATTAGGTTTTACCTTGGAAAAATGCCTTAAAAGAGGGTATTTCCTTTGGATCTCGGCCATCCTTGCTCCAAATGGCTAAAAAACAGATTCCACATGAAAAGGAGAGGAAGATGAGGCTATGACCAAAGTTTCACAGCCGAACTTGAAGGGAATCAAAAGTTATGAGCTTAAAGCACATTTTTACCTTAAAATGTAGATTTGAACAACCTTGGTCCCTCTACTGGTCTCAACCGAGTTTAGCTCTTGTTCTAACCTTAGAACACTGAGAATAAGCCATAGGAATTGATGATCCACGAAATCTAGGTGTTGGTAGTGAAGAGATGAAGAAAAAGAGCTAAAAATGACATTAAAACACTTACATTAAGAGCTTAGGAGCTAGATTTGCCTTCCATGCTCAAGAACAGACTTGAGAGCTTCTTAGGAAGGGAGGAACTCGGCTGGGCAGAAGAGAATCGGACAAGGAAGGAAGGAGAAGGTGGGAAAGGTAGGAAATAATGAAAAAGTAAGTTATTTTCAAAAAGTAATGTGTTGGTAGGAATTATTGTCAATCAAGGACTTATGCTGCCTTCCCACCTCCTTGCCATCCGATTTCCTTTAGGTCAAATGGGTCATTACTTGACCATTGACCATACTTGGTCAATTGACTCATGCGGGCCCCACTTTAGGGTTTTATTAATATTTTAATATTAAATTTGTAAAAATTCGTAAATTTCTGGATTAAATTCCTAATATCATATAATATGATATTTTATTATATTTAAAGGTATTTATAACCTTTTAGCCCATTTAAAACCAATTTAGAAGGCGATTACACAAAATGTGCTTTAAGGAGTTTTTAGTGCACATTTTGTGTCGCCAGGTGTTCTGAGCTCTGTTTTCTTTGACAACAGTTTTGTTGTGTTCCTTACATGATATTTGATCATGGTATTCAATTTTATATCATTTAGAGGTCATTTGATTTTTAAGGTTTTCCTAGAGCACCTTTTGCCCTTTTTTTGACCTTGAAGCATGTAAATGCTTTTTCTTTGTGTTGGAGTGTTGTCCAACGGTTATAATATGTTTAATATTATGTTAATATACTTAGGACAAATTTTTAGGTCCTAAGAAGTTCATTTGGGTATTTATTTACCCTTAACAGTCAAAGGGTGTAACATCTTGTTTTGTGTTGACCACTGTTGTTTGTGCTGTTGACCATGTGTGTTCTCAGTAACTTGTAAGGCATGTTTAGGCCTTAATTAATGTGATTAAATATTAATCCATGTTTTAATATTTGGGGTATTTCAATGGAGTACCTGGTGCGCTGTCTCAACCACATTCTATTGGGCCCACTCGCTCTGTACTGAGGTGCAGACCCACGGATATGGCTAATACGCCCTTCGTCTATTGTTATTTTAGATGATCTTTTGCCTGCAGTTTATTGCTAATGTCGCTCCGTTATGACGGTGTTGTTCACGATCTTGTTAATTGGGAACAGGGGTATCTCAGTCGGTGCGGTAACATTAGTTGTATGTGCACACGACTGTGTATTCGGAATATATAGTATGTTGTTATCTTCACTCGTTGATATAGTATTGGTTAAAGTATGATATTAATTATCATTTGTGCCCAGTGACAGTTTGCACTAGTTTCTATTGTAGTTTGTTTAAGACATATTGTTATAAATTTTTTTTGTACCCGTGTCTCCCGGTGTGTTTTTGTTCCAGAGTGAATTATTTAATTGTAATACTTGTTATATAATTCTCGTTGTTACTTGTTGTGTTTCCCGTGTGTCGGTTTTGTAACATTTACAGTATTGTTTATATCCGTTTATTAAGGGAATCCATTGTTTTAGTCACATTTGTGTCCAGCACTGTTTGACATCCCATGTGGGTATGTTCTCGGCAGTGGTGGTATTTCCTCAGTTATATTTTATATCTTTGTATTCACACGCCTTTCATAGGAATGTCATTGTATATTTGTGAGTTAATATGTGAGTTATGGTTGGAATTCATTATTTATCTAGGAACATGTCCTTTAACTGTCCAGGTTGTTGTGTAGCCTTTCTTGCATTTTATTTTATTCTCATCATTGTTTTCTGTGCGAGCTTTGCTCATCCGTGTTTGGGAAAGTATTTATTCACGTAATAGTTTGTAATGGTCGCTTCCGTGCGCACCATATTTCAGTCAATTTGACGGTTGTATATTTATTGTGGTATTCTCTTTAAAGTTCAAGGCATCCGCTAGTGTACTAGCTTCGCCTTTACTGCATATTAAACAATAATGTATTTGTGTTCAACCTCTTCCTGGTTAAGAACGTATCACTGTCCTTAATTTGGACATACGTGATTTTCATACTATTTAGCATTGTAGTACATATTTTGTATTTGGAGAGTAGTTCTCTCTTTGCCCCGTTTACGGGTAATGATTTTTTTTTAAACATTTAGTGGTCTTCTCTTGCTCGTTATTTAATTTACTATCACTTTTCTCCATTGTCAGGAGGTTTTCCTTTTAGGGTTACTGTATTTTATCTACTCCTTTGTTGAGTTATAGCTTGGTCATATTACACTCAAGGTTGTTGGTTGTATTCACTTCGTTGATTAAACTGGGGTTTCATTCATTAATTTTATTCTAAGCGGTTCATTTCTGACCTTCGTGTGGAGTTGACTACTCCCAATGTTCCTTTCACACCACATATCTGCGTGTATGGGGTAGCGTACTGATACATTACTACCTACTCGACTAACTCGGGAATGAGTCTGTTGAGCCCACAAGCTCCCATGGAATGTGGTCGTCCCATAACTCGTTTATAGACTTGTAGTGTTTGTCACATGTTCGTGAAGTATTCTGTTGTCAATCTCCGTTCTTAATGGTATTGGGGGTCTCCCGCGGGAATGTTCGGTTCCCTAGGTTTCCTACCCAATGGTTATGGTTTTGTTATTTATTGGCAGATGTTCGTTATTATTATTATTATTTTATTATTTATATTTGTTTATGAGTCGTACTGTAATAACGGGAGATGATTTTTCTCCTCTTTGTTGTTAAGTATATTGCTGATAACGGTTAGTTGTTTTCCTTAGGGAGTCCATGAGTTTTTCGTAATAGAGGTTTGTTATTGTTTAGTAATTTCTATCGAAGTTACTCATATACTGGGTCCAACTGTTGTTTTCTTAGATTCATGTGCGCTGTTTGGCGCTTATTATTTACGAGCATGTCATACACATTGCTTACGGTATGTACCGTAGTCCTCTTAACTTCATTGTATTTTCCGAATCATATCATTTAGCGTAATACCGGACTCCGTGGCGAGGATGTGTGCATCTTCCTTTATGGAAGTCCTTATGGTGGTTTGTTTCTTGTTATCTGTCATATAAATTCTGACATCGTTTCCTTGATAACATACATTGAAATCAAATCGGAGGCGGTGTTCCGTCCTCCCGGGCTTACGCCCTTTACTAGTACATTAAGTACTTACGCTATTTAGCGTTCAGTTTGGGTATTTTGTTTTATTGGTTATACTCGAATATTTGTATTATTGTTCAGGCGATTTCCGTTGTTTAATTCACATATTCAACATCACTGACAGTCGTACTAATAATAGACAACGTGCCTTTACATAAACACATAATCATTAGTTTTTTTTTTACATGGTGGGATGCCAATGGCGGTAGCCACTCCTTTACTTGGAATTTGCCCAATGATCAGTATGATCATGATAATACACATAATTTAATCTCGACGTTTTGTTCACTCATAATTGTATATAATCATACATGGAACTCCTTGGTAAAGGAGACCAGATTGAAACTTTACCCAATATAACATCAACACACAAAATTCAGGATTACTTGTAATTAAAAGATTAGATCTAGTTTCTACTTTGAGAGTAAGATCTTCAACAAGCAATGCCTGTCAGTGTTACAACCTGAGCAACAATATAGCTCTAAAAGGCACATTTTGGTAACATACCAAAATATTTTGTGGTTTGATGTCCGATGGCAAACACCAATGCATCTATGAATGTATGACAATATGGGTTATGCTTTATACTATAGTGGTACGAGAGTGGCCCATCATTTAGACCACTAAGATCTACATAGGAGGAGAAACAACATGACGAGTTAGCAGGTGGCATGCCATTTGTTCCGTATGATGGTGTCATTTGAGGAGCAAAAGATTGATAATTGACGGTTGAGGTGGCATCCATGATGGTGGAGCCGCACTCACACCTATGCCCGTGGGGGCAGCTGCCATGTTTGGCAAAGCGTCATATAACCGTAACATGGAAGGAAATTGCATCTACAAAAGAGCCGATAACATGGAATTAACAATGCATACATATTTATTGGCATCGTGAAATTGCACCAACCTCAAGGCACACCAACCAACAAATTTATATGAATAGCATGGACGTGTTACTTCAAAGTCAAATATAGGCTGGAGCTCATGAATAAAAAGTTGATATGTACTTTCTTAGAGATTTCATAGACAAACCAGTCTGTGATATTAACTCATCATCAGACCAAATTCAGAAGCAATTTCGACTCGGGGGAAGCAAGAATTGCTTCTGAGTTCCAACATTATAAATTCAGTATGATATTGTATTGATGTAAGATCATGGATACTCTGCCAATCAATTGATGACCGAGGAAACACTGAGCGGAACTGCAACAGAACCGAAAGGACTCAAACTCTAATCATTTTGTGTCAAGATACAAAAAAAATAAATAAAGTGCACATAGGGAAAATTAAGAATTGAAGATAACATGCACAGGTACAACATGGAGCCAGAAGTCAGTGTCAAGTAGAGCAACCTTTGCCATCAGTACTGGCTATAACATTTGATGGAAGCTTATGTTGTGGGAAGTGCTTACTGAGAAAAAGAATATGCTAAAATTGGAATTGGAAGGCAAAGAAAAATGAAATAAGCTAATGGGAGAACTTAAAAACAACATTCAAAGGGTAACTCACCAATTATAGTGACTTTCATTAATTAATTTGCAGAGTTGAAGATCACGGACAAGCATGTGAACTTCGAGCTGGGTTTTTCTATTGGCAACATGTTTGCCATTGCTGTCCCAAATGATCCACCACCTAATATCACAACCTGTAGGATGGGGTAGTAGGAGGATAAAGTTCATGTCGAGGTAAAATTCAAACTATATGCATCTGATAAAAAGAACTTACAAGTCAAAAAAACATTCACACTACAATTGGGATCAAGGTTCACGTTAGACAAAAATCACGGTGTAGCTAATCACATATGGTACAAAACCTATATAGAGTTACTGCAAAGCCATTGGTTTGACTGTAAATTAAATAAAAATCACACAAAAATGACAGTGAGAGTAATCTCAACAAAATATGATAAAACAAAAATATGATCACATCATGGCCCTTAACCAGAACAGTAAGATTAGAATTGCCTAGGGCAGTGGCTGGAATTAAGCTAATTTTTGATGTGAAGAACGAAAAGAGGCACGGAAGCATATACGTGGATTAGTCATCACTGGTATGGATTGAAAATTATACCGTGAGTGAGATGTAAAACATGCGTAGAGCAATGCAGTTCCTTGCTCGCCTGTTAGTTGGATTGTAAAATTACCGTAGTGAAGATTATTTTCCTAAACTTAAATAAGCAAATCAGAATAACAAACAAGAACCATGGGCGTCATCGACCAAGCGTTTAAAGTCTTCAAGAGTTCCATATCTGCTGCTAACACAAACATATTTGTAGTATGCACTCCATCACTAAATTCGGTCACTTACATATTTTCTACTAAAACAACATGCTAATATGAGGAAAATAACATGCTACTGAGAAACTTGTCATAAATTATAAAGTAGGCAGACATCAATTCATTAAGGCTTGCAATTCAATTCATTTAAAATTACTAAATATATGACACAATTATAGATGGGAAAATGAATGAGTACCTTCCAGTTATACAGAGGTGCAACTTCCAATATGACCCATCACATATGAAAACATGGCGACAATACTCATTTTGTGGAGGTCAGCAGCTAATAACAGCGGTACTTGCTAGAACACATAATGAGAAAAATCAACATTCAGATAGCAACTAAACACAAACATAGGGTATTTGCTAGAACACATAATCAGAAAAATCAACATTCAGATAGCAACTAAACACAGACATAGGGAGACTGATTGTACATTAGCCATAGCGAATCAATTTTTATAACCAACTCAGCAAGTAAATTGGCAACATAATTTGCCTCTCAATATATTTGAACAATGGAGATCAGCCACACCTTATAAATCCATTTTTCGCTATCATTTTTCTGCAAAAGATCTGTCAAGAGAAGAAAACAATCACTAAAGAGGTATGGCTTACCCCAATTGCATCAGTACATTATTTGAAGATATAGATTAGAAATATTATCGATCAACATCCAAAGGACTTCAAAACACAGGAGCCAATGCCTCAATAAAGCGCCTACTTGCCCCAATTTGTGCAACCGCTTCAATAATCTAGGACCAAAAGTTTCACATCTAGTGCAGTCAGCTGAGGAAACATCTAAACTACACAGCCCTTCTATAGCCTAGTTAGTACAAATTTTATTTCACGTACAAAAGTAAAACAGAGGGGAGAATAGTAATAATTTTAGAACATTAGAACGATTAAGAGAATCTTAAAGAATCAAAACATGTAGTTGTAGAGTGTCTTTATAACGGGAAGATACTCAGCCAAGCACCTGTGCAACTTATAGCAATTAGCAAATGATTAATATCACACAATGATATTACTACAACAAGGGCTTTAAAAAACAAGTGTAATCAAGAAGGACAAAAGCCTAGGTGTAATGCTTGAGACATGCAGCAGAAACATGCATTCCATCCAAGAGCATAAAGGAACCATCTTATTAATTTCCATGTCTAGCAATGATACTGAAAACTTCACCTCCTCTGCATATGTCAAAGAGAAATATAGCATATATGAAAAAGTGCAGGTATTAGGGTTAGACTTTCTCTATTACCACTACTGTGATATCTTGACTCATCGATATCACGGCAACTGTCTGAAATTGCAAGACGCTTGAAACCAAGTTGATTAACACAATTATATTACCATTTAGTCCTACTCAGTATATTAATCAATCAAATCATATATACAAACATTGGTAAGGACGGAAGAAAATAATGATACAAAATGGTTGTTAAATTCGTCACCAAAGCATGCCGAAATTGATAGCAATGCGAGGAACGAAACCACATTCGCAACAACTAACCTGAAGAAGAAGCAAATCCAAGTAAGTGCCCTCTGTAAAACAAAATTGTTAGTTTAGATAAAAGAGCATTTCCCCATAAGATGAGTTCATACAACCTTAAAGTATATCCGAATAGATTAGATTCCTCACGTGGTCGAAGTGTTGACGGTGAAAAGGTGAGATGAAGGTGTTGTCGAGAGAAAAGATGAACTTACGAATGGAACAAAAAAACCCTAATTAATTGAGCAAATTTTCAAGGGATAATCTAATGAAACAATGGCGACTGCGAAGAAATTGATCAACAATAAGATTTATGACCTCGGTCACGACTTGTGGTACTTCGCTCTATAATCGTCAATGGCAATGGAGGAAGAGGGGAAAAGAGAGAGGACCGAGACACTGAAGAACTTTTGATCAGCAATTAAGATTGAGGACCCCCGGGTTGTGACTTCTGCTACTTCACTCTATCATCGTCCACGGCGAAAAAGGAGAGATAAAGAGACATTAAAGAAAGTATAACACTGATGAGCTCGGTGGCAACTTCTTCTACTTGCTCTATCATCGTCGATGATGAACAAAGAAAGAAAGGAAGAGACTGGATATTTATATTTCATGATAGACAGGATTGGGCGGTGATGTTTAAGTGGCCTCTTGCTAGAGTATGGACCAATTGGAGTGACTTGAGTGATATTGACTGATGCATGAATTAAACAACCTCGTGTTGGGTGCAGCCATAATATGTTGCACTTGCTAGAGTATGAGCAATTGGAGTGATATTTGACTGATGCACCAATTAACTACCTCTGTTGGGGTGATATAATATGTGCACTATCGCATACGTAAAATTAGAGCGATAATAAAAAGTTGCAGTATTTGACCATCTCAATTAGTGCGACATGATTAATGCACCATTGGATGTTATGTATAAAGGGGGTAATTGTAACCCGGTTTTCTATTGGCCAATAACAGTTAGAGCGACCATAAAAAGTTGCTCTAATTGAATGCATCAATTAGAGCGAATTGACAGTTGCACCCATTGATAACACTTGTTAGTGCGATATTTACCTATATGCAACATTTGACATTGTCAATTGGGACGAGTGTATCTCGCCCTATTAGGTTATATTTTTAGGAGCAAGTTTAGACTTGCCCTGTTTGATAGTGCATATTGCCCTATAAAACCAATTTTGTTGTAGTATAGTCTAACATAATTATAATTAAAAACAGATATAATATAGTGCATAATTAGAGAAAACGGAAGGAAAAGGAATGTTTCTAATGGATACAAATTGCCGGGTATGCGTAAATGGAATTCACGTTAATGAATTGGTTCAAAAGAGAAGAAAACAAGGAATTCACATTAAAATATTGTATATTAAATTTAGAACGGCGCTTTTTTAACAAAGAACGGCTATTATTGTTAACTTTTATGTATGAAACGTCTCGGATCAGCATGAGGACGTTTCCAAAAATGAAACGTTTCGTGGTACATAAAAGTTTCTTAAAATGTTTTAGTCGTGTTTCGAGGCGTTTCACGTCTGAAACGTTTCAGAAGCATGAAACGCAAACAAGGTGCCGTCCTCGTGCTTCATATGGGTAGTGGCTGGGTTAAGGAGGGTGCGGGTTAGTCAGGGGAGAGGAGCGTGGAGAGAGTGAGGTGAACGGAATTGAATTGTCATATTTATATTATAATAGGTAATATTCCTATGGTAAATCATGCAGTGGGTTTTCTCTCTAGAGCTTGTCCGCCGTCGTTTCCACTATCCTGCCCTTTGATATTCTCAGGCATGCATTGGTCGCAGCAGTTTGACGTGGAACACTACAAGCCGCCGGCGTGCCACATTGATCCAGCATCTCAACTCTATTACCACATGTTAACCATGCTTATTGGACACGTCAATCGATTTACCTCATGCAAATCATTTCGCTCTGCAACCCTAAGCATCTTTTACTTGGATAATTGGTACCCTCCACCATTAAAAGGATTCATTTCCCTGGGATTTGGTATACTCACTTCTGGCTTGCCTCTCCGAACAACTTTGTCATCAGTACAAGTTCACAGAAAATTTTACTCAAACTTCAATATTAGGGTTACTACTACGACCAACTGTAACACCCCAACCATAATCTTCACACTTAATCAATAAACGCAGCGGAAACATAACTTAAACATTAACCAAAAAGGGCGGTGTTACACGTCGTTAGCCACCCCATGGCTAACAAGGCTGTTACGTACAAATGTATCGGTCTGATTACAAGAATCCCGAGCATAACTACAACCTTCAAAATTACTATCCAAAAAGAATCACAACATACCGAGTGTTAATGTACAAAAATCACCAATCTAGTCCTACATCTACCAAAATATACGACCTCGAGTGTACAAGCACTACTCGGGTTCAGTATCCAAAAATATCAAAAGTATTCCTCCGTGCTCCATGCTATAACCACTCCGCTTCCTCGATCACTCTCCTGAAAAATAATAGTGCCCCAAAGGGGGTCAGCAACCCTTGGCTGGCATGGTTAACGTGCAGCCCGCTGACTACCTGGATACACGCAACTATTTGTCATGATAACATGGCATTGATTTTAACATACAACTTACATATACATAGCAAGCAAGAAATATTGCATAACAATAACAACACATACATAGTGAGACACTTCACTTTAGTAAACAACCAACATAGTTAGTCAACATAGTAAGCCTAGAGAATGTTTCCATCCTCATGTTAAGCTTGTTACATAACTCGTTACCGTTCTGTTAGTCGAACGAGTAACTTAACTTAAAAGATGAGTCGGATATATTGATCCGAGCACACCGTACATATTTCCCCTAGCCCGAGTGGAAGTCAGGTAGGTAAGCTTTGGCTAAGCTTGTGGGAGGTTGAAATCCAAAAAGGAAAACAACCCTAACATAAGGAGAGAGCCGAATTTGATTCAGATGTCGACCCCCGTACATACACGCGTGACCGGAACGACCGGATTCTTCACTCCCGATTAGCACTTGTTAGAAGTCCTATTGTTGGAACTTAACACAATCAATCACAAATAAGTATTTAAGTTCAGTGAGACACCCACGGGAAATGGGATACACATTAACAACACACACCACAACTAGCTCATACATATCCAAGGTTAGAACGTTCCTTAAGTTGAAACGTTAAACGGGGGTACCGCTCTCTTACGTATCCTAGCTTGGTCAACTAACGGGTTAGTACGTATTTGAGGTAACAGTACCGGTACACATACGCCACAATAATAACAATGACCGTAAACTCATTTCATGATTTAATCTTACAAGGTCATAAACACACAGAAAAACAAGACAACACACAAGCCGGTGTAAACCGGTAGGCAACAGACTGCAAGAAAACCATACCTTGGTCCGTGCTGCGTTCGTTGACCACCGAATGCAACTCCTATACATAATTGGTCATGTTAGTTAATTACCGTATTTAACTTCTAATTAGCTAATTACTTCACATAATTATGTTATATACTTTCACACTTAACTTACACTTAATCACCCTCCTAATGGTCATTAAAAGTCACCAAACATGTCCTAACAATCATATATTATCATTAACATTCAAATCCCCACCTTAGAAATGCTTAAAAACACTCTTTGGCACATTTTTAGGGTGGTCCAGGTTTGTGTCCGGGGTTACAAACCCGGACCATACCATCGCAATACTTTCTGCCTCTTTTTTCACCTGGTCCGGGTTTGTGTACCGGGATACAAACCCGGACCACACACAGATTTGAGTCTCGGGCGTATTTTGGGGTGGTCCGGGTTTACGTACCGATTTGCAAACCCGGACCACTCCAGTATTACTCCAAAATGTTGTTTTTCAGCCACTTTTAACCTCTAATCCAAACCTAATCTTCTCCTAATATTTCCACATAAATTCTAACATGTTTTAACACTAATTTGGCACCTTAAACCTCTATAATTCCTTGTCTAATTTCATCACCCAATTCTTGATTATATCCACCCAAACTTCACACTTGTCTCAACTAGAACTTGTACTTTGTTTCCTAGGTTCCTAATTGCATTTTTGCTCATCATCTTCACCCTTTCAGTTAGTTCACAACCCATATACTCCTTGTATTCCTCTTACACCATTTACTCCAATTCTAGCCCTAAGATGTATATTTACTTAAGTTGGTTTCTAACAACACCTATTTAGTTCTAAACTCTTTCCCTTCACAAAACACTTAAACACCTAGTGTTCTACATGAATTTTGACAGAGGTTCCCCATATTTCTATCATCCTCTCACACCTTCTCAAGCACACTTACATTAATCCAAATACCACACCCGTTCTAGGTACTTAGAACACTTTTATTTCAGCACTTTCACAACAATAACCACAATGTGCATAAACCTTAAAAGCTTGGCTCTTAGGCTCTTAAACAACATTAATTTAAACACTGAATTTCCTCATATTATTAGCAACACCTGCACTACACTCAACATTTAGCACATTTACTTGCTCAAACACAACAAATTCATAAAACACACGTTAGTTTAAGGTAAGTTGTTTACCTTGAATTTTCTTTCAAGACTTTCCTCCTCCTCTCTTCTCTCTTGTTCCACAACCGGTTACAATGGTGTTTAAATGCTAATCTAGTGACCAAGCCCAATGGAATAGTAATGAGTATTAAGAGACTAAACAAACTCTTAAACTAACCATAGAATCAAGAAATGTCTAGGTATTGAAATGATGAGGATTACCTTCTTTACCCCAAGGGAGTAACTTGGCAATCAAAATAACAACTCCCAGCACTTTGAAATTTGAAACGGCTGGTACAAGGATGAAACGTGGAGTTCAAAACTGAGAAAATTGAAAATGGAGAAAACAAGGGGAAAGGAGGTGCCTTTGATGATTTTCTTACCTTAGGACCAACAAGGAATGGTCTAGCTTCAAAAAGGAATGCTCTTTAGCTCAAAATGAGCTACAGCCATGGAGTTAAAGTTTGGAGTTTGGAGCTTTTAAAGGGTGGAAAAGAAGCTCCAAGGTGAGAGGAATATTGTGGTGTATTTATTTTGTGATTTTAAGCTTGTATAATGGTAGAACAAGGAAGTTGAAGGTGGAGCTAGTGAGGGTTTTCTGGAATCTCCATATAAGGAAAAACAAGAATAGAGAGGCACTGGGAAGAAGAAGGAGATCGACAGAGAAGAGGGAAAATGAGAAAGGAAGAGAGAGAAAAGCAAAAACTACTTTACTACACCTTTATTTTTTTGTCTTTTGTGAGTAGAAATGAATTAATGGGCTAGGAGGGGGATAAACGTGAGGGACTCAAATAAGTCCAGATTTTTACCCAAATATGAAGAAGGGGCAGTTTGGTCACTTAGCAAATTAACACCCATAAATCCGAACTGTTACTATTCATCAGTCCGGGACCCGTTTTCCGGATTTTTTGTTTTTTAATTTTAATGGTTCAAGACCTTCCTTAATGTTTACTTATATTTATATAATGGACTATAAATTTTTACGAGTCCATTAAACACGTTTAAAATCACATTTCCCGGTTTCTCGAAAAACGTGCTTTAAGCTTGGTTTGTGTTTTTAATCCACAATCTGGATCCGTTTCGTTCGGGAATTTTTCCCACATGTTCTTAGTGACTAAATAAGTCTTAGGAATCCATTTAGGACCTTATTTAATGTTATATAACTCATATGGTTACATAACCCGCGTTTTCACGTTTTGTGACTTTTACGCATTTCCTTTTTTTTGTTTTTATTTCTTCACCAATATTCTTAAGGACTTAATTAGCCTTAAATTATCATAATTACATAATTAATTAACATATTAAGGTTTGGGGTATTTCAATCTACCCCCCTTAAAAGAACTTTGTCCCCAAAGTTCACACTTCCCATGCATCTTAAATATTAGAACACAGGGATTACTTCTAAAACAACACTTCCATAACAAACATACTTTACATAACATCGGGCTCAAGGTCCCAGTAACATAACATCACTTAGACTCAAAGGTCTATAACATAACAACATAGACATGTATTTCAATACATGTCGTACATATATAACCGAAACGGCTCTACCCCCTTTAAAATAGGGGTACGCCCCGTACCCTATACATACAAATACTAAGAAGTAAACAACGACAGGTACTTCGCCCTCATCTTATCTTCCAGCTCCCAGGTGGCCTCCTCGACGTCCTGGTTAGACCAGAGGACCTTCACCAGTCTCACAGACTTATGACGAGTGTCTCGAGTCTTGGTGTCCAGAATCCGTACGGGAGTCTCCACTGATCGCATGGTCGGCTCTAAGGTTAGCCTTTCGGGCTGAAGCACATGAGACGGATGTGACATATATTTCTTCAACTGGGACACATGAAATACATCATGTACCTTGCCCAGCTCAGTAGGTAAATCAAGTCTGTAAGCTACCGGGCCTATCCGCTCCGTCACAACATAAGGCCCCACATATTTCGGGCTCAACTTGCCTTTCTGGCCAAAACGAAACACACCCTTCATGGGGGATACTCTAAGAAATACCTGATCGCCCACGGCGAGCTCCAGGTCACGTCTACGCACATCGGCGTATGCTTTTTGCCTATCCTAAGCTGCCTTCATGTTAGCCCGGATCTGGCGTACTTCTGCTTGTACTTGCTCTAAATACTCAGGTCCTATAATGACCGTCTCACTCGACTCATCCCAACATAATGGCGTGCGGCATGGTCTACCGTACAAAGCCTGGAAGGGAGACATCTTGATCGAAGCATGGTAACTGTTGTTGTAGCTAAACTCGATCAAATGTAACTTACCAATCCAGCTGGTCTGAAAGTCAAGTGCACATGCACGTAACATATCCTCAAGCGTCTGGATAGTGCGCTCACCCTGACCATCTGTCTGAGGATGGAACGCTGTACTCAGCTTCAGCTCGGTACCAAGCGCTTCCCGTGTAGATCTCCAATACCTCGAGAGGAATCTGGTATCCCTATCAGACACGATAGTCTTCGGTACCCCATGATGCCGTATAATCTCACGGTCAAAGAGCTCTGCTAGCTTCGCCACTTTCCAAGTGACCTTCATCGGAATGAATCGGGCCACCTTGGTCAGTCGGTCAACAACGACCCATATCATATTCAAGCCTCCCCGAGTAGGCGGAAGCCCAATAACGAAGTCCATGGAAATATCATGGAACTTCCACTCAGGAATGGGCATCGGCTGTACCATACCATCAGGACGTCGGTGCTCAAACTTGACCTTCTGACAAGTGAGACACCTAACAACATAGTTTGTCACATCTTTCTTCATACTGGTCCACCAGAAATATCTTTTCATACTCTTGTACATCTTTGAAGCTCCGGGGTGAATAGAAGTGGAAGAACAGTGTGATTCACTCAGTATGCACTCCTTCAGCTCAGCACTACTTCGTGGGATACAAAGTCGGCCATTCAGTCTGATTAGATCATCATCGTGAAGTCGGAAATCATACTTCTGACTTTCGAATGTGTCGTCAATAAGCCTGTCTGATCTCTTGCATGTACTGATCGGACATCTGAGCACTCCGCACCTCATCAACCAAGCTAGAATGAGAGATTAGCGAATGGAGAGAGTGTGCTCGGCGACTCAATGCATCAGCTACAACGTTCGCTCTACCTTCCTTATACTGAAGGTTGATGTCATAGTCATTTAAGAATTCAACCCACCTTCTTTGCCTCATGTTCAACTCCTTCTGAGTGAACAGGTATTTCAAACTCTTGTGATCTGAATAAATCGTCACATTCAATACAAGGCGAATCTTCATGGAAGACACACCCAATTCTAGGTCATGTGTAGGATAGTTTTCTTCATGTCGTTTCAACTGTCGGGAGGCGTAAGCCACGACCTTCCCGTGTTGCATCAAAACACAGCCCATACTGAAATACCCCGAGTAATTACAACTTTAAATTAGTGAAGTTTTAATTAAATTATGTGCAATAATTACCATGATACATTATGGTATTTAAAATATAGATCCAAACGGATGTTTATATCGCATGTACATATCGGTGCGTAAAATAAATACCACTAGTACGCTAATAAATTGTATGAACATCCTATATACCTTGGACGAATTATAATCGTAAACGTAAACTCATACGTATACACATCTCTAAACCGAAGATGTTATGATTTAATGCGACGCAAACATGAAAACGTCGATATAGTCACCCGTATATATATATATATATATATATATATATATATATAATATCATATATGTATATATGTACAAACAATCGCGTAAAATATATATATATAAGCATATACATATATGTATAACTAAAACGCGACGAAATAAAATAGTCGTACATATATATATATATAGGTATAATCAACAGCGTGACAAGATAAAATAGTTACATATATGTATATGTATGTAACAACGATAAAATAGGCATGTATATACACTTATAAAAAAAAAAAGAGCAAACCTACTCTAGCCGGGATTCGAACCCGAACCTCCCGTACCTTTCCTGAATGCCTTAACCGTTTAAGCTGAGCTCAAATTCAGTAACCAATAGCAGTCTAATTAAACTAGTATGCGACGACTACCACTGTAATTACAAAAATAAAAACAAGGAGAAAACCGTAGACCAGATCGCAGTAGCAAGGGCGACAAGAATCGCATTTCAGATTCTTGAAAATTCATGCCACACCATTATCTTGTAACTTGTGAACACCACCCTCTTGCCACTCCTTAACCTATGACTCCCTCAATTGCCCTCTGCACCATCGACTGAATCAGACACAAAAGAAAAGAAAACAACAACAATCTCTTGATCTGTCCGACAACCTGAAACAAGTGAGTTGCTTTTGATTTTTTTTTTTTGCTAAAGCGCTCAAGCATCCAACAGGAGCATCAAAATCTGTATCCCTTCTCAAATTCCCACGCCTCAGTGTGCTCATTGTCCTAACTCCCACAAGCTCCCTCAGAGGTTCTCCGTGAAAACAACTGACTTCAAAAAAGAACCAGACCACTGACATACGCACCATGTCTGTTTCTGTTTCAAACTTCCAGGCATCATCTTGGTTTTAGTCGAGGCCATACCTGCTGCTGATTTCCTTGTCTCATAATCAACCACAGTATATTATTCCTTCGTGCCATACTCCTTTGATACTAGAAGGCCATAAAGACAATCTGGTTTCGGTTAAAATAACCAGAGCCCAATTCTGGTGCATCAGAATTAGTGTCCCAACACTGTTGTCTGGCTTTGCCATTAATCCAAGTCAGTGAAGCCATGCTCAATGTCGATTTTTAATGCTAGAGCATCAGACAAAGGGAAATGGCATTACTCTCCACTCTAGTCCTCAAACTCAGTGTGGACAGAAAGCAAGTCCTGGAGCAAAGTAATCAGTTTCTGACTCTAGCAAGGTGAATATCAGATGCGTAGTCCTTTTCATTCTCTTCTGCTTGACTCATCCCTGCTCATTACAGTTGTGACCTTGCCTGTAAAACAAACCCACGAAGAGTGCCAAGCTCTCCAGGAAGAACAGCCCATTTCTGTTTCAAAACGACAGGCCAAGGTAAACTCCCCACCAGTTTCTCAAAGACCTGTTGCATCAGTCTCTCGTGTCGATAATGCCAGCACTACTCATCCCATCTTTTCTGTGTTGTTGTGTCCAAAACGTCCTTGTTTCTGACTCCTCTTTCCACTTCTGTGTGCATGCATGAATACCATGGGTATATCTTCACAAGGGGTGCAGAGACTTGCTAGGGAAAACTAGAACGCTTTGGTGAATTAAAACCCACTCCATGGTAAGAACACAACCCATCTCCTTACATCTCTTACTTGCTTCATGTTCTGCGCCCTCAAAATTTCCTATTTTTATCTCGCAAGAACTCTGCATGCTAACTAAGGGTAGAGCTTTGGAAATTCAGAGACAAATCCTCTCCAAGAACTCTTAAAGGTGAGACTCTTGAAAACTGGTTTTTAACAGCAGTGTTGCAGTGCTTCTTCCTCTGTCTACTGATTTCCTAGATATGATATAGATGAAGTTTTAGGTTAATCGTGGGTTTAAGTCAAAGATAAAACCCTTAATAACCCAATAGACTCGTGAGAATGTTGAAAAAAAACAGAAAGAAACAGTGTGCAGAAATCTGAAACCAACTCTGTAACTCCTGTTTTCTGTAAAACTAAGTTCCAGAGGAGTTATAAGGATCTACTGGTGTAGTGATGAACCTAACACATTGTTAATACAGCTAACTAGGTTATAAACACCTTGGGAGAGTTAAAGAAACTCAACCTGATGCATTAACCGTGAGATAAGAAGAAAGAGTAGACAGATGCTAATTCAGTTTCAGAAATTTCCTGTTTCTGTATACTAACTTCTCAGAAGCTTTATGAGGATGGTATTGGTTTACTAATGTACTTAAAACATTGTTGGTGCACCTGTCTAAGTTAACAACCCGTTGGGGTGTTCAACAAGAGAAGAAAAAAAAAAACTATCTGATGCACTAAGATTGGGAGAAAACTGAAGTTATTTTCAGTTTGGCAATTTTACAGATTCTGTGTAAAACACTTTCAAAAGAGTAGTCCCTATCGCCTTGTGGTATTTCAAGGTTAAAACTTTATCAAAACACCCAACTGAGAAACTAAAACAGTTGGGAAGAATTGGAAGTCAAATTACAAACAAAGAAATGAGGCAAAGAGGTTGCACCCAGTTTCTGTTTTCTGTTTCAGGTTTGCATTGTTTTTTTTTCAGTTTGGTATAACTGTGTACAGAGTGATTAGGAGAAGCTATACTGAATTGTCAATGACCCTAAAACGTTACTAACATACTTAAGTCAGTCTATGAGAATTTGGGGAGAGGTTAAGGGACAGGTTAATAATCAAACAGAAAGGTATAAGAAGATTTATCAGTTACATGTTTCAGTTTTGCATTTTGTTTTCAGTCTCTGTATAAAAGAATTCTATGGAACTAACAGAGTGTTTTAGGTTGTTTTCTGAGTTTGCAATATGACTAGACCACTTAACTAAATAGTGAGTACCTTGGGATGAATTGAAGAACAAACTTATGAATTGACAGAAAAGAAAAGAGGAGAGTTATCAGGTTTTGGAGGTTCCAGATTTTTCAGTTTCAGTTTCCAGCTCTGGGGTTCTTGTCTCAGTATAAGTCTCTGTAAGATTTACAAGTTGTGGGTTGTCAGGAGCTTGAGATCGTGTTAGATCACTTCACTACATAACCCAGCAAAGAGAGGGGAGGTAGTTCGAGCTAAGTAACATAAAGAAAGGATAGAGATCAAGTCATATCGGTTTTTGATTTCAGTTTTCCTACAACTTGTATGGTCTGTATAACTGAATTACTGGTGGCGTGAGAATGAGGTATTGAGTAGTTAATGGACCTAAACACATCTAATGCGTTTGAGTAAAGTCATAAGCACTTTGGGAATGATTTATAAGTCATCTAATCTATAGAAACTGAGAGGAAAAGAGAGTGCACAGGTTATTAATGTTTCAGTCTCTTTCCTGAAACTTGTGTTCAGTATGCTCAGCTTACATGAGTATGAAGAGTGAGGTGGTGGTGTTAGAATGAACTCAAGACACTTCTAAGGAGGTGAATTAATTTGGTATATTCATGTGAGAGTCCAGGAGTCAATTAACTATATACTGAAGGAAAGAGTGAGGAAGAAACAAGCAGAATCGGTTTCAGTTTTTCTATAATTGTGCCTCTGTACAACTGTCACACAGTAGGTATAAGTGGGTTGAAATGGCTTGCTAACAAACTTAAAACTTAGCTAATACACTTACTTAGGGTTGTAAACAGCTTGGGAGGAATTGAACATCATATGCGTGAACAAATAAAGGCAACAGAAGGGAAACATTAGATCGTCTGTTTCAGTTTCTGAAATTGATGTTTCAGTTTCAGATTTTTCCTCAATTCAGTTTGGACATCTCAATAGCATTAACAATATTGTCATTGTGTGGTAATGAATTTACAACATGGCTAATGTTCAACTAAGTTGGTATATTAACTGGAAGTTAGAAGCCAGGTTAGTAATCAAGAAGAAAGCGATAATGCATCAGTCCAAGATTTTCTGTTGCTTTTAGTTTTCAGTTTCGTCAAAACTTCTCAAAGGGAGTAGTTCCTGGTTGCTTTGGAGTTGTTTGAAGGTTAAGACCATACCAAGGTAAGTACCTATAGAACTAGACAATCTAGGGAAAACCAATTCACATACAAAAAACAGAAGTAAGAGATAGAGAATGAGATAGTAGTTTTCTGTTTAGTTTCGATTTTCAGTTTCTGAGTTCTTGTTTCAGTATGAACATGCTCCAGTAGGAATAACAGCATTGCTTGAGGTAATATTATATCACAACACCTAGCTATTGGATAAGAGGACTGAAGGAAGAAAATTGAAAGTCGAGTTCATAAATAAAGAAAGGAGGGAGGAAAAAGTTAGCAGATTTCATTCTCCAGGTTTCAGTTTTCCCTGAACTTGTGCTCTCTGTCTAACCTTGTTACAGAGGTTTATAATGGTAGTATTGAGTGATTAAAGAACCTAACTATACCTACAACACTTAGGGAAGTTATATAAATACTTTGAGAGGAATCTGAAGACAGTTGAACAACTAAATCAAAGGCAGATGAGGGAATGCACAGATTCTGATTCTCAGATTTCATCACTTGGTTGCTTCAGTATAATGGATTTTCAAAGTATTAACGGGGTGTTTTGGCCTGGTTTTAGTTTGAGAATACCTAATACACGTAAGTAAGTTATAACATCTTTGGGAAGGGTTAGAGTCAGTTAATCGATTAAAAGTATGGTGAAGAGGAGAAAACACAGATTGTTGTTTCAGTTTTTCTAGAAACTTGCAGTCTCTGTACAACTGTGATAGGAGTGTTGTATGGGCTTGATAATAAACTCAAGACCTAGCTAAAGCACCTAGGTGGAACTGTAAATAAAAATTGAGTGGAGTTAGGAACTGATTAATGAACAAAAAAGGAAGGAATGAAAGTGGGATGTACTGATGTTGTTTCAGATTTCCATTAGTGTGTTGTTTCTGTATAGTTAGGTTACAAAATATGAAGGGTGCTGGTTGATCTGGGAATGAGCTTAACCCTACTAATGCATCTGCTTAAGAGAGTAAACAAGTTGGGAGAAATTAGGAAACAATTTAGTACCTTAAACAGCAAGATTAAATGGAAGTTACACGGGATGTTGTTTTCAGTTTCGGTAAAGTTGTAACTTCTGTACAACTGGTTTACATGGGTGTTATGGGCGTAATGTTATATTTATAATGAACCCAAACCCTCATAATACACTAAACTAAACTTATGGAACATCTTGTGAAGTTTAGACCCGGTTAGATACATTAAAAGGGTGATAAGATAAGGTTACACACAAGAACCTTATTTCAGTTTCGAAACATTTAAGCTTCAATATAAGGGAGTTCTAGAATTGATTGAGGAGTGTTATTGTGTAAATAATGAACTTAAACATAGCTATTAAGCTAAGGTAGGAATACCTCTTCGGAAAATAAAAACCCGTCTTAGATAAACTTGTTCATATTAGTGCCTAGAGTACTCTAAAAACATTTGCTAGTGAGAAGTACTTAGTAATGGTGTAAAACGTCGATGTAAATGCCCTAAGAGTAAGCTAAGGCTTAGGGTTAATACTTGGAGAATCCTAAGGGCTAATATCAGTTGAGAATTCAACAAAGAATTCACCTAGGGAACAACCCGATAAAATGTGATAAACTAGGAGAAATGTCACAGGGGTCACACATGAAATTATAAACTGACAAATCATTTTTAATTAACGTTAGGGGCCGTAACGAACGTCAGTCGGGACTCCGTGTGTGTGTGTGACAACTCTTGCTTCTAAATCAGGTATGGATATGTGTGGTCCGTATGTTGCCGTGTTACACGCTTGTGTGTTGTGTGCCTTGCTTGACAACAACCATAAGACTAAAGCATGAAATTGGATTGCTTATTGTGGCTTGCTTATATGCTTGTATATCATTGTTGCCTATTACTTCCGCGCACACAGTAGTATAGTCCCTTCTTGTTGATGAAACCTTGAGATGAAACACAATGAATTACGTAAACAAAACAAGGAACTATATAAAGGGAACACTCCTCTTAAACTATAGAGGACCTCTAAAGACACCCACTATGTGTCGAACTTATAATGATAATGAAAAGTAAAATACCAGTTGGCAGAACACATCCTGGGGTCTAGAGATGACCCCGCTTTCTCGACGCATGACGCCGGAAATGGAGGATTAGCTATGGAGAAGACGCTCTTCAATTTGTGGTGATAAGAGAATTCACAAATAACCCTTAAAGAATCAAGGAAAGGTGGCACCTACATGATATGGCCACGGGATCTAAACCATATCCCCAGACCTGGTGCAAATAAAGAGCAAGAAAATACACATTATGGGAACAAGGGAAAAGAAATGAAAACACACAACGCGCGAACGATCCCATAGTGAGGATCATTGGTATAACATACCTATGCACACACGTTTTATTATTTACATGATTGCTATTGCTATGCTAGCAGCTTGTTGTGCTTGGTTGTGTGTTTGATATTTCTACGATGCCAGCATGTTATGCTTGGTTGCTTTTTGCTAATGCTTTGCTACCTTTAAGTGTGCATGAATTCATGATGTGTTGTGGTGTGCTTTACTGCTTTATAATAGCATGTAATTGGACTTAAAAAATTTCGACCAGTAGTCGTGTAGCCCGGCAACATACGGGGGCTACACATATTCATACTCAGCGTAGCTTGCTGAGTCCTTTACAACCCAATTTTTACAGGTATTGAGCCGGACGATAACGGAGCGTAGGCGGGATGGCTACCATGGTGCTAGTCCATCAGGGCATATTTTTGAGTATGCAGTAGTATGTTTAATGTATGGGTTGATACTAAACCCGGGATGTAATTTGTAGTTTATGATTTGGTAATTTTGTTGTAAACCCTCGGTATTTGGAGTTGTGTCTTATATTGTATATGATTTTTGGTTGAGGGCTGTTTCCAGTCATGTAACCGTAACTTGTGGTGTTGGTAATGTGGTCTGTCAACCACATGGGTGGTTGGCATCTGTAGCACCCGGATGATGTTGAGAATCCACTGCATAGTTATCTTGTAATACGGCTAGGAGCTTTGTTCGTACTATGGATGTTTATTCGGGGGTGTTACACATACCTTTACCTGACGCGTCGCAGTACACCTCAAAACCCTCAGTACCATCTGTTATAGTCAGAACTGGTGCAGAAGTCAAAGCATCCTTGAGACTCTGAAATGAACTCTCACAGTCAACTGTCCACTCAAATGGTGCATCCTCCTCTTTATTAAGGATGTCAACGGTTTCGAAACACTGGAAAAATTCTTTACAAACCTCCGATAATACCCTGCCTGACCGAGGAAGCTCCGAATGTCGGTTACTGTCTTCGGTCTAGGCCAGGTGCGCACAAATCAATCTTGGCCGGATCCACAGCGATCCCGGCCTCAGAAATGACATGACCAAGAAAAGAGACTTGGTCTGGCCAAAATTCACACTTCGAGAACTTCGCATATAGCTGGTTCTCTCTCAATGTCTGCAATACACTCCTCAGTGATCTTCATGCTCAACCTTGGACTTAGAATAAATAAGAATATCATCGATGAAGACAACCACTGACTTATCCAACTGATCTCGAAGCAAACGATTCATCAAGTCCATAAATTTCGCCGGTGCATTAGATAACCAAACGGCATGAGCACCGTGAATTCATAGTGTCCATATCTAGTTCGGAATGCGGTCTTTCTCAATGTCACTATCTCTGATAGCAATCTGATGGTAACTCCCGATCGCAGATCGATCTTAGAGAACACGGATGCACCTTTCAGCTGGTCAAATAAATCATCAATACGCGGCAATGGGTAACGGTTCTTCACCGTCACAGCATTCAGCTCTCTGTAGTCGATGCAGAGGCGGAGACTACCATCCTTTTTCTTCACAAAAAGGACTGGTGCTCCCCATGGTGAAACGCTCGGGCGAATAAATCCCTTGTCTAGTAGGTCTCTCAGCTGCCCTTTGAGCTCTGTCATCTCAGCTGGAGCCATACGGTAGGGCGCCTTCGCTATCGGTCCGGTGCCCGGCACTAAATCAATCTCGAACTCAACTGCCCGTGCTGGCGGCATGCCTGGGAGCTCTTTAGGAAAGACATCAGGAAACTCCGACACAACCGGCGCATCTGGGCTAAACTCTGGATCTCTCTCTATGTTCTGGACATAGCAGAGGTATACATCATTCTTTCTCCTGATTTCACGATACATGGTCATGGAGGAGATGATCTGTGTCGAAGGCACCCTGGGCCTCTGGCGGTATGAAATGGTAACCCCAGACGGACTCCGAAGAAGCAGACGGTGCTCGGCACATATGATTCGGCCCTTGTGCCGCTCCAACCAGTTCATCCCCACAATCACATCAAATCGAGCCCCTCGAACTCTATCATGTCGATCAGGAACTCTTCATTCTTAATTCGAACGGTGGCATCTCGGTAATAACGGGTGCATCTGATCCGCTCCTTAGACGGGAGAGTGACTAGGAAGTCAAACATCTCCTCCGCGTCTAACCCCAGTCTCCTCGCAAATGAGAGTGAGACAAATGTATGTGAGGCATCGACGCATCCACGCCATTCACTGGGAAGGTACCGGTGAGGATAGTGCCGCTTCTTCCGGCCTCTGCCTCTGTACACACACTCAGTGTACCTTCCGTTCCGAGTGCAGCGCCTAATTTATTTCAGAAACTTTATAAGTATAACGGTAATAACACGGGTGGTTTACTCAAGAAATCATCACTGTTTTATTCATAAATCCATCCTTTACACCATGAGTGGTATTACATTTAACAACATCACTTAACACCTAGAATACTTAATACATCACATGCCCAACATACAACTAACTTCACGGATTACATGAGTACACATGGCTTCAAAATTGCCTAAAGGTTAAGTTCAAACGTCCAGGTTTCATGTGTGTGGCATTAATTACTGTCGGAGGCGCCGTATTCAGTTTGATCTTCTTGATACCATGATACAGCATCCTCGACTTCCCACCCATGATTAACACATCTCCTGACTTCAACACCAACTTCTTTGCGAGGTCCGCACGCTTCTGCTCGCCGTAAATAAACTCAGCGGTATCACCTATGGACCAAGACACCACGAGGTACTCCCTTACTAAGAGACTCGGGTGTCTCGTCCTTGTCTTGGTGTAAACCCAGTCTTCCACCCTTTTCGTAGAAGTTTACAATACACAAATCCGCCTTGATACTTGGATTTGGTTCCGATTCAACTTGCTGAGCAATTCCCACGGTGTGATTAACAACCGCAAGGAACTCCTCAGGTATACCCGGTATGGTCGCTCCATCTTCAGCTCGTGTGTCCTGATATGTCTTGGTGTAAGGGTTCCAATCCTTACCCATGCACATAATCTTTAAATTCATCTTCGCTCCACTTGGGTATTCAGGTGTGTAGAAACCTCCAGGTGCTGCTCCAAGCTCGTTGCATCGATGAATGATATGGATTTGTGCTTCGGGTGTCAGGTATCCTCTTAATAATATCAAACCTGGCTGGATAACCTGACACTGTTCTGTCGGATAGTCGGTGATGTCGATGGTGGTCTCTTCGGGGGTTGGTGTGGGTGGGATTGGATAACAAATATTGAAGGTTCCTAAGTTTTTGAATTATCTAACTCAGGTAAGTGGTATGACATACTTCGATTTATTACTCATGTAGTTATGCATTTCGGTTTATTAACACTCATGCATGGAATGCGGTAAACAATCACTTATTTCACTTAACGGTTTAGGTGGTACCTGGTCTAGAAGAGGATCCTGGTGCCTCTGACCGGTCCACCACATTCAGGGCGGCCTTGCCTGCTCCTGGCCCTTTCCCCTTCTGGAAGTCAGTGTTCCCCTGTCCTGAGGATGGCTGGTGAGTCGCTTTCGGGCCTTCCGTGGTCGCGGCAGCCTTACCCTTCCACTGCCCCTTAGGCCTATAGTTCCTGCCATCGGGGTTCTGGTAGCACTCGAAGTCACGGTGCCCCATCTTCTTGCAATAGCGACACTGCACATCATTTCCTTTGCAGTCCTTGCCGGGTGGTCACCGTTGCACCACTTACAGAAGTAGTGGCGCTCCGGTCCAGAGCCCGTACTGGCTGCTATCACATTACACAATCAGTACACACTTCACAACTTAACAACACACGTTTATATTCAATTTCAGAGTCAGGTGGTTACCCTTGAGCGGTTGAGAGCGTAAGGGCTTAGCCGCATAGGCATATGTGAGCTTCAGCGGCTCCTCAGCGGTGGTGGACTGGGTTTGGCCCTTGCCACCCTGTTGCTGGCCTTTCTGGGGCTGGGGGTAAGGTTTCTTCTTCTTTCCTCCCCCGTACCCTTGCGTGCTTTGGCCCTCGCTCGAGACCTTGCGCTTATGCGCATTCTCCTCATCCCTCAGACGGACGGCGATCTCTACCTTAGCAGCGGCATGATAGCAATCCTGAGGTTCAAGGTGTTAGTTCATGCCCCGCACACATTTACACACTCACATATAACATAACTCATTCACACTTAGGCATTATTTTAAGATACCTGCAAGGTATTGTACTCGGCTGGCCCCATGCCGTAGCGTAGGCGGTGGCTGAGCCCACTGTAGAATCGATTCACTAAGACCCGGTTCGAGTAGTCTAGGTCGGGTTGAATATGAACAAGGTTGGTGAAGGTGGTGTAGTAGTCGTCCACCGTCATCTTGTCTCCTTGTCTCAAGCTGTCGAGTTTCAGGCGCTTGCCTCTTGCACATGTACTGGGTAGTATTTGGCCCGTAGTATTGCCGTGTACTGCTCATCCAAAGTTCGGGTCGGCCACCTTCGCTCGGCCCGTACGAGTTTCCACCAGTTTCTAGCCGAACCCTTCAAGTAAAACGCAGCAAGACGGACCTTGGCATCAGCAGGAACAGCCAAGGTCTCGTAGGCGGTCGCTAGCTCCGAGATATACACCTCTAGTTTGGAAGGGTTAGTCTCCCCTTTGAAGGACAGGGGTCGTAGATCGGCCAACGCTTTCACCAGTTGGTCTCGCGTGGCTGTGGTTGAGGTGGTGGTTCCGGCTGGTCCTCACCAACGGGCTGTTGCTGCCCCTGCTGCACTGCAGCTATAATCTGTGGTACCACTTGAGCTAGGGCGGTCGCCACTGCTTCGGCCATCATCTGAGCGGTAGGGTTATTCCCCGTGTCTCCTGGACCGGGCCCCCCGCGGCCTCCTCCTCGTGGTCGCCCTCCCATCTGAACATACATGAACGCACATTAGTATTGTTCTTACAAACTTATCGGGTCAAATGATATAACGTCCTTTGGACGACAACTTAAATTTCCTAACTTATATCAAGCTCGGTAATTTCCTAAGAGCTCGATCGCTGATACCATTTTTGTAAACACCCCAACCATAATCTTCACACTTATCCAATAATCGCAGCGGAAACATAACTTAAACATTAACCAAAAAGGGCGGTGTTACTCGCCGTTAGCCACCCACGTGGCTAAAGGCTGTTACGTACAAATGTATCGGTCTGATTACAAGAATCCCGAGCATAACTACAACCTTCAAAATTACTATCCAAAAAGAATCACAACATACCGAGTGTTAATGTACAAAAATCACCAATCTAGTCCTACATCTACCAAAATATACGACCTCGAGTGTACAAGCACTACTCGGGTTTAGTATCCAAAAATATCAAAAGTATTCCTCCGTGCTCCATGCTATAACCACTCCGCTTCCTCGATCACTCTCCTGAAAAATAATAGTGCCCCCAAAGGGGGTCAGCAACCCTTGGATGGCATGGTTAACGTGCAGCCCGTTGAATACCGGGATACACGCAACTATTTGTCATGATAACATGGCATTGATTTTAACATACAACTTACATATTACATAGCAAGAAATATTGCATAACAATAACAACACATACATAGTGAGACACTTCACTTTAGTAAACAACCAACATAGTTAGTCAACATAGTAAGCCTAGAGAATGTTTCCATCCTCATGTTAAGCTTGTTACATAACTCGTTACCGTTCTGTTAGTCGAACGAGTAACTTAACTTAAAAGATGAGTCGGATATAGTGATCCGAGCACACCGTACATATTTCCCCTAGCCCGAGTGGAAGTCAGGTAGGTAAGCTTTGGCTAAGCTTGTGGGAGGTTGAAATCCAACAAGGAAAACAACCCTAACATAAGGAGAGAGCCGAATCTGATTCAGATGTCGACCCCCGTACATACACGCGTGACCGGAATGATCGGATTCCTCACTCCCCGGTTAGCACTTGTTAGAAGTCCCATTGTTGGAACTTAACACAATCAATCACAAATAAGTATTTAAGTCCAGTTAGACACCCACGGGAAATGGGATACACATTAACAACACACACCACAACTAGCTCATACATAGCCGAGGTTAGAACGTTCCTTAAGTTGAAACGTTAAACCGGGTACCGCTCTCTTACGTATCCTAGCTTGGTCAACTAACGGGTTAGTACGTATTCGAGGTTAACAGTACCGGTACACATACGCCACAATAATAACAATGACCGTAAACTCATTTCATGATTTAATCTTACAAGGTCATAAACACACCGAAAAACAAACAACACACAAGCCGGTGTAAACGGTAGGCAACAGACTGCAAGAAAACCATACCTTGGTCCGTGCTGCGTTCGTTGACCACTGAATGCAACTCCTATACATAATTGGTCATGTTGGTTAATTACCGTATTTAACTTCTAATTAGCTAATTACTTCACATAATTATGTTATATACTTTCACACTTAACTTACACTTAATCACCCTCCTAATGGTCATTAAAAGTCACCAAACATGTCCTAACAATCATATATTATCATTAACATTCAAATCCCCACCTTGGAAATGCTTAAAAACACTCTCTGGCACATTTTTAGGGTGGTCCGGGTTTGTGTCCGGGGTACAAACCCGGACCATACCATCGCAATATTCTGCCTCGTTTTTCACCTGGTCCGGGTTTGTGTACAGGGATACAAACCGGACCACACACAGATTTGAGTCTCGGGTGTATTTTGGGGTGGTCCGGGTTTACGTACCGATTTGCAAACCTGGACCACTCCAGTATTACTCCAAAATGTTGTTTTTCAGCCACTTTTCAACCTCTAATCCAAAACTAATCTTCTCCTAATCTTTCCACATAAATTCTAACATGTTTTAACACTAATTTGGCACCTTAAACCTCTATAATTCCTTGTCTAATTTCATCACCCAATTCTTGATTATATCCACCCAAACTTCACACTTGTCTCAACTAGAACTTTTACTTTGTTTCCTAGGTTCCTAATTGCATTTTTGCTCATCATCTTCACCCTTTCCGTTAGCTCACAACCCATATACTCCTTTTATTCCTCTTACACCCATTTACTCCAATTCTAGCCCTAAGATGTATATTTACTTAAGTTGGTTTCTAACAGCACCTATTTAGTTCTAAACTCTTTCCCTTCACAAAACACTTAAAACACCTAGTGTTCTACATGAATTTTGACAGAGGTTCCCCATATTTCTATCATCCTCTCACACCTTCTCAAGCACACTTACATTAATCCAAATACCACACCCGTTCTAGGCACTTAGAACACTTTTATTTCAGCACTTTCACAACAATAACCACAATGTGCATAAACCTTAAAAGCTTGGCTCTTAGGCCCTTAAACAACATTAATTTAAACACTGAATTTTCTCATATTATTAGCAACACCTGCACTACACTCAACATTTAGCACATTTACTTGCTCAAACACAACACATTCATAAAACACACATTAGTTAAGGTAAGTTTTTACCTTGAATTTTCTTTCAAGACTTTCCTCCTCCTCTCTTCTCTCTTGTTCCAAACCGGTTACAATGGTGTTTAAATGCTAATCTAGTGACCAAGCCCAATGGAATAGTGATGAGTGTTAAGAGACTAAACAAACTCTTAAACTAACCCTAGAATCAAGAAATGTCTAGGTATTGAAATGAAGAGGATTACCTTCTTTACCCCAAGGGAGTAACTTGGCAATCAAAAATAACAACTCCCAGCACTTTGAAATTTCACACGGCTGGTACAAGGATGAAACGTGGAGTTCAAAACTAGAAATTGAAAATGGAGAAAACAAGGGGAAAAGAGGTGCCTTTGATGATTTTCTTACCTTAGGACCAACAAGGAATGGTCTAGCTTCAAAAAGGAATGCTCTTTAGCTCAAAATGAGCTACATCCATGGAGTTAAAGTTTGGAGTTTGGAGCTTTAAAGGGTGGAAAAGAAGCTCCAAGGTGAGAGGTATATTGTGGTGTATTTATTTTGTGATTTTAAGCTTGTATAATGGTAGAACAAGGAAGTTGAAGGTGGAGCTAGTGAGGGTTTTCTGGAATCGCCATATAAGGAAGAACAAGAATAGAGAGGCGCTGGGAAGAAGAAGGAGATCGACAGAGAAGAGGGAAAATGAGAAAGGAAGAGAGAGAAAAGCAAAAAGTGCTTTACTGCACCTTTATTTTTTTGTCTTTTGTGAGTAGAAATGAATTAATGGGCTAGGAGGGGGATAAAACGTGAGGGACTCAAATAAGTCCAGATTTTTACCCAAATATGAAGAAGGGGCGGTTTGGTCACTTAGCAAATTAACACCCATAAATCCGTACTATTACTATTCATCAGTCTGGGACCCGTTTTCCGGATTTTTCGTTTTATTAATTTTAATGGTTCAAGACCTTCCTTAATGTTTACTTATATTATATAATGGACTATAAATTTTTACGAGTCCATTAACCCGTTTAAAATCACATTTCCCGGGTTTCTCGAATAACGTGTTTTAAGCTCGTTTTGCGTTTTTAATCCACAATCTGGATCCGTTTCGTTCGGGAATTTTTCCCACATGTTATTAGTGACTAAATAAGTCTTAGGAATCCATTTAGGACCTTATTTAAGGTTATATAACTCCTATGGTTACATAACACGTGTTTTCACGTTTTGTGACTTTTACGCATTTCCTTTTCTTTTTGGTTTTTATTTCTTCACCAATATTCTTAAGGACTTAATTAGCCTTAAATTATCATAATTACATAATTAATTAACATATTAAGGTTAGGGTATTCACCTACGCCATGGCTGCTCCAGCTCATAAGGTTGACGATCTCTCCACCAAATATGCGCTCTTGCTCTTACCCCGACGGAAGAAGACAGTCTTGACGTCGATGATTTCCAACAGTCGCATGCTGCAACGGCTATGTCTTGTGCTGTTTTGGGTAAAGTTTTTATCACCAAGACGGTTGATATTCCAGCCATGGAGCGCACTCTCTCAAAGGCTTGGCGATGTGAAGGTCATCAGAAGGTTCGTAACCTTGGCTCCACTCTTTTCTATTTGCTCTGCCTGATGAAGAGCATGTCCAGGATGCTTTGAGCCGTGGCCCATGGACGGTTGACGGCATTCTGTTGGTATTATCTGCTGTGGATTCAAGCATTCCTTCGTCGGCTCACTGTTTTGAATGGGCACCCTTTTGGGTCCGTGTTCATGAAGTTCCTTTGCAGTTCATGAACCCTCTTTTTGCTAAACGCATCGCTCAAAAGCTTGGGGTTTTTATGGAGTACATAGACTTTGATAACCTTTTCTGTGGCTCTTTCATGAGGGTAAAGATTAAGATCAACATCACCCAGCCTATTCTCCGTTTCCTCACCATCAACCACGGGGGTAAGCCCATCATCCTCCGCCTCACTTATGAGCGACTTCCAAATTTGTGCTTCATCTGTGGTCACTTCACTCATCTTGCTTCTGATTGCCCTCCCGCCCTGCCACCCGGTCTCTGATTTCCCGTATGATCTTTGGCTCAAGGCGCGCCACCGTGGTTACGGCCGTTTGGGTTTGCTGGAGGTCACAATCCTGTCCCTGATGCCCGTTCCGCTGCTAACTTTGATGATGCTCTCTTAGTCTCCCCACTTCAACATCTTGCTCCCACGGTTGCTGGCGCACATGCTGCTGTTGGTATGGAGCTCGAGGAGGGTGAGATTGTTCCGTCTCCACAGACTTCCGCATCCAAGAAGCGCAAGTTTGATGTTGTTGTTGTTGCATCGGCTCCAGTTTCAGATACCGCTGCTGCTCCGGTTGATCAGTCCAAGCGTGGCAAGAATGGAGACTCATCTCCACAAGAACAGGCGCCTCTGGGGGATGCCCAGAGCCGCCCTGCATAATGTCGGTGATATCTTTGAACTGTTGAGGCCTTGGCAAGGTTGAGACAGTTTGTTGGGTGATTTCTTCTCGTGCCCCTTTGTTGTTTTTTTTTTTGTGTGAAACTAAGATGTCATCAATAGAGATGAAGCGGGTGGCATCTCTTTTTGGGGGTTATTGTTGGGTTGCTGGGGATAGTGCTGGTCGGTCAGGGGTAGCGATGTTTTGGAAATGTTCAGTTGTTGTATCGGTGTTAAGTATTTCTGGTAGGCATGTAGATGTGGTAGTTTTTTGTTTCTGCTGGTTTATCTTGGCGTCTCACTGCATGTATGGATGGTCCAACAGTGTTGATAAATGGAAGTCTTGGTCGTTTTTGCGCTACTTATCTTCTCAGTGGCAAGGCTCATGGTACTTTGTGGGGACTTCAATGAGGTTTTGTTCTCCAATGAACATTTGAGCGTCTGTTCTCGCCAACAGTCAGCTATGGCTGCTTTTCGATGTTGCCTTGCAGACTGTCATCTTCACGATTTGGGCTACAGAGGCTCTTGTTTTACTTTACAAACAAAGTCGATAATCTGTCTAATGTAAAGTTGAGACTGGAACCACTTCCTGTGTAATGATGCATGGCATACCCTCTTCCCTGATGCTCAAAACTTCCATTTGCCTTGGGGTAGGTCAGATCACAAGCCCATTCAGTTAGTCCTTCACCCTTTTACTCGACGTGGGCGTAAACCATTTCGATTCGAGAATTGTTGAGCATAGGACCAGCATTGTAGGGATATTGTTTCGTGATGTATGGACTAACTCTGGCCCACGTGCAACTTACCAGACAAAGGTTTCTCAATGTGGTAATCGTCTGCGTGAATGGGGCACCAAGCAGTATTGGCGCGAGAAGCGTCGTCTCACCGCGATTCAAGCTCAGCTCAATTCTCTGGACTCTGTTGCCCCATCCTCGGTTTCTCTAGGTCAGTGGGCTCGCCTAACTCGTTCTCTGGATGATCTTTTGTTTAAGGAAGAGGTGCGTATGCAGCAACGCTCTAGACAGGCTTGGATGCAGGTGGGAGATAGGAACACGGCTTTTTTCCACTCCCGTGTCTCCATTCGTGCGCGATCTAATACTATTCTGCCTTGTCTTCTGGATTGCATCCCCCACGGGTTTCTTGGACTGGTATTGAGGAGGTTGCGCGTGATTATTTTGTTGAATTGTTCACTTCCACTCACCTGCAAGTGAATTATCATCTCTTGTTATGTGTTGAAAACCGTGTTCCTGATCGGCTCTATGATCACATGGGCTCCCCATATACTCGAGAGGAAGTTGTGGCAGCTTTTAAACAAATGTCCCCTACTAAGGCTCCGGGGCCTGATGGATTAACGGTGTCTTTCTACAAACTTTTTGGCCAATGATTAGTAACGATTTCATCTCTACAGTGCTACAATTTTTGAACACTTCAGACTCTTTACCGGGCCTTAATCATACTCATTTGGTCCTACTCCCAAAGTCCAAGAATGCAACGTTGGTTACGGATTATAGCCCTATTTCATTGTGCAATACCGTTTATTCGTGTGGTCTCTAAAGTCCTTGTCAATCGCATCAAACATGTTATGCCATTTGTCATCTCAGATTCACAAAGTGCCTTTGTTGAGGACCGTATGATTACCGACCAGGTTCTTCTTGCTCATGAGCTCCTGCATTTGATGTGTACTTCCCGCGCTCGGGTTCGAGGTTTCTTTGCCTACAAGGTTGACATGTCTAAAGCTTTTGATAGAGTGGAATGGCCTTTTCTCCTTTCCACTCTTCGGAGTATGGGCTTTCATCCCCGTTGGATTGCATTGATTTCAAAATGTCTAACCACTGTATCCATGGATGTATTGGTCAATGGCCATCCGGGTAGGACTTTTCGTCCCCAGCGAGGTCTTCGTCAAGGGGACCCTCTCTCACCTTTCCTGTTTGTTTGCTGCATGGAAGTCCTTTCTTCCTCCCTTAGCTTAGCCTCTGACGCTGGACTATATTCAGGGTTCAAGGTCCGGGGTCTCGATCAGCCTATTACAAATCTTTTGTTTGCGGATGATTGCATGCTATTTGGGTCAGCTACTGCGGGAAATGCTACTGCTCTAAAGGATATTTTGGACGATTTTTCTGCCGCATCTGGTCAATGTATTAATAATGCTAAGTCTTCTCTCATGTTCTCAAGTGGGTGGCTCTGCACCTTCGTCATGATATGCTAGGATTTTGGGTGCCAGGCAGGTTTCGGATTTGGTCTTATATTTGGGCTTTCCAAGTCACATAGGAAGGAATCGATCCACAGTGTTCCAATATTTGAAGGATCGGTTTTTCAAACGCCTTCACTCATGGAATAAAAAGATCTCTCAAGCGGGCCGGGCTGTGCTTATCAAGTCGGTTCTTTAAGCTATCCCGACCTATGTGATGTCGCTTATGCTTCTTCCTCGCACTTTTCTCCGGCAGCTGCAGAAACTTATTGCCCGTTTTTTGTGGTCTGGCTCGGAGTCCAAGACTTCCATTCATTGGTGTTCGTGGTCCAACATGTGCAAATCATTGGATGCAGGTGGGCTGGGATTCCGTGACTTGCTTTCTTTCAACAGAGCTCTTCTGGCTAAGCAATTATGGCGGGTTCTTCAGCGACCCGACTCCCTCCTCACCAGGTTTTATCATGCTCGCTATTTGGCCCGCTCTGACCTTTGGTCGTACTTGCCTACGCCCACGGCTAGCCCCATATGGAAGGCCTTCATGGGGGTTCGTGGTTTGGTGGACTATGGATCTCGTCGTTCTCTCTTTGATGGTCTTACCACTTCAATTTATTCCCGCTGGCTTCTTGGTAAGCCAGGGGGCAAGCCGCTCCTATGTAAGTTCAGTCAGGCTCTCCTTCATTCTTGTAAGGTGGCGGATGTATCACCTCGGCTGGCACTTGGAATCTCCCATTGCTTCATCACTGGTTCTTTCCGATGAGTGCTACATAGTCAAGCTTCGTTGTTTGCCACTACCCCTGGCCTATGACAGTTTGACCTGGGGTTTTACCCCCTCTGGTGCGTTTACGGTAAAGTCGGCATACCAAGCCGACAGGCTATTGTCTACTTCCACCGATGCCGGCACAAGTGCAGTTTCCTTAGTCGGCCAAGCTACTAAGAGGATCCGGAAATGTGACATCCCTCCACGTCTTTGCCTTTTTGCATGGAAGCTTCTCCTTGATATTGTCCCATGCAGAGCTACGATCCAACAGCGCCTTCACTCTAACTCTGCTGCACCATGCTGTTTTTGTGGGGCTTCAGAAACACTTTTACACTGCTTTGTTCAATGTCCAACTGTGCTGCCTTACTGGTCTACTGTGGCGATACCTGCTCCTCTCTCCTTACACTCTGATCGGGCTTTTTCGGACTGGTTTCTCCACCAATGCAGAACTTTATCCAGTTCAGATCTGGAACATCTAGTTATGTTCTTCTGGCGCTTGTGGTACGCCCGCTGTGAATCTGCTCACAACAATTTGGTTCCTTTTGCTTGGGTCTGGTGTCAAGGGCACAGTTTTTTGGCCACCGCTCAGTTAGCCACGCTATCAGACGCACGTTTGCTGCGTGAGCACCGAACACTCAATCCGGATTTTGTGGAAATTTCGGTGGATGGTGGTATTGACACTCATAGACGTGTAGGCTTGGGGTTCCTCGTCACCAGCGGGGATCACCACATATCTGCGGGAGTGCATGGTTTTTCAGCCAACATCCTCCCGTCTACGGTGGAGTCCTTGGCTTTACAATTTGCGGTGCGACGCGCGTTCTGAGTCTCATCCCCGGGTTCGTTTTTTGTCTGATAGTCAGTCGGTGATTCGCTATCTCACAGGCTCTGGGCGTACTTCTTTGGATACGCAAACCACAATTATTCTTGACTCCATATTATCTGACCTTGGTGGTTTCCAGGAGATTAGTTGGTTTTATGTTCCACGCACATCTAATTTACGGGCTCACAATCTAGCCTATGTAGCTAGAACTTCGCAACATCACAGTTGCTGTTGGAAAGCTAGTGCCTTTCCAGACTTCGTACTCAACTTTATTACTTAATATAGAATCATCTCTCTTTAAAAAAAAATCATACAATTAAATAAAATAGTTACTTTCTTGATGCCTATTTTTTTATACACTGTCAATTAAACTATATGACGAACGATTTGAACCTGCGATAATTTTATTGATCAGCGACATCCCGTCCCCAATAGTTGTATATTAGGATTATATTTCAAACAAAAAAAAAACTTGACAACAATTTGCCTTAAAATTAAAGACAATGAATTGAATTAAAAAAACTTAAAATTAGATTCTAATTAAATCAAATCTTAATGTAAATGACGTTTAATTTATTTTTTCTGTAAATTCACTTTCTAATGTCTATTATTAAAATGTATAGATCAATAGAAGAAGTTTTGAATATGACCTAACTCACCCAAGCTTTAGAAAAGATGTCTTAGATATATATGGCTAAGATAAACACATAAATAACTAATTAAAGCACTAAAAAATTATATTATATCTACTCCAGTATCAAATAAACAAATATTGTAACACAAAAATCTCCTCTGTTCAATGTCACTTATCAAAAGATAAAAAAAGTCCTCTGTTCAACTAATATTATGCTAAAGCCAAAACCTAACCAAAACATAGACTGTGAACTATAAGTCGAACTGGAACTAAAATCAAAAAGGAACAATAGTCTCAAAAACAATGGACACCGTCCAACTCCACAGCGACCCTCGGAAACCGACGACAATTCGTCGTCGGAGAAATCATTTTCTCCTCCATCTTATCAATCCCAGCATCCTTCTTCTTCTGATCTGCCTTGCCTGTCTTCTCCGCCACGGTATACATGTCTCCACTAGTACCGCAGCTGGCTGTGGTGGTCTGTCCTACTTGTGACAATTGGCTCAGGGTTGAAAAACTGGGGAAGACAAAAGACTCGTCGAATACGACTTCAAAAGGGCTGAAGATGGACGACATCATCGTATTTTGTTCTTGACCGTCGAAAACTGAACGAGGAGCGAGGGGGGTTGGAGTATAAGGAAGGAAATACTTACTTATGGTACCCAATAAAGGAACGATTAAGGACGATTGAGAGGAACTTTGCGAGGTTTTGTGCTTTGGGGTGAAGACTTAAGAGGTTGTGTGATACAGCTATGCTGAGCGGCAACTCGGTAAATTCTTTATGGGCTGTTGGAAATATCTACTTCTGTTTACTATTTGGACATGTCGTTTGACTTCAATTTTAAACATATAAGATAAATTATTTTAAAATTTAAGTTTTGATATATGATTCCTTACATGTTAAACTATATATTACAAAATTTAGTTTTATAAAATTATTTTATCTTATATGTTTAATATTGAAGTGGAAAAACGTACCATAAAGCAAACAGGACAGTCAATTCAGGACGGAGGGAGTATCTTTTAGAAATACTGATAAATAAATTACGATAAGTAATTATGTTAACACACATTAATCAGGTTTAAACAATTAAAGATGGAAGTCTCAAGTTACTTTTTATAAAAAAACAGTTGCAAGTTTTAGTTTTAATACGTCGGTTTCAGAATTAAATCTTATATTTAAGGGAATAACTGGGAATGTCTCCTACAATAATCTACATAAACAGACTTGAGTAAAGTTTGCTCTTAAACTGAAGTTATTTACCAGGGGAAATTTTTCATGGGATTTTGTTTTGATATAAAAAACTTTAATTTAAATTTGCATATTAATATATAAGTAGAATGAAAAGTTAGAGTATAAGGACATGATTACAAAGATTACTTATAATAGTCAAGAAACCGCCCATAGAGGTACTATACATAACATTTATTTCGTGGGAAGCCTCTCCCTGGTTTCACCAGAATAAAAATATTAATAGTTCTTTCAATATACATACAAAAAGTTTTTTTGGTATAATCTAAACACATATTACAAACTAATAATAAAAAATTAATAATATGTACTACTCTAATGATATTTAGCAAAATGTTAGAGGGACAAACAAAAATATATTAAAACTATATACTATAAAACAAAAAAGTTTAAACTAAAATAAACATATTTATTTGATCTTTTGAAACTTACTTTTTCTTGGCTCCTAGAGATTGAAATTTTTCCATGGCACTTCCATTCAAAAGATTGATACAACTTCCCCTTTCAAGGGTCATTTTGGAGAGACGAGGTTACGTGTAGTATTAGGATTGGCCCTTCAACTCCCAAATTTATACGTCACTTTTTTCATTCACTAGTCAACTTTTTCTTCATATAAACATTTACTCAAGTTTTGGTTCCACTTTACCTCATTGAGTAATTTATTGTTAAATCTAAATTTTAATAGCTAGTAGAGTGCCACCAACTACAAATTTATAACTTATTGGAAGATTTAGAAATAAAAACTTTACACTCAGTGTTGTTTATTGATAGATACTATTTATCATATTTTATCTTGGACCTAATAATTTGGGTCAATTGATCGGGTTGTGATCAACCTAGAGCTGATCAAACCCAACTCAACCCGTCCCATCCGGCTTGATCACAAAAAAACTTGAAAAACTGAACTTCAGAAAAACTTCGAGTGCGTTTGGACAAAAATCACGACCAAGTTCCGGCAAAATTATGGGTCAAAAAAAATCTGGCCCAGCCCATTTAAAATATATATTATTTTTAAAAAAATTATATAATATAATATATATATATTTTATTATAATTTTAATATAATTATTTTAATTTTGATCAATTAATTAATAGTTTATATAGATTTTATTATTTATTTAAATTTTTTTTAGCATGTTATTATTTATTTAAATGTTTATTTATAATTTTATTTTTTTTTAAAAAATAATTTTTATAAAAAAATGAAAAAAATCGGGTCGCACGGTCGGGTTGCGGCAGAGCTAGAGAAAACCGGGCCTGGCCCAAAAAAACAGGCTTGAACGTTGGAAACAGGTCCAACGGGCCTAAAATTCTTTCCACATTCTGCCCGAACCCAGCCCGCCCAATTGATCACCTCTAGTTGATCCTAACCGGAACTCATTTAAAATATCACTAACCCAACCCAACCGAAAACTAGATGGGTTCAAATATCATGAACCTAACCCAACCTGTTTAACCTTCAACCCTGTCCCAACCCATTTTTTAAAGCAAATAATAATCTCATATTACTAACAAATCATGTGTTTAAACATCAAGCATGTGCACCCATAAATGTCATGTATGACAACAAAGATAGATAATAAAAAAATTAAGCATGCATAAAAGACAAGACCAGTAATGCATATAATGAGAAACATATCATAAATTGATACCAAGAACACATGTAATAGAGAAGACTGGTATGTTTGTTTCGGAACAGCGCTCGCGGATAGAGGAATGGGGAAAAGATGCGGAAGAGAGAAATTAAGAGATAGGGTTCAAGTATTCAAGTGAAGTTACGGTTCTTTTTTCTAACCGAGAAATAAAGGAGGTATGATTTAAAGAGTATAGACATTAGACTTTGTTTCTGTGTACTTTTCTTTTAACTTTAGCCCATATTCATTTTATAGTTTACTTTTTGTACTTTTGTCATAGTTTTATTTATGTACACTAGTATAAAATATTGTATTTTTTATTTTATTTTTATTATTAACAAAGATATGTTTAACTCTCGGGTTGGGTCATGGGTTTAGATCTCTACCCTAATTCAGTCCACAATATTTTACTTATTACTCTAACCCAACCTAAAAGATATATGGGTCAACAATCTAGACCCTAACTCGCAAAAGTATGAGTTGGGTTCGGGTTAGGTTTCGGGATGGATCAAAATTGCCAGGTTAGTTTCTATTCCTTTTTGTAAACCTCTTTATTTTTCGGGTACATCCTTGGTACGTGAATAAATGTGAAAAAACCTTATTTTTAATATTATATATCGTGATCACCCCTAACTATATATTTCTAGCTCTTGGTCATTTCTAGCTTTTATGATTGTTCCAAAACCAAGAGGAAGCTACTATTTAATCCATCACCTCCATTATGCATATCCAGATTATGACCATTCTTAAGGATGTTATGGGTGGGGAAAGGAACGAGCCATCTCAAGTTGGTCTCTTATCTGGATGTCTTTGCTAGTAATCATTAACCTTGCGATACAATCTTCTTTTTCTTCTCCAACCCACCTTTCCCTTTTCCGCTTTGCTTTACTCTCCCTCCTCTAAAACCTGATTCAAAATATAAGTATACTTATCTCATCCAAGCTCCATACCTCTTCACCCCATCATCCAATGACTTCTTACATTGACATTCCCTTATCACGCGGTCCAATTTAGTGATTTACCACACCTGAAATAGAAGTGAGGTAGATTATCATCAGATATTCTACAACACCTATCTTTCTTTCCATCATCAACATTTAACACTCTGTGTAAAGGATATGAGACATCGACTTCACACACACTTTCAGAACTTTAGAAGCAAGGGGTTGATTTTCTCAACACAAGACACGAAAGCTCAAATCTTGTTCTCCAATATTACTACAAATTATTACTATAGAAGATGGAAGATCATGAACTGGAACTGGAAACTATACTTTTAGAAGGTTTAGATTATGCTTATCTATGTGAATGGACAATCAACTGGCATAACCACGCATACCTTATATGAAAGTGCCATGGCCCATGGGCCATTAGAATATAATACTTTACAGGTCTAGTCCTAAGGAAAATGAAAGGAAAACTTGTTAAATGCAATCTCACTGACCTTTAGGAAAATTATTGGCTTCCAAAGTTGAATAAGAAAGTGTTACAATGCTTTTGGAGCAATCGTGCTTAGGTGACAGATCAGACCCCAACAATAAGTACTTGATTTCAAGATGCAAGGTACCAAATATAGCATTTCTCCTTCAACTTTCTTCAGTGCCACTAAATGAATCTTCAACTTGCTCCACTCCCATCATAGAAAATGAGAGGTTTGAGATACAAAAAACTAAAAGTAAGTCCAAAGTATTTCCACTCATAAAACATTATATACACTTTCTTTACATGTTTCTCTCACTTGTAAGGAAAATTGTAAGATTTAAAATCTGTAACTAGGGATCTCTACCCGTTCGCAAGCTTTCAGAAGAAGCTACAAGTTGTATTAGGATTGTATTAATGAGAATTCAGTAACAATGTAACACTAAACAAGGCAAACAATATAAGTGAGAGAGAGGGAGAGGAAGTCGAGGAGCTCGCAAGAGCGGCAGAGGGAGAGGAAGTCGCGAGACTTTGGAAGGTGCTCGAGTAGTCGGCGCCGCTCCAGGTGGTGGCCCCAGTGTAGCCCTTGTCGCAGGAGGCGACGGTCCACCTCGAAGCGGGGAGAGAGTAGATCGAGATGGCCACGGAGGAGAGTCTCTGCCCCAACGTACTGGGGGTCCCGAGCTCCAAGCTTCACTCTCTCCGGAGGTCGAGATCGGTGTCGCGGCGGGGTAGGAGCTCTCGCGAACGGCTACGGCGACGAGGAGAAGACAACGGTTCGGGGTGGTTGGTGTGCGAGGTCAGAAGCAGAAAGGAGTTGGTGGCGAAGGTTACTCTGCCTCGACGACTTACGATGGACCTCCTGATGAATCTGGCATTCAATGTCCGACTCTGTTCATCGATAATCTGGATAGGTCGGTTGATGCGAAGGCTATAAGATGGTTGTTGCGGATGGACGGTGGTATCAGCCATGTCTTCATTTCCAGGAAGGTACGATGAAATAATCCCCTCGCATTTGCCCTGGTTAAAATGAAGAGCGCAGAGCAAGTCGAGGTGGCAAGAGGGAAGGTCCATGGCCGCACCTTTCTAGGGCGCAAAATCTTTGCCTGTAAAACAAGATATTCACACGAGGGGGAAAGAGAGTCTCACCAGTTGGAAGCAGGAGGCAGGGGCAGGGTAGTTCAAGATTTTTCCATGCTCCGACGCCTGAGCGCGATGGAGTTAGTCATGGTCAGCAGGGGGTTTCGTCCTGTGTCTGGGGTGGCGGGTGATGTGAATGCCAGAAGGATGGTGACGCCGAGTCTGGTTTGAAGTCGGCTGCGCCGGCGAAGATGTTTCGGTGGTGGTTGAGTCCAGCGCGGTGATCGAACTTTTGTGCCCTAGACTCCCAATCGGCGCATCAGAGTTCGGTTGCTGGCTAGAAGTTGCAAGGACGTGAAGCGGGAGCGACAGGGACGGGAGTTAAGGCTGAGGTGGCGCAGACTATTCCCGAGGCGATTAAGATAATTTGTCCAGTGAGTTTAATGCGACTAGAAATAACTTGTTTTGGCATGGTGGGAGTTTTGGGGGCTCCTATTGGCGCATGGACAATGCGGCCCCCTTTTATGTCGGGTTGGACGTTTCCTATTGTTGGGCACAATAGTGGTGTTGAAACTATCTTGCTAACTATGGGCAATGAACTCAATCATTGTAGTACAACAAGGTCGTATCCACAGGGACTTCGTAACTATCTAGCTAATTATAAGCTTAGTAAATATGCAAGAGGATATATACAAAAGTGCATAAATGTAAATTAGGGGTTTTGGGTTTTGGGTTGTAATTGGAGAAATAAAGAAAAGCAATAAACACTAAACTAACTATCTAGGATAGGTGTAGCCCGGGATGGATATTTGCACCCGTCCTCCCCTTACTATCGAGTGTCGAACCTCGAACTCATAGCTAAACCACGGGAACGCTTAATTAATTAGCAACCTAATCTAGGCCTACTAATCCTAACCAATTTAATCGAGACTTCTCATTCTGCTAAGCCCCGGGTCAATCGATAGCACTAAGCTCAAGTTCCACTAAGGTTGCAATGTAGTCTAATCTCAAAGTTATCGAAATCAGAATACAATGTTTTAGTCTCTAACAGTTTAGGTTTCTATCTCTGAATAACATTTTGATAGAATCCCACAATAATGCTAAACTAATCGGTAGGCCAAACCAACCAATTTAACACATAGAAGACAAATTGAGCAAAACCCTTAACAAATCCCCAAATCATGAGCAACAAGTTTAGAAGTCATAAACACTCAATAATCATCTTCATTAAGCTCAAAGACTAAAATAGAGCACAAACACAAGTTCAAGATTCAACAATGGAATTTAGGGATTTTGGGACAAAATCCCCAATCCCTAGCTACAAATCTTTCTACACAGCCATAGGAGAGAAAATAAAAGAGCAAGGGATAGAAGTAGCCATTAATGGAGCTTGGAAGGAGGTGAGCTTCTCTTCTCTTCTCCTCCTTTCTTTCTTCTTCTTCTTCTCTTCTCCTCTTCTTTTCTCCTTGGAATCGCCTTCTTTTCTCTGTTTTGGGGCGGAACCGAGCTGAATGAAGAATGGGGAAGTTTTCCACAAAATTCCCCGTTTTAAAACGCAGATCTGGGCAAATTTTTGACTCGTCCGGCCCACCCTGGGTCGGACCCGTGGGTCGGTCGCGTCCAGGAGCAATTTCGGGGCCGAAAACGCGTTTTTTAAAGTCCGTCCGACCCAGGGTCCGACCCAGACTATGGGTCAGACGATTCCAGTAGCTCGGGGACAAAAATCGCGTTCTTTTAAAAGTCCGACCGACCCACGTCCGACCCAGACCTATGGGTCGGGCGGTTCCAGTAGGCTAACTTCGAAATGTTGTATCTTCTTCGTTACAGCTCCGATTTTGGATCTGTTTGCGCTCACACGTTCCTCTCTTCATCTACTTTACTCCTATCTATGTTATTCCTCCTGTTTAAACAATAAATGTGTAAGACACCAATGAAACACAAAACTAGAGGAAAACAAGCCAGAGTGGAGAAATGAGCATGAAAAGTGTTGATTAAACATATGAAATACTCCCCTAAAACATGCTCATTTAGACACTCATCACACCCCCACACTTACCTTTTTGCTTGTCCTCAAGCAAAACCAAGCCCCCAAGCAAGTAAGGAATGCTCAATACTAACAAATACTAACATGAATTGTAGGATAAGAGAAGAAGCAAAAAGTGATTGAAACCTTTGAGGAGTGTGAACCATCTCTTAGTGGTGGCATGGGTGAACTTAGGGGAAAAACAAAAACTAGAGTTTCGGGGTATGATCCGGAGTGCTTCAAAGTTCTAAAGATTAGGTAACTTGGAGAGCTTTTACTATGGCCAACTTCTCTCAAGAATGGGCATTGAGAAGAAAACAAAAGGAAAAATAGATTTATGCATTTGTTTCACTTTTGCATAAGAGATGAGAGGATAACATTTTGGTATCAAGCCTTTGCATTTAAGAACACTCAACTCTCATTGTTGGTTACCAATGGCGTCTCACAAGTCCCTTAAAGGATTTTCACGAAGAAGCACCCCTTAGCAATCCCTAAGAAAGAAGACAGAAGGAACCCCAAAGCAATAAAAATCCAACCATATAAGATCACTTGGCCACACCGCATGTAAAATGCTCCTCAAAAGCAATCAAAAAGAAAAATTTAAGCATTTATCCCACAACTCATAATAGTATTTGTTCTTAATGAGAACAACTCACAACACAAGGGTCCAAGTTTTTTATTTTGGACAATCGTAAGATAAGCATGAAGTATTAAGCATTTAAGCACACAATTCACCGAAAAGGTCACTCCCCCACACTTAAATTGAACAATGTCCCATTGTTCACCAATCAAAACTGAGGAAGGTTCCAGAAGACCTTTGCGGGAAGTAGACAAAAGGAAAAGCACATGGGAGACAAACAAACAATATAGCACAGAAGCTATCCCCAGATTTGCAGATTCAAAATTAGAGAAGAGAGAACGAAAACTAAAAGGAACTAGTACTCCCCTGAGATTGCTATTGCCATCAGTTTGTAGAACTCCCCCACACTTGAGCTTCAGTCTCAAGTAGCGTAGCTTGGTTACAGTGTGGAATTGAAATTGCCCGCATAAAACACTAGAAGCAACCAAACTACAACTGGAGTTAAGGGTTAGCAAAAACAAAACCAAAGGAGAACGAAAACAAAAACTGGAAATTAAAATAGTGGAGTCGTTGTGGGCAAATATTAAAGGAAGGGTGAAACGAGTACTCCCCGATAAGATGCGGAAGGAAGATAGGGTGCCCGCACAATTGCAAGTGGGAGGGGTCGTTGAGGTGCTACCTTCAATCGTTGGAGATGAAGGCCCTCTTGGAAAATTTCGCCAGAGGTTCCTTTGTAATTGTTCCTAATTCCATCCCTTTTTCAGAGGGGCTTACCTGTTTCCAAAATATTCACAACACAGACGCCACCAATTGGGCGTAAAAGGGAAAGTTCAAAGAATGCCAAAATAGCCCATTATTGTAAATAATGCAAAATCGAAACTAACAGAATTTAAAAGACAAGACACGAAATGAAATCCGGGTTGCCTCCCGGTAAGCGGCCCTTCTTTAAGGTCTTTGGCTAGACCATACCACCGTGAAGTCATCCGGGATCGAATATGAACGTTGAAGTCGGCTTCAACGGGTGGGTTGGGCGGGCATCATCTAGCAATGAAGAACGACCCGGATCAAAAGGAAATGTGGCCTCAACACTTAGGATGTGAAAGTGTAAACTCCACCGATCATTCATCAGGTGGAAGTGTTGAGGTGGGTGATCCTTGGTACGAGGATCAAACTGTGGTGGAGCCTCTTCTTCAAATTCAAGGATGTAAACATCCTTATCTTCAGTGAGCGGTGCAGGGTGAACTCCGGGGCGGACTTTGTCTTCAATCTTTGGTCCCGGATCAAATGGGAAGGTGGCCTCCACACTTAGCGGGTGTACGTTGAGCTTCCACCCAACTTCATTAGTGCACGGGTGGGGGCCTTGATCCTTCAAGTGAAGATCAAAGTTTGATGGCTCCTCCTCCTCCTCAAATTCGAGGATGTAAATGTCCTCAACTTATTGGTGAGGCTCATGGGAAGAGCCTTGATGAAAATCAACTTCAGAGGGAGGTGGCTCCTTGAAGTTGATTATAGCACTCTCCTCTGATGGCTCGGAGGGAGGCGGCATCTCCTCCTCCTCAAGGTTAAGGATGTGTACATCCTCATCTTCTGGGTGGAGCACAGAGAAGGAGGGGAAATAACGGTAGTTGACTTCAGAGGGGGAGACTCCATGAAGTCAAGGTGGAAACGGTCCTCTGATGGCTTGTCTTTGAACTCAGGCAGATGGTTGAATGGCGTTTTCTTAGGTTCGAACGGTGGAGGTGATAGAGAGCAACTCAAGTCCTCAGTAAGGTGATCCACTTTATGAACCATTTCGCTCTCTGGTTGCTGCGATGCAAGGTTTAGTAGACCTTCCATCATCGCGTTCATCTCTACTAATTTGGCATAGAGCTTCAGTTGGTTCATGTCGAGGTCTTTTTCCTTAGTCTGATGCTCCACTTCATGGACCATTTCACTCTCTGGTTGTTGCTCCCTTCGAGCTAGTGTAATGAGCTGGTTCATGTCGATGGTGTTCATTCTAGCACTAAGATCCTCCAGAGTGGGTGAATCTACCCTTGCCGTGATCTCAGAACAATAAGCACTCTTCTGGTCTCCTCCACTCTCTTGGCACCTGATCCATCGACTGATGTCTTGTTCAGTGGGGTTTGGATTGACAGATAAGTACCGGTTCTCCATGAGAGTCTCCGATCTTGAGATTAGATCCTCACAAGGAGGGCACATATGAAAGGATCCACACCCTTGACAATCAATGTATTGGTCGTAGGTTGCTCCAGAGGTGTAGCCATAACAATCTTCTGCTTGATCATCAAGACCATCCATCAGAGATAGGTTCCTAAAAAAAACACAAATTTATACACAAAAAGGGGAAATAAAGGAAATGAAAAATATGCACAGAAACTAAACAGATAATAAACAGATAGTTGGACCGAAGTCCCCGGCAACGGCACCAAAAACTTGTTGGGCAAAATAGTGATGAAACTATCTTGCTAACTATGGGCTGTGAACCCAATCATTGTAGTACAACAAGGTCGTATCCACAGGGACTTCGTAACTATCTAACTAATTATAAGCTTAGTAAATATGCAAGAGGATATATACAAAAGTGCATAAATGTAAATTAGGGGTTTTGGGTTTTGGGTTGTAATTGGAGAAATAAAGAAAAGCAATAAACACTAAACTAACTATCTAGGATAGGTGTAGCCCGGGATGGATATTTACACTCGTCCTCCCCTTACTACCGATTGTCGAACCTCGAACTCATAGCTAAACCACGGGAATGCTTAATTAATTAGCAACCTAATCTAGGCCTACTAATCCTAACAATTTAATCGAGACTTCTCATTCTGCTAAGCCCCGGGTCAATCGATAGCACTAAGCTCAAGTTCCACTAAGGTTGCAATGTAGTCTAATCTCAAAGTTATCGAAATCAGAATACAACGTTTTAGTCTCTGACAGTTTAGGTTTCTATCTCTGAATAACATTTTGATAGAATCCCACAATAATGCTAAACTAATCGGTAGGCCAAACCAACCAATTTAACACATAGAAGACAAATTGAGCAAAACCCTTAACAAATCCCCAAATCATGAGCAACAAGTTTAGAAGTCATAAACACTCAATAATCATCTTCATTAAGCTCAAAGACTAAAATAGAGCACAAACACAAGTTCAAGATTCAACAATGGAGTTTAGGGATTTTGGGACAAAATCCCCAATCCCTAGCTACAAATGATTCTACACAGCCATAGGAGAGAAAATAAAAGAGCAAGGGATAGAAGTAGCCATTAATGGAGCTTGGAAGGAGGTGAGCTTCTCTTCTCTTCTCTCCTTCTCTTCTCTTCTTCTTCTCTTCTCCTCTTCTTTTCTCCCTTGGAATCGCCTTTTTTCTCTGTTTTGGGGCGGAACCGAGCTGAATGAAGAATGGGGAAGTTTTCCACAAAATTCCCCGTTTTAAAATGCAGATCTGGGCAAATTTTCGACTCGTCCGACCCACCCTGGGTCGGACCCGTGGGTCGGTCGCGTCCAGGAGCAATTTCGGGGCCGAAAACGCGTTTTTTAAAGTCCGTCCGACCCAGGGTCCGACCCAGACTATGGGTCAGACGATTCCAGTAGCTCGGGGACAAAAATCGCGTTCTTTTAAAAGTCCGACCGACCCACGTCCGACCCAGACCTATGGGTCGGACAGTTCCAGTAGGCTAACTTCGAAATGTTGTATCTTCTTCGTTACAGCTCCGATTTTGGATCCGTTTGCGCTCACACGTTCCTCTCTTCATCTACTTTACTCCTATCTATGTTATTCCTCCTGTTTAAACAATAAATGTGTAAGACACCAATGAAACACAAAACTAGAGGAAAACAAGCCAGAGTGGAGAAATGAGCATGAAAAGTGTTGATTAAACATATGAAATACTTCCCTAAAACATGCTCATTTAGACACTCATCACCTGTTCTACCTTTGTGGTCTGGAGGTTGTGACTATTTGGTTGTGGGGGTATGGACCCGGGTGGGGCGGAGGGTGGTGGTATCCAACAAGTCAAAGTGTAGATGGTGCGCATTGGGGATATGGGTTCTCCGGTCATACCCCTACTCCTCCAACCGCCCATCCCTACAACGGGGTGGCCAATTCTGGGGGACCCTGTGAACGCCAACCCATTTCTATTCGGAATCCAGTTAGCAGTAAGGAGTTAGCCCAAGACCCGGTTGTTGAGGAGATTTTGAGAGCAAACCCTCAGAGTTAACTGGACGACATGTGGCATAGTAAGATGGTTAATAATGAGATGATTAAGGCCGACTTCGAGTCGAGCAGGATTCCGATCAGTCCAGGGAGTTTCCAGCATGATGTCGTTCTCGAGACCCCGCTGGGCGAGCAAGAGGCGGAGGAAGGGGATGGTGATGATCTTAGGGCTTTGTTTGAGGACCCCAAATTCCCCCCGGGATTTGAACCTGGTGGTGGACCATCTGGCCCAGTTGATTGTGAGGATGATGAGTTTGTCAAAGAGGAAGCTATGCAAACTCTCTTACTAGCAAAGAAGCTTGGCTGTCAGGTTTTAGATGAAAGGCGTGCCCTGAGCAACTTTGAAGAAATGTTCCGTGAGCAAAGTGAGTCCTATAGGCAGAGATGTCAGGAGTCCAGAGACGGTGCAAGGGTTTGTGCTGATAGCTGTTCGCAAACCAACTCCAGGAAGAGCTGTGGCGCTAAAAAAGACCTTGTGGGTTTTAGTAAATTCTCTCGTCTTAGTAAGGCTGTTAGTAGGGGTAAGAGGAAAGTAAGGGCAAAAGCTAAGGGTTAGGATGGTTTTGTTTTGAGTGTAAGGGTAGTGCGGACAAGGTATGGAATCCTTTTGAACTTTTCGTGGCCATGCTGAAATGGTTGTATTACCGTATTTGTGGATCTCTTAGGCCTTGTGCCTCTAATTATAAAAAAAGAAGCTGAAGAAGAAGAAAACTCGCGTGAAGTTATGGATGTTAACGGAGTGTTTGAGACCTTAATTAAGGTCTGATATGATAGAAAGATCTGACAAAAAAAATCCTCCGCTGTAATCACTTTGAGCACATTAATACCGTGTTTGGGATATGATAGCAAGTTGTGGATGAGGCATGTTCTTCATGGTACACCCTGGATAATTAGCCCTCAATTATATGTTATTGGAGAAAAGTATTTATGCCAAAACCAGACCGGACGAAGCGTGTGTGGATGGAGCTTTCTTATATGTGGATAGAGATACTCCAGTTTGATCACTACTGTTTGTACCTTGGTTGGCTTAGAGCATCCACAGCAAGGGTGGTATCCACTCTTGGCGTCAGTAAAACAATAAATTTGTAGCTACAGCAGAGTGGATTCACCCACTATTCTCTCTCCTTCTTTCTTAGTTAAGAACTCTGCACAAAAGTGGGTATGTGAGAGAGGTGTTTTGTTTTTTTTTCTTTTCATCCAAATAGTAAAATGTGATTGGTAGTTGGGTGGGAGAAAGAAGAATAAGAGAGGTTATTGTAGTGAAAAGTAAATTGGTAGAATCCTTATTGATTAAATTAATACTCCCTCCGTTAATTAATATCTGTCGTTTTAGTATGTGATTCTTGTTCAAAAATATCTGTCATTCTAGCTTTTTGACACACTTCTTTCCACTTTTACCCCTACTATTTAATATAAAAGCAATTATTATCTAATGGAAAAGTAAAAAGTAGGGATACATGCGTCATTGTCCTACTTTTCTTAATAAGTGTGTGCAAGTTTCTAAAATGACAATTACTGTTGAACGGAGAGAGTAATATTTTGATGATGTGGCACATTGAAATGTGTTAAGAAACTACAAATTCTGACTTGTTGTTGTTGTGGATGCTCTTATTTCCGTCAGTCCCCCCTTGTGTAGATTGTAATTTTTTTTTTATCATAAACTTGGAATACTTCATTCATCAAAAGGTGGTTCCATGTCAAGCTTACAAGCCTTAACTATCTTAAAAGGAATATAGTCTCCTAACCAAAGCTTGAAGAAAACCGAACTATTAAACAAAAGGGAGATTAGCAAAGTTGGAAAGTTTGCATCAGAGTCATCATAGACCAACCTACTTATTACACAACTTAATAAGACAAACTAATTGTTCCCACATCTCTGTAACCACGTATCCTGGATGGAGGTCAGGCCTATTCTTCAAAAAGAAGTAAGTCTCTCGACTTCTGACATCTATTTCAACATTGGAGTGACCAGCTTCAACAGCCCATTTCATAGCAAAGACAAGCCCTTGTATTTCAGCAGCAGCATGAGAGCACTTCGATCCCATTTTTTGTTAAAGGCCATCAGTATGTCACCATCTGATTGTCTTATAGATCCAGCTAACATTATAGTACAACCCTTTCTCTTCCTACCTCCACAATTGATCTTGAGCACATCCTGCATCGGTGGAGACCAACAATACTTAGTTTGATTAATAGGAGTACTATTATCCAAACCAAGTTTATAAGCTTTAGTAAAAGCATGGTTAGAATCCAAGAGAGATAGCCAAGACAGGTGTGGATTATGTCTGACTAAATTCTTAGCATCATATACCACCCACATAACATTAATGATCCTCTCAAGTTTCTCATTAGACCAGTTTGTTGCTTTCGAAAAAATACAGTCCTGAATATTATTCTCCATAATGTCCTGCTCATCAGGAATTTCAATCAGACCCTCCCATTGGTCTTTCACCATGACACACCCAAAAAGGATATGATACATAGTATCAATCTTAGAGCAGAAACGGCATAGCGGAGAACCTCCAACTCTCTTAGCAAGATTAGCCATACACGGGACAATGTTCTTCATGAACTTCCAATGAAGCAATTTAACTCTTGGACTACAGTGAAGTGAGTTAATTCTCTTACTGAGAGAATTAGACATATCACTAGAGGAGGGATTGTGAGCCGAGGAGACTGACTGATCAAGCAGGTAGGCTGACTTGACTGAAAAAATACCATCATTTGAATTGTGCCAGATCCAACTGTCTGATTCTTGTTTGGAGAATTTGACCTTTCCGATTTCTTCAACATCGATATCCCACATCTGCTGTCTCAACATATCAACATTCCAATCATTCTCATTCTGTAACATAAACTTGTCCACCGTGATACTCTCAGAACCCACAGGTTTAGGAGTATACAGTTTAAAGGAAAAGGCTCTTGGGATCCAAGGATCCTTCCACATACAAGTGTCCTTACCATCTCCAACCTTCTTTCTGATGCCTTTTTTAAGAGTTCCAAGCTAGAACTGATCGAATTCCAGATAGGACTGCCATTCTTACTCCTCTTTGATTGAAGCAAGTGAACTTTGGGGAAATAAATTCCTTTAAGGGTCTTAGACACAAGAGAATTAGGCTCTGTCAGTATAAACAGGCCTGCTTAGCAAGTAAGGCCTTGTTAAAAGATTCAGCAGATCTGAAACCAACTCCCCCCTGCTCTCTACTCTTGCACACTTCTTCCCACTTCACCCAATGCAAGCTCCTTTTGTCTAACTTCCCTCCCCACCAGAAGGAGGCTAGGCAAGAATTAATTTTTTCTATAATACCTTTAGGAAGAAGGAAGAGGGACATCGGATAGGCTGGGATAGACTGAAGCACACTGGCCACTAGAACAGACCTACCTGCTTGGGACATTGGCCTCCCCCAACTGGCCACCCTTTTCTTAATAGCATCCACGATATAATTGAAAATATCAATTCTGCTTCTTCCCATACCACTTGGGAGACCAAGGTATTTCTGAAAAGAATTAGTTTCTCCAAATCCTAGAGTGTTACAGATTTGGGATTTACTCTGAGCATTAAGTTTTCTGCTAAAAACTATTTCTAATTTCTGATTGTTGATAACATGGCCTGAAGAAGCAAGAAAGGCATTGAGAGAGTCTTTTAGGAATGTAGCATTATTAACAGAACACTTTCCACAAATCAGGATGTCATCGGCAAAGGCCAAATGATTAATCCTAGGGCCAGTAGCAGACAGTTTGATTCCCTGGAGCTTGCCTTCTGTTTCAGATTTAATGAGGAAGCTAGAAAGAGCTTCTTGAGCTAGAATAAACAGATAAGGGGATAGTGGATCCCCTTGTCTAATTCCCCTCGACGGCTTAAAAGAAACTCCTGGAACACCATTGACAAGCACAGAGCAACTGGTAGAGGAAAAAAGTTAATTGCAGGAGTAAGCCAACTCTCAGGGAATCCCATGGCCAGAAGAACTTCCTTGATAAAATTCCACTCCAATCTATCATAAGCCTTACTTAGATCCAATTTAAGAGCAAAAAAAACATGCTTGGTAGCTTTACTCTTAGCAAGTTTATGCATAATCTCTCCCGAGATGATAATGTTATCAGTGATGAGTCTACCTCTAACAAATCCTGATTGATTAGGGGAGATAATCTCTGGTAAGAAGTCTCTGATTCTGTTGGCTAGGACTTTAGACACAATTTTATATACAAAATTGCATAGAGAAATAGGTCTAAAATCAGAAATATTAACCGCCCCCTTAATTTTAGGAATTAAGGTAATATGAAACTGATTCATCACTTCAGAAATGGGATTACCTTGTAATGAAGAGAGGACCGTATCTATAACCTGTTGGCCAACCACACCCCAGAGAGACTTGAAGAAGTTCCCATTAAATCCATCTGGTCCCGGAGACTTATCACCACCTAACTCTTTCATAGCAGCAACAACTTCTTGGCTGGTATAAGGAATCCGAAGAGCAGAAATATGAGAATCTGTTAATCTACCCCTTACTGCTTCCAAAAATCTGTCATCTATAACAGAATCTCTAGCCTGAAAAAGTTTCATGAAGTACTGTCTAGCAATCTGATCTATACTATTCCAGTCATACTTCATTTCATTGTTCTGATCTAGCAGACCAAAGATGCTATTCCTCCTTCTTCTTGCTGTAGCTCTGTCATGGAAAAACTTAGTATTCCTATCACCTTCCTTAACCCATTGGATTTTAGCTCTCTGCTTCCACCAGTCCTCTAACTTGAAGGAAAGCAGCTCAATATCAACTAGGATTCTTTTTCTGTTACTGATAGCCCAAGAAGACTGATAAGCCAGACTCAGATTAGAGAGTTCTTCCTTCTTTTTTTATTTTCCACTGAATTTTTCTATAGGACCAACCTTTCCACCTCTCAAGAGCTATAGCACAAGCAGAAATCTTCTGATCGAGATTTTTATCTGTCACACCCCACACTTCAGAGACTATGGTAGCACACTTATCCTCCTTTAACCAAGCTGATTCGAATCTGAAAGACTTTCTTTTTCTTTTCTGATAACCAAAGAAGTGTACAAGAATAGGTCTATGGTCAGACTTCTCCCACTGCAAATGCTCCACAGAGAGGTTAGGGAACAAGGACAAAGCTTTATCACATATAAGCACTCTATCCAGTCGACTGATAGACTGTTTACCATCTGATTAGAGATTACAAAAAGTTCCTGCCTCACCAAAAAAACCAGCATCAACCAGATTGCAGTCATGAACAACATCTCTGAAGCTTTTCATAAAACTGTCACTTCTCTTCCTACCACCTATCTTTTCTGAATTCCACATGATTTGGTTATAGTCGCCAACCACCACCCACGGGATAAAAACATGATTCCTGAGAATTTTTAAAAGTTACCAGGAAAGATACTTCATTTCCCAATCAGACCAGCCATAGAAGCCAGTGAAATGGAAAAAAAGACCACCAGGAAAATAGACCTGAGCTGCAATATGGTGTTTAGAACTATTTACAATAGTGAGACTAATCTCCCCTTTCCAGAATAGAGCTAGACCACCACTCCTGCCAACACTTGGAGCCGAAAACATCTCATAACCTTGAAAACTTTTACTAATATTTAGCATTTCTTCATTGGACCTATGAGTTTCCATAAGGAAAAACATATTTGGTGCTTTAGATCTAATTAAATCTCGCACCCAAATAACTGCCTGAGGGCTGCCCAACCCTCGGCAGTTGAAGCTTAAGCAAGTCATTTCTTTTGGCAGCCTTGCATCTCTGCAAGGTCTGCCTGAGACTGATTCAAAGTTTCCTCTTGAGAGTCCTTGGTCTTATCTTCCTGAGAAGAATGTTTAACCACTGGAGACTTAAGGTTATCACTTTTCCTCTTCTTGATTTTTAAAGTAATCTTCCTATCTTTCTTCCCTTCTTTAAAGCTTATTCCTTTTCCATCCCTTTGAATGAAGCTGTTAACAGATAAACCAACTTCTTTATCTGTCGGACTATGACCAGATTTGGCTTTTCCTTTCAAGTCTGCTTCTTTCATTATTTCAGCTATCGACATATCCATATCTGCCTGAGAAGAGGAATTATCGTTAGCTCTTTTAGGTTTCTGAGAGCTAAAAAACTCAATAGCTGAAGCCCAGTCAAAAGCCTGATAAAAATCCCTCTTATTTTCCAACTCTGCAGGCTTCTTCAAAGGTTCAAACCCAGGCGGGAACACAGGGCTGGTCTGAATAAGATTTCCTTGTTGATCTTTGTCTCCTAGGAGCTTACCCAGCTCACTGGGTTCTGACTCTTGTCCTAGAACAGGTGTCACAGACTCCTTCCCTTTCACCTCAGCCTGCAATCTGACTGAAGTCGAGCATCCCAGATCTATATCAGAATGGACTAGTTCACCCGCTTGTCCAACCCCTAGCTCTTCTTCAAGAGAAAAGGTCCCAAGCTCATCATCAATCACCTGAGTTTTCCTTTCAGTGCCAACTTCACCTACTGGTTCTGTTATATCCTCAAGAGAAACCTCTAAAATCTGTATTCCTTTCTCTGACTCTCTGGCTTCCAGCAATTTAACATTCTGATTCAATAGAAAATCATCAGATAAAGCCGAAGTTGAACCAGCATATTCTGCCCTTAGCCAGGCCCCATACCTCTCCACCTCGTCTTTGTTGCCTTGTTTCATACGACATTCCACCAGCATATGGTCCATTCTCCCACATCTGAAGCAGAAATGAGGAAGGTTTTCATAGGAGATCCTACAACACCTTTCTTTATACCATCATTAATCGACAGTACTCTGCACAGAGGTTCAGTAATATCCAACTCAACTCTAACTCTTAAAACTTTAATCGACAGGGGATTAAACTTTTCTGCACAGCTCACAAAGGACCCTATCTTGTTACCCAAGATGATAGCAGACGCCTTGTTAAAGAACATCATAGGAAGGTTATGTATTCCCGCCCATATTTTGATTTTTTTGGCTCATGTTCGTCTATATGGATCGAGGGATCTAAAAGCATAACCACCAACAACCTATTATGAAAGTGCCACAGGCCACTAGAAAGAATTTTTCTCAGATCGCTGGAAGCCACAAACTCAAAGGTAAATCTGTTATTACCCATTTCATAGACCGTAAAGTGAGCCTTTGGTTTCCACAGATGAACAAGAAAACTCCTAAGAGTCTTAGCAGAGATCCTACTAGGGTGTCATACCTTTCCAAAGAGAGCTCTAGTAGTGTCGATGCTGCTATTCTCTTGTCTGAGAGCTTCTCCCTCCAGTTTTTCTAACTCAGCCGGATGTATCTTTAGATTGTCCCACTTAGATATCATGCCTTCCATGGTACGTAGTTCCACCAAATGGAGTTCTAATGAAGCAGATTGAGAGCAACAGTAGCACTCTTTTCCCGGCCTGTGTGTAGCTCCTTTAATATTTATAGACGACCTTTGATACGAGGCAAAACCACACCAGATTGACCAACAAACAATAACCAAACTCAGAATTACCCGGTTAAAACCCTTGTGATTATCTCCATTTTTGCCTTTTCGAGAAGACGAGTAAATAGTATTAAGCAACTCTGTTAGGTGGCCATAATGAGAGTAGACTGGAGGAGTTTCAGATTGTGACACGCATCCAAGGAGCAAAAGAGGAGTGCTAGATACCCTTAGATCTCTCATAATAATGTTGATTAGACTCTCCTCTCTCAGACTCCCATAACTATATCTACGTATATTGCATGTAGTAAATGCATTGGCTCGCCCGACGTGACTCATAACCACCAGGAAAGGTGTTAAAAAAACACCAGCTGGACTTCCCAGCAAAATCGCCTGTTAAAACAGAGCGATAACAAACTTTTTTTTGTGTAGATTGTAATTTGGTCATTGTTTCCATCGGAATTCAGAGGTTGGGACACACTGTCATCAAACTTTCTGACGAACAACTCCGCATTCAGTAATGTCAATGCGCCCTCTAATAACCCTGATTGAGATATAATACTAATTTGGTATTAGGACAGCTAAGAGAGAAACAAAACTACTGTCTTCTATTCTTTTTCCTAATCGAAATAGTTAATATCCTACCTCCCGATAAGAAAGAAAAAAATTGGTTTCTTACCTGTATCGAAACCGAATTAGCAAAAATCTAATACTAAACTGCTGCCAATTTACAGTACTCATAATCCCCCCCAAAAAAATCATTAGTGTGCCCTCCTCTAGCTGAGTCCAGTGAAAAGCCTTCACGGTGTTGGAATTGGAACTCAACTCTCTTCTCCGGCAACTTTTTCCCCCATTCCCTCCTCTTTGCTCTCTCCACCGCCTCCTCCTTCACCGCAACTCGCCACCGTTGGCAACACAGCTGCTTCCTCCGCCGACTTCTCCACATCCACTATCGCTGCAACATCACTCGACTCCACCGGCCGCGCAATCACCTCCACTGTTGCAACACCACTCGACTCGACCGGCCGCGCAATCTCACCACTCGACCCAGCCGGCGGCAATCACACACTAGACCCAACCGGGCGCGCAATCACACCACTAGACCCACCGGCGCGCAATCACCTCCACGTTGCAACACCACTCGACGCAACCGGTCGCGCAATTGCCTCACCGCCGCGCTTCTCCGCATCTTACCACCGCGCACTCGCCCTCAACCACTCGCTCCATCCGCAGCGCAACCTCCTCACCATCGCAACATCGCTCAACCTCACCGCCTTCTTCGTCATCTCGCACTCATCTTCTCGTCATCCACTCCTCCATCTTCTCGCTCATCCCCTCACACCGCTCCTCCTCATCACTCACACCCTCGCTCTACCACTCATCACTCAGCCATCATCGCTCATCCATCTCGTCCTCATCTTCGTCGTCACCTCCTCATCATCATCATCTCTCCTCAATCTCATACGGAGACTCCCTCATAGCCATCGCTTGATCCTTAACCATCACATTCACCATTCACCCCGAGCACCGCACCCTCTGCTGAATGGGAACCGCGTCGCCAACTACCCTTGCTGCTCGCTCTCCTCGCTTCTGTTCCCTGTACCCTTCCATCCCTCCTGTACCTCTCTTTGTCCACCATAGCCTTTTCTGATAAACCTGCAACACCATACAGAACACTCACATCAAAAACGACACCCACACCTAGGTACTGAAAACGAAACACAAAAGAGAACAGAAAGAAGTCTAATTCATCCGACGACTCACAGCTCTTTCGTTCTCCTTGAGCTTATTCCACAACTCCCCAATCATCCTGCTAATCTCCCTATCCCTCCCAGGATACAGCGGTTTCAACCTTGCATGCTGCTCTTTGAAAAAGAAGTTGTACCCGCTACGGTTGGGTTTCGGGTGAGCCGGATCCCGCTTCTTAATCTCTGACTTCTTCCTTCTCCTCCTCCGGCGTTTCACCTCCGGGGAGGCAAACATGGAAGGAGGCCCTTCCGCGGGTCGTTTTCCAGTGGCAGAGAATGGGGGATTGGTCTGTGTCGGTTGGTCGACAGAACAGCCTGCAGGGGTTGGTGTCTGGTAGAGAACTCCCTGCAGCTTCTCTGAACCGATGGTGACTGTTACCAAGTATCCGCTTTCGAATTTGCCGTCGATTACACCAATCACTGGGGTCCCTAAGGGTGGTGCTCCGGGAGCTGGGGTTGATTCGGGTGGTCTGATTCCGGTAAACGGGAGTTGTTGGTAGGTGACGGGTGATTGGAAGTGTAAGGGCTGTGGTTGGACGATTCCGTGGACTGCTATTGGGAGTGAACATGCACCAGTCTGCATAGCACCTGCAGAGATAACATGAAGAAATCAGAATATGAATTTATCAAACGCAGTACACAGAAAGACGGTGTTACAGAAGATGAAATTCATGAGATGAGTAATGCAGAGCACTGCTGACCAGGAGGAAGAGGGCTCCAACCGCGAGCCTTGAAGAAGTAAATTTGCTCGTAATGATTCAGTAGCTGGTAGTAGTATTTGCGGAGGACGAAGGAAGCGTTGGTGGCTGTTGATGGGAAGTTGAAAACTGCAGTTACTTCTTTCCATCTCTTTTCTCTCAAGATCTGCAGCCACAATTTATTCATTTTTTCCAGATTGTTGTATTGAAAATGAAAACTATATATGGTTCCAGAATCTAAAATTCAAAGATGAAAAAGTTTGCATACATTAATATACAATTATATCCAAACACCATCCCTAAGAGAATTTACCTTTTCAATGCCACCACGTGAGGTTACCTCCACAAAAAGCCGATGCAGGTCAAGGTCCTTGCCACCTATGATGGGTATCCTACAATAGAAGTTTCAATATGGAGAGTAAGACAGATTGTTCTAATGGATTCGATCATGATAAACAGAAAGATACTAAAAGATGAAAGCTGCAAAAGGACTTGGAAACCGCAAGACACGCTTCTGATTGCTGGATAAATAGTGTAAGTGCGCAAAGATGAAGAATGCACAATACAGAATATGCCAAATAAAAAGAGAAAGGGTCAGACTAATAAACTCAGAAGAACCGGTTACCTTAAACAAAGGAGTAATAAGAACACAGCTCCAGAATCTCACTCAAATATATATATCATAATGTCACCTACTGAAAGTGCTAATACACTCTCAACTACAATGTAGCAATGATGAAATCCAAGAGATTGACAAAGGACAGAAATACACTCAATCCTGCAATTTAAAATTAGTTGTTGCAGCTCTTAGAGCGAAGGCTAGTTCGTACGAAAACATGTAAGACCATGATATCCCCTGTTTTTAAAATTCCGGAAACCTAGAAACACCACCTCTCTAACTTGTTAGAAAAGTGTTAATAGCAATAAACTAAACTGATTATCCAAACTACAAAATGAATGATCATTTGAACTATTATGGTTCAGCATTAACTGAAATTAACTGGTGCTCCAACTATTTTCAAAGCAAGCAACCTAGAGCCAAGGAGTATAAAAGGCTTACATGAACTTGGTCTTCATAATAGCATGAAGTTTCTCCAGAGTATCCCTGAATAGCTTGGGATTAGCCACGACATCCTCATATTTGGCAAGAGGTGGAGGGTAAGCATGGAAAGCTGTAGGGTTCACACCAGTTGCTGACACCAAAGCATTCATTTTCTCAAGCAACCACCGAGGAAAGTGAACACCCAGCAGCTCCCTTTCCCTTCTCTTAGTATCCTGTTCAATGTACAGTTCATCCACAGAGGAGTTCTATGTAAATAAGCAAATGCAGAGAAAGATCACCATTAATGGCATTGTAACTACCACATAGACCATGGAACAGGGAAAGTGAAATAGAAGCACTTGTCAGATGGAAACAGACGAATGTGGAGCGTAGGAGAATAGAAACTAAAGGCTGCAGTGAAGAAGGAAGTGGAATATCCTTTATCTGGCGAAGATAGCATTCAAAACTAACATGCAATCACAAGGCTTCTGAGAAAGAGACAAATCAGAAGGAATCCCAAACGGATACCCAGACTGCACAGAGATCACAGCAAGAAAAATAGTTGTCGGGCAAGGAATACCAGGATAGAGAATAGTAACAAAATTCCAACTCAAAGTGCAGAGAGAAAGAAGACAGAACTCCCTCTCAACAACCCAAGTTGAGTTTGAGTCTGAGTATTATGTAGATGTAATTAATTAACTTCAACGGCCCAGATTCAACCCCAATGAGAGACTGCAATCAACACTACAGAGAGTTCACAATCATACTATAAACTAGTCTCAGCCATTTCACAGCAGCATGAGCAGAATTCAGACAAGAATAGTCTCAGCAAATTCAGCCTAGAATTCCAGAAAGCTTCAGCCTAGCAAAACGTCCAACTCTATCTCCTCCCACCTCCCTACGTTCTATCAGGCCTCGCCTCGCCTCGCCAATAGAAACCCAGAAAAAAAAAAAAGGCTCTGTGAAATCACAGATTATTTCTCTGATTTAAGGCCATATCAACATTGGGCTAATTGACGTGACGTTTTTCTAGCCTCTGTTCTGCTCTGGACTTTCTGATAGCTTATAGAATGCGAAAGCATTCTTACGTAGGCCAATAAATCCACCAGCCGTTCCGTCGTTACAAATGTATACAAAAAAATTAGGTTATGCATCCCTCGCGCCATTAGTATTCTGTTTTGTTAGTACTTCGCTATTTCCCTCCCTTCCCATCCCAAGAATCCGCCTCATTCTAAAAAGAAAACCAATAGCCTTCTGGTACTGTTTCTCGCAGGCAGATATTACGATATGTCAGAAGATACGCGGGTGGGGCTATTTCGTCTCTCCCTTGTCATGTCATGACATTTGTTTATTCTTCTACCGAATAGAAATCCTGATTCGAAGACGGAAAAAAAAGGGAAAGGAACGAGGGAGAGTGAAGTGACGAGAACGAAAGAAAGAATGAAGCATCTTACCGTAAACAGTCGAACCAACAGATTTTCTAATCAAACCGGCGGAGTGACTCTTTCATGGAAGACCATAATCAATATACGAATAATGAATGAATATGAAGAGAGTGGGGAGGATTTCACTAGTATTCTTTATGAGAATGCGAATAACGATGAGGGGTTTAATTTCGTATTAGGGATTAAAATAAGAGAAGCAGAAGCTGCTGGTATGATTTTGATTTCCAATATCTTCCTTCCTAACCTACTTATATAAAAGCCCTGATACGTTGGTTTCTCGAATTAATTCAAGAATAAAAGGCCGGCCAGGAAAACTTTAAGGAAAAGAAATAGCATATAGAAAGGGGATATGTATAGATAAATAGTAAAAACAAATATAAATTATATAGTACCTCAGATTTGGGAGGGATTTGATTGTAGTTATAAAGAATTTCTATATATAGGTAATCAGTAAAAAGTAAGCTGAAAACTTAGATGTAGATTTAGATATTCCTGTGCATATTTATGACGTTTTTCATTGTTAATGTAGGCAAAATGTTTGTGTGTGAGACTTAACTTAATTTAATTATAGGTTTACTATTTTTATATTTATTTTTTAAAAAGATAAAATATGTGTTTTCAAGTATAGTAATAGGTATATTAAAAATCAACAAGTATATATGTAGTCAAAGAAAGCTATATTACATGTACATATAATATAATAAAACTGTACGTTACACATAAAAACTGTACCTTACTTACACGGGAGTCAGAAACTAAAAGTTAGAAGGGCTAAGATAATTCGACAAAAAGAAAAAATAGTTGCATCGTTCTTAATGGTGGCCATCGAGTCCGGTTCTACCCGGACCGGCGGTCTACCCGGAACCGGTTCTACCCGAACCGGCCGAGAATCGGTGGGAACCGGAACCGGAACCAAACCGCCTCAGCCGGTTCCGAATACGAATATATGTTTTGAGATTCGGGCCCGAACCGGGCCCAGAACCGGAACCACCATCGGATTCGGAACCGGGAACCGGAACAGGAACCGGAACCGGTGGAACCGAAACCGGAACCGCCCCGGAACCGGTTGAAGTTACCGTGTAATATTTTAGAATGTATTAGTAATTTAGTATTACTTTCTTTCCATGTAATCTTTTTTTTAAGACTTGCAAATTGACATCATGTAACCTCTTAGTAGTTGTACTCTTTTTCCTAATTAGGGTTTTCCCAATGGGTTTTTACCTAATAAGGTTTTAATGAGGCAGTGAATCATATAATAAAATTCTCTTTGTTCCTTATTTTTGTAAATTCAATAAAAATTCCTAATTCTTTGTTTCTTACACATTTAAGATTATAAACTTGAAGAATAACCTATCTAGGAGTAAAGTGGATGAAAAGAGCAACGTGAGTGCTCAAACGGATCTCAAATCGGAGCTAAAACGAAGCAACTAGAGCCGATCGAATCTTTCCGGAACCGCTCCGGAACCGGTAGGAACCGATCAGAACCGGAATCGGAACCGGCCGGAACTGGTTTTTTGACCGAATCCGAAGCGAATCCAGATTTCAGAACCGGAACCGCCCAGACCGGTTCCGAATACGAATACACATTTTCCGGAATCGGAACCGGAACCGGTGGAACCGGACCCGTGGCCACCATTAATCGTTCTTCTATATATATATCAAAATATATGATCTTCATTGTTCAATTACTATAAAACTATGGTATCTTAACAATGGTTTCTTTGTTAATTATTAACGGCAGCCTATGTTTTTTTCCAATACAAGGTATGAAACCATTAATTGCACATGATATTTATAGTTTCAAGGTTTATCTTAGTTGTTTCCTGTTATAATACTATTCAAACTATTTTATTATGCTTGTTAAAATTTTATAAAAGTCAAGGAAACAATTTTTTTCCATCAAATTATAACCAATTTTACTAAAAAAAAATCAAAAAGGTTGGGGGGCCAGGCCCACCCAATGCTGAACCTAGCTCTGCCACTGATTACTTATATAACAAATATTGTACATAAAAATAGTACTATTAGTAGAACTGTTTATTGTACAATTTTTCCTTATTCAGTGTACATGTTTTCATGGTTGGTTGTATATTAAATATAGTCATCTTTGGTTACGTATGCAAGAAATTGGCATTAAAAATATTGAACTATTAATTTCAATTTTGCATTTTATGCATAGTTTTGCTTTTGAGTCTTTGATGGGGTGTATTTAAGTTTTTGTCACACATGAAAATGTTAACATAGCACTTAAATTTTAAAAAAATCAATTCCTCATTTGTAGATTGTAAATACGCTTATGGATTAGATTTCCTTATAAACAATTTAGATTAAGTCAAATATGGAAAAAATATGAAAGCTATATTAGTTACAAATACAGTATTACCACTAGTAAAAATAAAAATTTAGTTACAAAGATTCTGGTGATGATTTAATTTCGTTATCATAGTTATTATTAGTGACAAATATTTTGTTACCAAAGATAACATTAAAGATTTTAAAAAAATTGAGACTACACTAACGTTATACTTGTTATAAAATTATTTTTTTAGTAACGATATAATATTTAGTAACGAATAAAAGTCGTTACAATAAATAAATTGATCTTTGCTGGTTATGCCATCACGTGTAACGACATGTAACGACTTTTGTCATTACAATAAATTAAATTAGTAACGATTTATATTTTTGGTAACGATTTTTTGTTGTTACCAAAAATCTATATTCTATTTGTGTACCTAGTTTCATAATGTCAATAAAATGAATATAAACTGACACATGTCATTTAATTACTTTGTCCCCATTTTAACATAAAAAAGTATGTATACTGACACATTTCGTATAATTATCAGTTTATATAAATCTGTACCATATTTATTTAAATTGTCACAAGTATTAAATCAACACCAATAAAAGAATAATAAAATAATGAAAGATAGCTTTATCCAAGTTTTTATAGAAAATGATAATCTCTTGTATTAGACTGCTACGGAAATATGGTTACATTAAAGGTTAAACTCATAGTATAAGCACTACCCATCATACACCGAAACACATTGGTGGGAATAAGCATTTAATTACGGTTAGAAAGTCTATGAAATTATGGTTATATACCGTATCCTTTACTTGTGTCATGTATACCCGACATCTCTTAATTACGATTTATGACCGTAACCGTAATTAAAGATGTTTCTCGGGTGCTGGAGCATAAACCATAATAATCTAAGACCTTATTAGTGTGTGCCCGCCTAAGTCATATAAACCATAATTTAAAAACCCCGCTTTAAATTATAGTTTCGGCTTTAAATTGCGATTCCAACTGAAACTGTAATTTAAAGCTTTTGACGTGCACACGCAAAATAGTTTTAAATGACTTTTTCAGCAAACCACAATTTAAACTCTCTTTTTCATTTTTTTTACAATGCACCACAATCCTGTATACGATACACATTTCATTTTGCAAACTTGTATCACAGTAGCACCAAATGGTTGTATATTCATCACAAACACATCATTGCGTTGACAATAACATCACCATTGCATTAGCACCATTTTACCCTAAATGCAAAATGAAAAGTGCATTAAACTTTACTCCCTTCTATTCTTTTTATTAGTCGTTTTAAGGTTCTCTACTTTCTTCTAATTATTAGTTGTTTTAATGTCTTGTCTCATTGCTTTCCCTCGGATACCCCTAATATGTACTTATATTGGCACTAATGTGTGGAATGACTTTTTGCAATTCCAATGTGATTGGCTATGCGGAGGAGAAAAATGATGGCGATTGAAGATCTAGTAATGAAAGAGAAAACCGCCCTTTTCACATCCTTTTTAAAGATAAAAGTAACATCATCAATGGGCATTTTTTAAAGAAATTTTTACCTTAATTAGTGTGCATCGTTGTAGAATGAGTAATAAAAAGAAGAGAAGGGAGTAACATATACCACAACTTGACACAGTTACAATCAACATAGAATACGTTAGCTAGTTTCCATTAGAAAATGTATAAATCTTTAACAACATACAACCTAGCTATAACCTATTACTTCATTTTGTTGGTAAGAAAGAAGGCTAGGTGCTCTTTCACAATTATTAGGTCTTCTGCTGTATAACTTTTTGATTTCGTGAAATGATTATAAATCTACGCAAAGAAAAGTGAATACAAATAGCAACACAAAAATCTGTATAAAATTGTTCAAAAAGTGTCGAACAATTAGTAAGAGTTAAGATAAGCATTATTTTACCTTGTCATCATCATCAAAATTCTGTACATCACGACAATACTCAAACATATATCTCATGACATAGTAGCCACAGCTTTTGGAGTCATTTTGCCTAGGGCACTATACAACAAAAAACACATATCAAAATATTTTCTAAATGATAACTAGTATGATTGATATATAAATTATCTGTACCTCAATGAATTTGACCTTGAATTGATTAAGTTTTTCAAGGGAGGTAGCATGAGGAGCACTGTTACATATTGAAAAAAGTATTAAACACATTTAAAATTAATATCATTAATACGATTCAAGTATTCACAAGTATGAATCTGACCTTTTGATCAAGTCTGCAATCTTAATATCTTGTCAATTTCCCAAGGATCAACACGAATAAGGTTGAAGTTTTGATAGAGAACTAAAATAGAACCCAATGGTTGCTACAAATTTCAAATTCAATAACATTAATGATAAATTAATAAAGTAGTAAACTATATAATTAATATGCGAGTTTAAATATAGTCACACTTGGTGATATGGTATATGCAAATATCTACTACTATGTTCAACAACAACCTCAGTACAATGAGTCAAGTAGTGGCAGAATGACCCCGATTCCCTCGTTGCCTCAAAGCTTACTAAGGTCGCTTGATCATCACTGTAGTTGAATAGCCACTTTGGTAGTGTCATAGTGATGCGGGTTTTTCTAATAACCCATCCCTTGCATCTTGTCATACAGAATAATCTAATGGCCCCCCAAGATTTTGACCGCTCTCTCTAATAATGTGTAATTTTTTCCTCATAAACACACTGATCAGTGGTACGGTTCATTCCCGTTGTTAAAAGCCTATTAAAAACGACGTGTCCGCTGTTTGATTTTGTATGTCCGGGTTTGCATCCGGTTTACACACCCGGACCATTCCCGAGAAAGAATTTCGCGCACAAGTCTGTGTCTGGTCCGGGTTTACAAATCCGGACGTATACCCAGACCAGGTGTGAATGTAGCCAATGAGTATTGCTTTGGTGTGGTCCGGGTTTACAAATCCGGGCACATACCCGGACCACACCCAAAACTTGGCAGAAAGGTGTCCTCAGGGTTGGTCCGGGTTTATAGGGACGGACAAAGACCCAGACCAAGCATAAAATGCTCCAGAATCTTTGTTTTGACTCCCGTTCAATCCCGTCTGGATCGTTAAGCTCTCGACACGCGTTTCTAAGTCATTTTCTTCAGTATTTTCATCTATTTAAGCACAAAACCACATGTAAGGAGAGTTCTTCTCATATAATCTAAATTAACATATAGTAAGGAATTTATCACATAAACCAATAAAATATTAATCAATTAATTAAGCATAGAATTATAGATAAATTCTGTACTTATCATGGATCAACTTGATGTTGCTGACTTTACTGTGTCATCGCCTATATAGCTCTCTAGAGTCTCTCCTCATTAGCTTAACGCTCAGTAGCTAGTCTCTCCTCATTAGCTTACGCTCTGCAACTGGCTTTCCCTCAAGCAGTACTTCAAATTCATCCACACCCATACTCTCCTTGGTAGACTTTGGAATACGTGCTTTTGTCGTACTTCTCCCACAAATCCTCTAACAGTTCCAGGGTGATCCTTTTGTCCAAGTGCTTGATTGAGGATCAATTTGAGAAGTAGGGGCAAAAATATCTATCTATTATCTATGTGTAGCTTCAAACTATTCAAACTAAAATAAATTAACATCAAATACAAATATACAAACTTATGGAAATAATTTAATTATTAAACAATTTAAAAACTTGTGATTTAAGTAGTTAGCTGTGCTATCTCTACATGTGAAATGTCTCTCTGATCCCCCTGTTTGTTCTTTAGCGTCCCAATAAATACATTTGGACCCTACTCGCTTCAGAAAAGTCGTCCATGAGGGTTTCAGTGTCGTTCTCAATCCTTCAAGTCAGCACCCGCTTCCTTCCATTGTGGCATGGTTCCAACGTATCCCCTTCTCCCATGGTATGCGGGATGGGTATTCGTTTCTTGGTTTTGTCTTGCTTGTTCTTATTTTTGCTATTAATGTATTTATATATATGATTAGAAAAACATTCATGAATGAACAATAAATAATTAGAAAACCTTATTAAATGGAACATACCCTGAACTCTGGAGTCTGGTGCTCCTCATAAAACTGCATTCACTCCTCCCCGGTGATCATGTCGTTATACAACACATATGATGGTGTCGGATGTAGGGGATCTTTCTTGATCCACCTGTCAGGAATGCCCTAGCCTTACCGCTCACAAGTGAAAGAACAGTCTTCTTCGCTTATTCTAGAATTTTGTACTATTCTTGCACTTTTTTTTAGATCGAGAGTCTTTCACTTCTTCTGGAACTTGTGTCCATTTATCATTGATAGAACAAGACTTTTCTAGAGTCCCCAATCATGCAAATGATTGTGATGAAAAATGATTATGAAAGTGTCAAAGGTGGCAATGATGAGGTGTATGCAGAAATGGTAAAAGCAATAAGAGTGTTTGTAGGGACCAAAACTTGTCCAGAACCATAATTGTTGAAAAAGGTGTCAAACGTGGCAGTGTTTGAGAAAAATTTTATCCAGTGATAAAGGAAAGTGAAATTATCTTTTCCTGACTAAAGATTTCAAACTTGTGATTCACTTCCTAGAAGATGAACATGTCACCGATGGAGGTGTGTGACGTTTGTTGTGGGGGGTTGAGGCTTTTGAATGGTGGTTGAAGCTTATGACAAGCCTGGGAATTAATGTGAAGGTCGGGGCTTATTACGGGTCTGGGAAAATGGTGTTGGTCAGGGCTTATTACGAGCCTAAGGTGTTTTGTGAAATTGGGGTTTGTAGGTGATGTTCAGGACTTATTACGAGCAAGAGGATGTTTGTGTGAAGATCAGGGCTTATGACGGGCCTGAGGAAATGGTGATAGTCAGGGCTTATGATGAGCATGGGAATTTGTGGGAGGTGGTGATACTTAAGACTTATGACGAGCTTAAACTTGGAACTTTGATTTGGTGTTATCATGGAACAATTGCCCCCAGTATTTCCTAGGACAATCTGAGCTAGAGTTCATGGAAATTGATCGGAACGATCGATTGCCCCCAGTATTTTATTCGATTAAATATGTGAACAAGTCTTATCCTCTCATGGTTAAGGCTGTGTGTTTTTGATGTGGTGTTTTCTAACCTACGCTCGATCATGATTGGGGTTTGCACTCATTTCTTACTTTCGGTCAAAACTTTTAGACTATTGAATACGATATTTGATGGATTTACGCGTTCGATATGTTACTTTCACGTGATTAGATACACAACTACCAAGTAGGAAGTATGTAAAGCTTATAATGTGGCCATGGGGTGTGATGAAAGACAATGGGACCATGGAGGGATATTTGAGGTATGCGGAGCTTAAAGGGTGACCGAAGCTGTAACTTGCGCCTTCTCTTGGATTCGTCTTTCTTCTCCTGAAGTTGTTTGGCTGCTTTGTGATGACTTTGCTTCCAAGCTTTGGACTTTGGACTTTTGAAGTCATCCTTAACATCATTTCTCTTCTTTTTGATCATTCGGATTTTCTTGAGGCTTTTCATATTTCCCTTTTTATCCTTTCTTGAATTTGTCTTTAGGGTTCTTGTGTATCCCGTTTTGAATTTCAGAGTTGTTTTGATGTGAGCTCTTTGGATCATGTGTCACCATTTTGGATCGTTTTATCATGCTAGTAGCGCCATTGTTTCTTTTGGGCTGATAGAGTCGTTACCCAAGAGTCGGGCTCCTCGCTTCCTTTGGTCACCGGGTCGGATATTCATCATGGGCTGGCTGTTTTGTGGAGCTTAATGTATCAAAAAGGGAGATATGTGAAAACTCAATGGGGGTACCTAGGGTTTAATGTCAAGTTTTCATGAGATTTTTGGCTATGTGGTGTTGTACCTAGATGCTTCGTCATTCTTGATAGTTGTGTATCCGCTCTTAGTCACTTTTCACAGGTCTAGGAGTACATCTACAAATTATTTCCTTCAATCGAGGTTATGCCGTTTACCTCACCTTTGAGTGTGGCCTCACCGAAGCCGTGTAAAAATGGCATGCTCGTTCGCTCATGGTTTTACTTCTCAAAGCGCTCTTGTGAATTTTTCTCTCGGAGACTTGTTCACACATTTAAATGAAAGATTCAAAGAAGAAGAACCTAAATGCAGATTGCCCCAGTATTGTTTTAGGGTTTTTGACAAACTTTTGAATGATTTGTGTGCTTGAAATGTTTTGAGTGGTTGTTTTAGGTGGTTGTGACAAAAAATATTTTCTTTGAACCGCTTTGTGGGTTGTTTGGACTTGGGATGAGTTGTGGTGTTCTGAAAAGCATGTTCAGCCTTTCAGAAACAAGAGACAAACGTTGTGTTCCAATTTTTTTTTTTATTTTTTGATTTTTAATAAATAATGATATGCATCAAAATTATGAGTTAAGAGATAACTCTACTTTTTTATTGAATAAAAAGGATGACATTGATGACTGCAAACTAAAAAGATTATGAAGTTATCTAGGAAAACAAGCTGTACGGAAAGTTGAAAAAAAATTGTAAACCATTTAAATTGAACAATCCTAATAATGCTCAGGCATGGGATTCCTACTCGGAGAATCAAAACACTTGATTGATAAGATCTTGAATGTGTTGTTTTAGAATCTTGCAATTGTCGGTATCATGACTGGGAAGTTGGTGATATTGACAGAACTGATTCAGATTCCTTCCCTTTTGAGGGTCTCCATGTCGAGGGTGAGAGGTTGTAGCATGCTTCGCTCCTGAAGATCTTTGAGTGCCTGGCTCAAGGGTCGGCCGATATCTGTAAATTCACTGTGTTGGAAGTCTTGGCGAGCTAGCAGTGTCATTCGGTGGTTCTGACCCTGTTCCTTTGGTTTTTGATGTTTACTTCGTACTGGCTGGAGCTACTCCGTGAATAGGGTGTTGCTTTTAACCCGCACAGACGGAACCCCTTGGGTATCCAAGTTCTCCCTTGTGGATCTTCTCATCTAGGATTCCAACTTGTCCTATCAGTATCTCAAAATTTGGGAAGGACATGCACTTCAACTCATCATTGCACTATTTTCGCATGTTTTCCACTATCATACGGATTTTCTCATGCTCATCCATTTTGGTAGGCATAGCGGCAGCCTTCATCCTCCAACTATTGATGAAGTAGAACATAAACTCACTGTCTTTCTGCTGAGTGCTTGGAGGATCAGCTCTAGTGACTTCAAGATTCTTAGTATACTCGAAGTGATGCAAAAAAGCTTCGCAAACCTCCTCACAAGTCTTGATATGCATTCTCTAGGTTAAGTGTCAGTGCTGAGGTATTTCATCGAGATAACGGGCAAATACCTTGGCCTTCTACATTTCATTCAACCCGAGGATAGACATCTCTCTATTGAACATTGTCAGATGAACCTACGAGTCTGAAGAACCTGTAGGATCGGACAGCTGACTCAAACCAACTCAAGATGTGAGTCTGTGAGATGGTTTAACTCAATCTAACTAAGAGTGCGGAAGCTGTTACTTAAATGCGAGATGCGGAGAAACTCAAATGAACTGACTAAGAATGTGCTGAAAGAAAGACTCAGTTGAACTCAAGTAGATACACATAATAAGCTTTTTATTTCTAATCAAGAACAAAAACAGCTTACAATGCCCACTCAATGATAAGTGTAGTGGAACTAGGACCTACCTAGAATAAGTCTATCGATGTGCGCTAACTGACTTTAGTACTTTTTCTCTCTCTGGAAAGAAAATGCAACTCTTTTACAAAACTTCTCTCAACAAAATCTCTCAGAAAGCGTAAATTACAAATGATGGTTACAATCCTATTTGTGTAGAATCAGACTTGACCATTGTAGAGAGTTAGTTCTTGAATTTACGGAACTAACTTAGTTGAGTGCAAACTTAGGAGAGACGAGCCCAGTCTTCAGTCGACTTCCACATTGAAAGAATTCGGGCACACGTGAGACCGTTGAGGCATTGGGAGTTTAACATAGTCGCTCCTTAAATCTTGCAACGGATTAAAGAAGTCTTCCATACTTTCAGGTTGGATAGACTCGGTTGTGTTTTGCAGTGAACAATTGACTCTATTGTAGTCGTTGACTACCTCAGCAACATCTTCATACTCCAACAAAACCTTTGTACAAAGCAAGTGTGGGCACCTTCAACTTTGGAGGGAGATCAACCTCGGGGTATGACGCCGTAGTAGAGAGTAATCGAGGCCAGCTGGCTTGTTAGCTTTCTTCATTTACTCAACTCTCTTCAAAGCCCTCTTGAATTCTGCAGCTAGTTCATTACCCGAAGCATCTTCCTCTGTATGTGCTTGAGAACCCTGGTATCTGACGGAGTGAATTTCGATGCAACCATGGTTAACATTTTTACCCACAGGTTTCTTCAGAGCTTGGTGATCTATTTCTTGGAGATTTACCTTACTTTCAATTCCTTGATGATTGACTCCAAGGCCTTACATCTCTGCTCCATAGCGACTAACTAGGAATCCATGCTAACCTGTTTTTGAAGTGTCAACCATTAGTAGATACTAAAATCAAGAGAACGGGGTGAACCAAGGTTCTAGATTGGGGAATGAACACTTGATCTGAAATGTAGTGATATTTGAACTGGGACATATTCTAAGCTGAAGATGAGGCACGTAGGCCAAAGTATTATAAGAATGGGGCCACCTGGGTCGGAATGTGCTTGGGCTTGAAGTAAAGAAGATTGGCCAGAGTACTTGGAGGACTGAGGATAGGTGCTTGGGCATAGATATTAAGGAAACATGACACATGGGCCAGAGTATTTGTGGATAAGCACTTGTGCCTGAATGTTACGGATTGAGTGAGGCACATGGGCCAAAGCTTGAATTGGCCTGTGGGCAAAAATGAATTGATTTGTGAGTGTGCACTTGGGCTGGAAAGTTTGAGGATGTGGCACTTGAGTTGAAATGTGTATGAACTAAAAGTAAGGCGCGTGAGCCAGGAGAGATTATATGAACATGTTGTTGCGCCAAAAAAGTATTCAAGGAAAAAGCCTTATCTTGAATGATTTATTTTCAAGTCTCACACGTTATTTCAAATTTGAGTGGATTCTTTGTTGTGGCCCTAAACCTATACGAATAATCAGATTGGGTCGAAAGGGAAACCACCTAGACTTAAGCTTTTTAGGCCGAAGCCCAAATGATTTTCTTATCTAAACCAAACTGGGCTTTTGGGAATAAAGTCAAAAATGTGGTTGGGTTGAATTGGGTGGTAGGAAAGCTCCTATCAATTTCTAGGGCTGGTAATGGGCCGATCGAGCAAACAAGACTTTCACACAAGTTCAAAATGTCCTCACTAGACACCTTAATCAATATGGGTAAGGATCAATCCGGAGAGGTGCTTGAGGGCTTGGGCCCAGGTTATCACAAAGGGATAGGGTTTACACACTATCTGCTTTGGGTTTTTACTCACTTTTTTCACATCACCATGAGGTGTACGTCTACGGCCGAGTCTTTGACTGACCAAATGTTAGGCTCGGTAAGGATATTGCTGAGAAATGCTTGGAGCCGAAGCCCGGGTATTAAAGGAATGTGGTTAGATGACATCCTTCTCTTTTCCCCCACTTATTCACATCACCTAAAATGGTGTGAGTCTCTGACAGGGGCCGCCTAGTGCAGGTCTTGGGGTGAAATCGGTTTGCGTGGACCCTCGCTTTGTATGATGCATAAGTGTAGAAATTTGAAGTGTGCACGAAAGTAAACAAACAATATAATAAAATCCATAAATAACAATTTCAAGTTAAGCCCTCTTATCTTAAAATTAAATAAGTTAAGATTAAGAGTAAAGTCCCCAGCAGAGTTACCAGTCTGTGAGCCTCGGTATTCAAACCTTATCCTATATTGATTATGATGATTAGGATAGATTTGGTTCTAGGTCCACTTATAACCTAAGCTTAATAACTATGTCATAAATTCATAATTATTGAAACCTAAGCTAGCTCATTGGAACCTATTACGAGTCACCACCTAATTTTAACCTTTGATAAATTATGAAAGATTTGAGATCGGGTTTTGGGAGTTTGGTATATAACTTTTCCAGGTTCAAATTACTTTCACTACCATTCCAAGTTATTTTTCTTCTACTTATGTCATTTACGGCTTATTATAAAGTTGTTGATTTTAATTAAGTGCGCGGGGGTTTTATTTTTTTCGGTATTTTGAAAGAATTTATAAGTGAAAGTTGTAAATATCTAAACTAGAGTTTTGGGGTCCGAATTAGGTTGAATTTGTTGTCATCCGTATCCATGGACCTAATATCTGTGATCTCGGACCCTAATCTATCCAATTAAATAGAAAGTTTGAAAATTTAAAAGATGAAAATTGGGAGGCGTCCAGGGCCACGGAAAGGGTGAACGGAGCCATAGAAAGGGTTTCTGTGGGCCGGAAGAATCAAACTGAATTTCAAAGAAAAATACAGAAACTGATTTTTGGTACTGTTTGTGGCTGGTCTAGGGGCCCGGACAGGGTGTCCATGGGCCCGGACACGCCGTCTGTGGTCCTGGACCACCTTCGGACGGTGGTTTTGACAAGCTTCCCGATGGTGTTTTTTGGCTCAAATTCTATGGGTGTGTGCCTAATTTTATTTTAAACACGTTAGTGATTAAAAGTTTTCAATTTGAAGCCGAATTTAACTCGAAACTTAACTAACAAGTAAACACACAAAAACTAAATAAAACTCAAAATTCATAGATTATATTCGAGTTTTGGTTGGAGATTGCTGTAGAGAGTATGTAGAGTTCATATGTTTGAGTTTTGATGGTCCATAACCTGTTTCGAAAGCTCCAAGTGGTCGTCCTGGCTTGACGGGATCCGTTTGATCGGTTTGTCGGTGTCTTTTGGTGTGGGCAACGACTTCTAGCTTTTGAATCCTTCTTTCTTGTGATGTTTACCACGTTTTGGTTCTGTTTTGGTGGTGTTATATGTTTTGAAGTCTGATAGGAGAAGAAAGATTATGTTTTTAGTGATTTCGGGATGATTTCGGCAAAATTCCAGTTTGGTAAAGTTGGAAAACATCGGAGGCAGATTGGAAAGAGTAGTTTATGACCTTGGGAAGGTTTAAGATCATCTTAGGTCATTTTTGGTATGGTACTTTCATAGGAAGAGACTGAGAAAAAGATAAAAGAATGATTCTTTAATCGAAATCTTTAAATGATTTAAGAGAATCTGAGTTTTTTAAATATGCTACATGCCTAGAAAAATTCTAAAAATATAACCATAGATAAAGGAATATTTCTATGAATTTTGAGAGGTAGAATCGGGTTATTTCGATAAATAACTGATAAGAAAAAAATGTTACAATCTCAAATATCTCATAATTCATAACTTATTATTGTAAATTTGAAATTACAAACTTCTAAAGGGGTTATTCTCTATAAATCAACCTATATCATGTGATTAAGTTCATGACATTTGGACTTTTATTTGGGTATTTTCCAAAGGAGAGAGAAAGTTGTAAGAATATTTGAATTTCTCTTTAAAATTTTGGTTTTTAACGTTCTGAATAATTTTTTTTTCAGGTTATGACTGTGTGTATTCATGTTAATCATGTGACAATTAATTATAATTTTTGGAGACATTTATTTCTATTATGAGGCTATTTCATGTGTTTATTATTAAGGAAATTAGCTTATAATATGAATTAAAAGTTAGTTATTTCCAGGATAAAAACTATGTGAACATTATGAAATTTCTTTCATAATAACTATTTGGTTTGAAGGTATTTTGAGAGATGATTAACAAGTCATATGAAAATAGAAAGTTTCGAGAGTGTCTTTGGAAAATCCCGCCTTGATGCATTTTGACCATTTTGCTTTTGTCTTCGCAATTGTGCACTAAGGCCCTTCCCGAGGGTCAAATTTTTGGTATAATGACAAGAAACCTTCTATTTATTCTGCTACCACTTCCATCACCTAAGGGTCAATTTCCTGTTCAACATATGCCTCTAGCAAGGCAATTCAAGAGCATCACATTTAATAAGAGAAAGAGAATGATCATGAACAATTGAATCAATGTCATCTGTTGCAAAACAGCATCCACTTGTGAGGGTCTCTTAACTACCTTATACACATCAAACTCAAGTTTTACATCATGAATACACATGATTATTTGTCCCTTTTCCACATCCATTAGGGTCCTAACAGTTTTCATGAAAGGTCGACCTAGTATTAGTGGTACTCTCTTATCATCTTTCATATCAATAACAATGAAATCATATGGGAAGACAAATGTTTCAATAGTTACTACCAAATCCTCAACTTTTCCCATAAGGAACAACAAAGATCTATCAGCTAGTTGTAATTGAATCGAAGTAGGTGAGCATTTACCAATCCCAAGTTTATTAAAATTTGAAAAGGCATGAGATTTATAATAGCACCTAAATCACAAAGCTCACTACCACAATCAGTAGGACCAATAAAGCAAAAGATGATAGGCAAACCAGGATCTCCGAGTTTTGGAGGGGTCATCTTTGGAGCACTGCTGAAACTTCTTTAGTTAGATGCACGGTTTCAGCTTCAGCTTTCTTCTAGTGATCTCTTGTTTGTGATGATGTACTTCATGAATTTAGCATAGATTGCCATCTATTTCAAAGCATATAAAAAAGGAATTTAATAGTCAACTTCTTAAAAATGCTTAGAAACTTCCTAAATTGCTCATCTAAATTTTTCTTTTTGAATCTGTTGAGAAAAGGAAGAGAGGAGGAAGATGTTTGGTGAGAGTGGAGGGAGTAGATGACTTAGAAGACTCCTTCTCCTTGGAATTTTCTTCGGTGAAGATGAAGGTTCCTCAATGATCTTTTGATCTTCCTCTTGCGCTTGATCCTCTTGATTTTCAGTTTCAGCTTGTGGATATGACAGATCAAGAAGTCGTGTACTTCTCAATTTAACTGCCTTGGTTTGCTATCTTGAATTGGGCTTTGTTTGACTAGGAAAAACGCTTACCGGTCTTTGAGCAAGCTGTTGAGAAATGCTCTTGAGTTATGCTTCACTCTTTTATTGGTGGCTTCTTGATTGGCCTTGAAAACGTCCAAGTCCGCTGCCTTTGTATGAACACCGAGAAAGGTTTTTCATCATATCTCTTAACTCAACATTACCATGTGTAGAAGAGGAGGATTGTTGTTGATAGAAGCCCGGAAGTGCACCTTGAGATCAATAACCCATTTGTGAGTTGGTTGCTTGAGAAGGTCCTTGCGACTTATATCCAATGGGGTTGTTGGAAGTATTATTCGGTCCTCCTTGGGTTGATCATTGTTCCTCCATGAGATAAATTTGTTCATTTCTCAATTTCTCCATGGGGCATTTTGTTGGTTGTAGTTGTAACCGGGGCGGTTGCATACAAAGTTTACACCCTCATTTTAATCAATATAAGCTTTGTCTTCACAAAAGGTGCGTCTCGTGAGGGTCCACACATACTACGCATCCCTCTGAAGCTGAAGTAGAACATGAAGAAGTTATAGATTTGGTTGTTTCTTTTTGGGATATAGCTAGCTTCTCCACCATCTACGTGAGAGAAGATAGTTGGGCTGAGAGATGATCGGTTGGCTCGACATGAAGGAGACCCACTAGTCTCAATGCTCTTCCTTTGTTCCTAGACCATTGCCTTGTGTTACTTGTGTTCCTCCCGCTGAGGAGTTCATAAGGAGTCTATTCCTATCATCAAGGCCATTGAAGAAAGATAGGCATAGGGAATGATCATCCAAACCATGGTAGGAGTAATTCATCAACATGTCTTTGAACTGATCCCAAGCATTGTATAATTTTTCTCCTGGCTCTTGGAAAAACGTGTTGATCTCTTCAATCAATTGCCTTGTTCTATTGGTGGGTAGTACTAAGCAAGGAAACTTCTGAGCAATTTGTGCCCATGTGTGGATTGATCTAGATGGTAAGCTCCTATAGCACTTTGACGCAGCATCGGACAATGAATGAGGGGAAAACTGCAAGCGTATTCTCTCATTGACCATACCAGCCTTCCAAAGGAGTTGCAAAAGTCAACGAAAGGACTTAGGTGATTTGGAGCTTTCAGGATTTGGCCCAATGATATTTTCCTGATTCCTGGACTATAGTGATAAAATGAGTTTTAAAAACCCATTGTCCGGCATCCTGAGGGGTCAACTCCGGAAGGACTATGGCTGAAGGTCTCCCTTCAGTGTCCAGCTGGTTGTAATCTTTGAGAGCTCGTTGTAGTTGATGCCCATTTTCCACAATCTCTGCTTGTATCTCTGGGTGTACCTTTGGTTATGGTGCTGCCATGGTTGGATTTTTCAAATTTCTTATGGCCCTCAATGAAGAACGCTCGAGTTCGGGTCTCAGACTAACAAGTGGAGAACCTTTGGCTTGAGTGTTTGGCATACACCAAGAAAACAGAAGGTACCTAAGCAACACCAAAACAAATTACACTGATACATTAGAAAACAATACATAGAAGAATAACTAAACACCACAATAACGAAGAAGTAAGTAAAAACCTAATAAAGATAAACAAAACTAAAATACCAAAACTGGGTAAATGATAGAAACTATCAATTTCCCGGCAATGGCATTATACTTATTGAGGAAAATACTATAGCGGTATAAACCTAAGCAAACAAAGGGCAAATGCACCATAAATCACTGTAGTACAACAAGTTTCGTATCCACAAGGAAATTGGTTTCTTAGTCCCTAGCTTCGATATTCTAGTAAATGAAATAAAGAACGGTAGATGGGGGTTTAGCCGGAGGCAAGCTTGGTTGTTCGTAAATCACAAAGAAAATAGTAAAAGCAATAATCTAAAGCAGTTTAGATGGAATGGGTGGAAGAGTACTATAGGATAGTGGATATCACCTAAATTATCCAACTACACTCATAAACACGCCTCAATGTAGTTATATATAAGAGCTAAAATAAAGATTTCCCAAATCTAAGACCAATCAAATCTTACCTAATTAATCACACCATTTAATTCAAAGAAGGCTAGAGCACTAGATAGCATTAATTTTAAGCTCCTAACAATAGCCCTAAAGTTCACTTTAATTCTAGAGAAATAAAAGTTAGGGTTTATCCCCGATTTCTAGATTCAACCCTAATTTTTTATAGCAATAAATGCCATGAGTGATAAATCCAAGACATTAATGAAGCATTAATAAAGATAAAATAACTATCATAAATGAGGTAATGTTTACAAGCTACATTGAAGCATTCAAGGTTCAAATCCTATCCTAGAGCACAAATAGAGACTACTCAAACATAGAGAAGAGCAAAACAACAAAGGAGTAAGAAGAAGCCATAAATGGAGGTTGGAAGCTTTGGAGAAGGTGAGCTCTTTCTTCTCTTCCTTTTCTTATTCTTCTTCTTCAATCTTCTTGCTCTCAAAAGCGCCATCTCTTGTTTTTCGGTTGTGGAAGTGTGTAATAGAAAGTGAGAGTAATGTCCTAAATTTTTCCCATGTTGAAACAGAAGTTCAAGGCAATTTTCTATTCCGTGGATCGGTCAACTCCAGAAGAATACATGCACGTGCTCAACTTAACTTCGGCCGACCCACGTGGGTCAGTCGCCTTGGGCTAGAGGTGATCATCTGGGCGGGCGGGCCGGGCCAAGGAGATTTTTTGGGGCCGTCGGGCCTACTCATGGTGACCAAGCCCAGTTTTTATATCTTCGGGCTAGGCCCGGTTTTTTTCCAGCTCTGCCGTGCCCGGCCCGCCCGGCCCAGTTATTCATTTATTTATATTCTTTAAATTTAAAATTTTAAAAATATTTAATTTCTAAATTGTTATTATATATATAAATTTGAGTAAAATTTTATATTATATGTATATTAATATAGTTTTGATATATGTATTATAGAAAAATAATATATGATATATATTTTTTAAAAATAATAAATATATTGAAAACCGGGTCTGGCGGGCTCGGCCCGCGGGTTTGAAAATTTGCCACGGCCCGGCCCGGTTTTTTATTCGGGCCCAGACAGCCCATCAGACTCGGACCTATTGGGCTTTTTTCCAGGCCGGACAAGTTTTGAGCAGCTCTACCTTGGGCTAGTCAATTCCAGAAGATTGGGGAACTTCGAACGATCCACATGGGTTGGTCGACTCCTGAAGGGCCAATTTTCCACCAAAAACTTCCCGAACTGTTTCGTCATTCTTGATCTACTTCCCAAAATGTTGAATTTTGGCCAAAACATCTCTTTCACCTCAAAAACATGCTCAAATAAGCTTTTACCTAAATTATAACCAAAAGTGTATAAGTTCACCTATAATAACGAAATGCTGTATAAAGTGGTGAAATAGGTCAATAGTTGAATGAAATAAAGGTGAATAAAGACCCTATAATAACATTGTTTCATCACTTATCAAGCCACCAAGGCAAGGAGGAATAAAAGCTCTCTTGCGTCTATTTCCATTGAGCTTGGAGAGGAGCTCAATGGCGCCCCTAAGGACATTGTCGTTAGCCTCATCTCCCATTTTCAAACCATTCTTTACTCTAGGGCGACTCTCCCATGCTCCCTTCGTAATCTCAACCTAGACAATAATAGAACTCTCATCCCACTTTAATTGGGCTCTCCTGTTTTGCCTTGTTAATGATTGGGACATTAAAGCAGCCCTCTTCTCTATTGGTGATGCCAAAGCTCGACGCCTTGATGGATACTAGGCTAAGTTCTTCAAAGTGAGTTGGACTATAATTTGTGAGGATCTATGTTTGGCTATCAAAATCTTCTTTTAGAGTGCTAGACTGCTCATAAAGATCAATTATACGCTCAACACTCTAATTCCCAAATCCGATGCGGCCTCTACCCCTGGCAATTATAGGCCCATCTTCTGCTGCAATACCATCTTGTTAGGCCAAGCACTATAGAAGTGTCTTGCTAACTATCTGGCTAATTATAGGCTTAGTAAATGTGCATAATATATATATGAAGCGTGTAAATGTAAAATTGGGGTTTTTGGTTTGATTAAGGGAAATTAAAGAAAACCGATAAAACTAATCTAACTAAACTAGGACAGATGTAGCCCGGGATGGATATTTGCATCCATCCTCCCCTTACCACCGATTGTCCACCCCTGAACTTATAGTTAAACAGCGGGAACCTTAAATAAGTAATAACTAAATCTTGGTGTACTAATCCTAACCAATTTAGCTGAATTTCTCAATTAGCTAAACCCCGGGTTAATCGATTGCACCAAGCTCAAGTCCCCCCTAAGTTGCAATGTAGTCTAACCTTGACACTTACTAATTTTAGAGTACATTGTTTTGGTCCCCAACGGTATAGATTTCTTCTTCAGTAATCCCGTCTATAGAAATTCACACTAATGCTAAACTATCGGTCACAACAATCCAACCAATTTAGCAAATTGACAATTAATTGAGCAAACCCTAACCAAATCTCCAAATCCAATGTGAAAAAGATTAGAAGCCATAAACACTCAATAATTATCTTTATTAAGCATAAGGACTCAAATAAAGCATAAAACAAGTTCAAGGTACAACAATGAAGGTTTAATGGATTTGGGGGAAAAATCTCCATCCCAAGCTACAATAAGACTACACAACCATTGAAGCACAAAAATGAGAGAAGTTCTTCTTCTTCCTCCTTTTTTTCTTATCTCTTTTATCTTCTATTCCCGTCAGTTTGTGTTGTGTTTCCTCTTCCCTCTCTCTCTCCCTTTTACTTTACCCTTTTAAAAGCATGATTCCGGGTAAACTTTTAGCCCGACCGACCCACGTGGGTCAGTCGCCTCTAGAAGAAGACGTCTTCACGTGCATGAATTTTAGTCCATTCGATTGACCCACCTAGGCTGGTCGATTCCAGTAGCTTTCGTCCAACCCACAAGGGGAGGCCATCTGGGTCGGTCGAAATTTAGAAGCTTTCGAAAAAAAGTAACCGACCCATCTGCGTCGGTCCTTTGGGGAGATCGGTCTTCAAAACGCTCTATATTATTTGTTTAGCTCCAATTTTGGATTCATTTGTGCCCACACGTTTCTGTTTTCATCTACTTTGCTCTTAGCTATGTTATTCCTCCTATTTAAGCAATAAATGTGTAAAAACACCATTAAAACACAAAACTAGAGGAAAACTAGCTAGAGTGAAGAAACGAGTATGAAAAATGTTGATAAAACATATGAAATACACCCCAAAACATGCTCATTTGGACACTCATTACACCCCCAACTTAACTTATTTTCTTTTCCTCAAGCAAAACCAAGAACCCAAGTAAGTAAGGAATGCTCATAACTGACTGTAACACCCCTACTGTAAACTTAATGATAAAATGAAACTGCAGCGGAAAATATATAACATGACGATCACTAAACGGGTTGGTGTTACACGCCGTTAGCCACCCACGTGGCTAACAAGGCAGAATACATACAAACGTATCGGTCTGATGCACAGACTCCCGAGCATAATACTAAAACCATAAATACAACCAACAATACCGAGTATTAATATTTACATCCATAACTGTATAACTGTTAGACCATAATATACCACCACGGGAGCACAGGCGCATCCCGGGTCCAACATCCAAAAACTATCAAAAGTATTTCATAAAGCCTAGGATCTAGAGCCACTCCTCCTCCTCGATCCTCATCCTGCAACATAAAAATATGGTGCCCCAAAGGGGCTCAGCAACACATGGCTGGTATGGCTAATGTGCAGCCCGTCGGCTACCGGGATACACGCACCAATTGTCATGATAACATGGCATTCATTTAACATACAAAACATGAGCATAGCTATATATATCGCATAACACACACAACATACATCATAACGGGGATGTCTCACTCTAGGAGAACAACCCAACATAAGTTAGCAACTTGGAGAGCCTAGAGAATAATATCAAACTTATGTCAGCCCGTACATAACTCGTTACCGTCCTATGATGACGAATAACTAACACAAGATGTGTCGGATATAGTGATCCAAGCACACCGTACATAATTTCCCCTATCTGATCTATAGTCAGATAGGTAAGCCTTGGTTAAGCTTGTGGGTGGTTGTGGTCCAAATAAAACTTAACATCAACGAATTAACAGATATCGAAGACACGAGTGACAATGAAGATACGATTATGGTAACTACTGATAAAGGATACTGATATATCTAAGAAGTAGAGCAATAGAGAAGGTTTAGATAAGACATACAATATGATAAAAGATATACAACCATAACAATACACATATATACATCTATACACCGATCGCAGTCGGTAACTAAGTTAGTAAGAAGCCTTGATGAACTTGACTCATTCATCACAAGCAGGGTTTAGGTCCAATTAGACATACAAGGGAGATGAGATATAATTCAGTAACACAAACCACAACTAGTTCAACATAGCCGTAGTTAGAACATTCCTTGGATTGAAAACGTAACCGTACCGCTCTGTACGTGACCTAGTTTAGTTAACTAATGGGTTAGTACGTATTCGACGTTAACGGTACGGTACACCCACATCACATTTAACAATGACTGTAACTCGTTTCATGATTTAAGTCTTACAAAGTCATAAACAACATAAAACAAACAACACAAGCTTGTGTAAACCGGTAGGCAACAGACTGCAAGAAAACCATACCTTGGTCCCTGCTGTGATTGTTTTCCACCGTAGGCAAGTCCTATACACATTTAGTAACGTCGGTTAATTATTGTACTCGACCTTGATTAACTTATTACTTCACATTTCTAGCTTGTTTTATTTTCATACTTAGTTATAACTTTTCACCCTTTTAATTGACATTATAACCCACCTAACATGTCTTAAATAACCTTATAATATCATTACTTATCAATCACCATCATTAGACATCATTTTCTAACCTTAAACAATGTTTTTTAAGTGGACCAGGACTTGGTCCTTATCTAAGGTCCCAGACCTATTCATGGCATGACTCTCGGGTGGTTTTTGTGTAGTGGTTCGGGACTTCATATGGGACTTAAGTCCCAGACCAATCTAGGCTGATAACTCTCGGGGGTTGAATAAGGGGTGGTCCGGGTCTTAGTACAAGACCTAAGTCCCGGACCAAGGTAGTGTATGTATTCTCGACCCCTTTTTATGCATGGTCCGGGTCTTTACCCTAGACCTAGGTCCCGGACCACTGCTACAGATTTTGAATATTGTCATTTTCAAACCTTGTTTCATCTATTCTCTTTATCCATTGTTTACCCAAGCTTCCCATATGATCTTAGGTTTTCTAATGCTAAAATAACACTTCAAACTTGTTTAATTCCTTGTTCAACTTGTTACTCAATTTCTTACAAAATTTACCAACACTTGTGATATTTTTCCTTTAGTTCCTAAATGGTAGTTTTATGCCTACAACACCAACTAACCAAAATGTTACCTCATTTACACTACCAGTACTCCTTAAGCATTATTTCTGCCCAGCACTTACATTACACAAGCTCTTCCTATTTTCCTCCAATTCACACTTAAACTCTCACAAACATAATTCTTCCCTTGTTCATCAAATTTCTCTAGACTTAACTACTTTCCCACCTTGACTTTGATGTATCAATATCACCCAATGAACACTAAATCCTCCAAGACAATGCCTATACATATTTAACACCTAAGAACACCTTAATTCCCTTTCTTTCACAAGTTTAAGTCTTAACAATTCCTAGCACAACTTAGGTCACTAAACTTCTTTTAAACACCTAAAGTTCTTGTTTTCTACTCAAACTTTGACATAGCTTTGCTAGTACTTCCTTACACCCAAAACATAAGGTATTCCACCTTTAAACACTCAAGAACATTTATCCACACAAAATGTTCCTTACACAAAACTAACCTTAAACTACACTACATCACAATATAGTGCATAATTTAAATTGCTTGGCACTTAGGCCTTTAAATTGCATGGCTCTTAGGCCCTTTAATTGCATAAACCTTAAACACTGAATTTCCCACATTATATTTGCCTTTGACCTGCAAATACACACAACAACACATATGTCTTTAATAACCTCTTTGAGGATAGTTTTCTAGCTCATTTGCCATTGGCTCCTTAGGTAGTTTATTAAGCATTTTAAAGCCCAATTTTCCTAAGACACATAAGACTTCATTAAAGTAGTTCATTTACCTCTTTTTCTTCAAAACTTTCTCCCTTGTTTTTCCTTGCTCTTTTGTTTAGAATCGGCAAGGAGCTTTTAATTACTTGTCAAGCTTCTTTTCAATACACAATAAAGATAATGGGCATTAAGCTTCATGCTTAAACTCATTAATAAACCTTAGGTTATATGATGTCTTAATACACAAAAATGAATGTTTTACCTTAGAATTGAATGGGAATTGGATTAAGTAGCAAGAGAGGACTCCACCTAGCCCTTTGAAGATTGGAATGAAGCTAAGAATGAGCAAAAGAAAACACCATGAAGAGGTGATTTTTGGTCACATATAAAAACAAGAGGAAATGAAGTTTTTCTTTGGTTTTCCTTACCTTTAAGCAAAGGAGAACAATGAGGTGTAAAAAGATGAGTTCAAGCTCCTTCCATGGTGATTCCTCTTGGAACCGAAATGGTGTTTTTGGAGATTTGAAAAGACAAGATTGTAGAGCTTGACTAAACTAAGAGAATGGTGGTCTTGGAATTAATTTTGGTACATGGAGCTAAGAGATATAAGCAATGGAAGATGGAGAAGTGTGTGGTGCTGTAGCAAAATCGAAATGGAGAAGGGAGGAGAGGATGAAGACAGTGGGAAATGAGAAAAGAAGAAGAGAATGAAGAGAGAGGTAAGCTTGTAAGATATTTAAACATAAAGTAAATAGTGAATTTACTTACTTTTTCCTTTCTTCCTTATTTAGTTGGTTAGGTGTGGTGAGTCACACTTGAAAACCAGCCCCCTTAGTCAAATTGGGTATTTTATGGTCTTTTTTGACCAATCAATTGACTTATATTGACTAATGTCTTAAACTAGCACTATTTGGTCACTATTCACAAATTAGTGCACATAATTGTGAAATTTTTGATTTCCCATTGATTTAGACTTCCTAATGTGATACTAAGTAGTACACATGTTGATTAAAGAGTAATGATGGGCATTTAGCCACTCAAAACCCATTTACAAGACAATTTTTCAAAAATGTGCTTTAAGACTTCTTAAAGCACATTTTGTGTTTTAACTTGTTTTCAAGCTTTGTTTTCTTTGGTAATTGATTTAACATGTTCATTAACATGTAAATAAGGTCTTGGTAGGCTCTTAGAGTCTCAACCAAGTTTATCCCAAGCTTAGAGCACATTTTTGCTCTAATTGCCTTTATGGTATTTTATAGTGTTTTCTATGGTTTAAATTGTTCACTAATGTTTCTAAGGCACTTTTTAGCCTTAAAATACCATAATTTAATATTTAAAAAACATATAAAGGTTTGGGGTATTTCAATCTACCCCCCTTAAAAGAACTTTGTCCCCAAAGTTCACACTTCCCACACATCTTTAATATTAGAACACAGGGATTACTTATAAAACAACACTTTCATGACAAACGTACTTTACATAACATTGGAATCGAGGTCCCGGTAACATAACATCACTTACACTCAAAGGTCTATAACATAACAACATAGACAGTGTATTTCAATACATGCCATACATACATAACCGAAACAGCTCTACCCCCCTTTAAAAGGGGTACGCCCCGTACCCTATACATACAAATACTACGGAGTAAACAACGACGGGTACTTCGCCTTCATCTTATCTTCCAGCTCCCAAGTGGCCTCCTCGACGTCCTGGTTAGACCAGAGGATCTTCACCAGTCTTACAGACTTATGGTGTGTCTCGAGTCTTAGTGTCCAGAATCCGTACGGAGTCTTCACTGATCGCATGGTCGGCTCTAAGGTTAGCCTTACAGGCTGAAGTACATGAGACGGATGAGACATATACTTTTTCAACTGAGACATATGAAATACTTTTTCAAGAGAAAAATAAATAGCTCAGCAGGTAATCTAGTCTGTAAGCTACCGGGCCTATCCGCTCTGTCACAACATAAGGCCCCACATATTTCGGGCTCAACTTGCCTTTCTGGCCAAAATGAAACACACCCTTCATGGGGGAAACTCTGAGAAACACCTGGTCGCCCACGGCGAACTCCAGGTCACGTCGTCGCACATCCGCATACGATTTCTGCCTGTCCTGAGCTGCCTTCATGTTAGCTCGGATCTGGCGTACTTCTGCTTGTACTTGCTCCAGGTACTCTGGTCCTATAATGACCGTCTCGCTTGACTCATCCCAGCATAATGGCGTGCGGCATGGTCTACCGTACAAAGCCTGGAAGGGAGACATCTTGATCGAAGCATGGTAACTGTTGTTGTAGCTAAACTCAATCAAATGTAACTTATCAATCCCGCTGGTCTGAAAGTCAAGTGCACATGCACATAACATATCCTTTAGCGTCTGGATGGTGCACTCACTCTGACCATCTGTCTGTGGGTGGAACGCTGTACTTAGCTTCATCCCGGTACCAAGCGCTTCCCGTGTAGTTCTCCAGTACCTCGAGAGGAATCTGGTATCCCTATCAGACACGATAGTCTTCGGTACCCCATGATGTCGTACAATCTCTCGGTCGAAGAGCTCTGCAAGCTTTGCCACTTTCTAGGTGTCCTTCATCGGTATGAATCGGGCCACCTTGGTCAGTCGGTCAACAACGACCCAAATCATATTCTGACCTCCCCTTGTAGGCTGAAGCCCTACTACAAAGTCCATGGAAATATCATGGAACTTCCACTCAAGCACTGGCATTGGCTGCACCATGCCACCAGGCCGTCGGTGCTCAAACTTGACCTTCTGACAAGTGAGACACCTTACAACATAGTCATTCACATCCTTTTTCATACCAGTCCACCAAAAATATCGTTTCATGTCCTTATACATTTTTGAAGCTCTGGGGTGAATCAAAGTCGTAGAATAGTGGGATTCACTCAGTATGCGCTCTTTCAGCTCATCGCTACTCCTCGGAATACATAGTCGACCATTCAGCCTAATCAAGTCATCATCGTGGAGTCGGAAATCATACTTCTGACCCTAGAATGTGCCATCAATAAGCTTCTGGCTGATCTCTAACATACTGATCCGACATCTGAGCACTCCGCACCTCTTCAACCAAGCTAGAATGAGAGACTAGCGAATGGAGAGAGTGTGCTAGGTGACTCAGTGCGTCAGCTACAACATTTGCCTTACCCTCTTTGTACTGCAGGTTGATGTCATAATCATTTAGAAACTCGACCCACCTTCTTTGCCTCATGTTCAACTCTTTCTGAGTGAACAAGTACTTCAAACTCTTGTGGTCAGAATAAATTGTCACGTTTACCCCATACAAATGATGTCGCCATATCTTCAAAGCGAAGACAATGGCACCCAATTCTAAGTCATGGGTAGGGTAGTTATCTTCATGCTTCTTCAGCTGTCAGGAGGCGTACGCTACGACCTTCCCGTGTTGCATCAATACACAACCCATACCTCTTCCGGATGCGTCGCAGTAGACCTCAAAACCATCTGTACCGTCTAGTATTGTCAAGACTGGTGCAGAGGTAAGAGCATCCTTGAGACTCTAGAAAGAACTCTCGCAGTCGTCTGTCCACTGGAATGGTGCATCCTTCTTCATTAAGGAAGTCATCGGCTTCGAGACACTGGAGAAGTCCTTCACAAATCTCCTATAATATCCTGCCAGACCGAGGAAGCTCCGAATGTCGGTAACTGTCTTCGGCCTAGGCCAGGTGCGCACTGCATCTATCTTGGCCGGATCAACAGCGATCCCAGCCTCGGAAATAACATGACCAAGGAATGAAACTTGGTTCAACCAGAATTCACACTTAGAGAATTTGGCATACAACTGGTTCTCTCTCAACGTTTGCAACACATCTCAGGTGGCTTTCATGCTCATCCCTTGACTTGGAATATACAAGAATATTGTCGATGAAGACTACTACCGACTTGTCCAACTGATCTCAGAACAAGCGGTTCATTAAATCCATAAACTTGATTGGTGCATTGGATAAACCAAACGGCATAACCGTAAACTCATAGTGACCGTATCTGGTTCGGAATGCGGTCTTCTCAATGTCACCCTCTCATATAGCAATCTGGTGGTAACCGGATCGTAAGTCAATCTTGGAGAATACTGATGCTCCTTTCAACTGGTCAAATAAGTCGTCAATGCGTGGTAAAGGATAACGGTTCTTCACCGTAACTACATTCAGCTCTCTGTAGTCGATGCAGAGGTGGAGACTACCGTCCTTCTTCTTCACGAAAAGGACCGGCGCTCCCCATGGTGAAACGCTCGGGCGTATAAATCCCTTGTCGAGTAGGTCTCTCAGCTGCTCTTTGAGCTCATTCATCTCAGCTGGAGCCATACGGTAGGACGCCTTCGCTATTGGTCCGGTTCCCGGCACCAATTCAATTTCAAACTCCACTTCCCGTGCTGGCGGCATGCCCGACAGTTCCTTAGGAAAGACATCAAGAAACTCCGACACTTCCGGCACATCTGGGCTAAACTCCGGATCTCTCTCTATGTCCTGGACATAGCAGAGGTACACATCACTCTTTCTTCATAACTCATGATACATAGACATAGCGGAGATAATCTGAGTCGAAGGCTCCCTAGGCCTCTAGCGGTATGAAATGGTAACCCCAGTTAGACTCCGAAGAAGCAGTCGATGCTCGGTGCATAGGATTCGACCCTTGTACGGCTCCAACCAGTTCATCCCCACAATCACATCAAATCCGAGTCCGTCGAACTCTATCATGTCGATTGGAAACTCTTTATCCTTGATTCGCACAACAGCATCTCGGTGATAGCGGGTACACTTGATCCACTCTTTCGACGGGAGAGTGACTAGGAAGTCAGGCATCTCTTCACCGTCTAACCCCAGCCTCTTCGCAACTGAAAGCGAAACAAACGTGTGTGAGGATCCAGAGTCGAACAAGATCGATGCGTCCACGCCATTAACTGGAAAGGTACTGGTGAGGATGGTGCCGCTTTTGCCGGCTTCTGCCTCATTACACACTCCCAGTATACCTCCCTTTCCGAGTGCACAACCTAATTCAGTTCACAAACTCATAAGTGCATAGTAACAACACGGTTGACATACTCCAAAACAACGTCTCTTTATTCATTAACATACTCTTTACACCACAAGTGGTTTACATTGCCGACATAGCTAACATATAAAACATCCTTAACATACAACTGGTCTCACCCATTACATGGTTACACAAGCCTTAGAACTACCGAAATGTCAAATTTAAACGTCCGAATTTCATGTGTGTGGCATTTATCACTATCGAAGGTGCGGTATTCAGTTTGATCTTCTTGATACCGTGATATAGCATCCTCGACTTCCCACCCATGATCAATACATCTCCTGACTTCAACACTAACTTCTTCGCGAGATCAGCACACTTCTGCTCGCCATACACAAACACTGCGGTATCACCAATGGACCAAGACACCACGGGTACTCCCTTACTCAGAGACTCGGGTGTTTCATCCTTATCCTGGTGTAAACCTAACCTTCCACCTTTCTAGTAGAAGTTCACAATACAAAATCTGCTTTAACACTCGGAATTGGGTCCGATTCAACTTGCTGAGCAATTCCCACGGTGTGGTTAACGACCGCAAGGAACTTCTCAGGTATCCTTGGTACTGTTGCTCTGTCTTCCGCTCGGTCGTCCTGATATGTCTTGGTGTAAGGGTTCTAGTCCTTACCCATGCACATCATCTTCAATTTCATCTTCGATCCACTCGGGTATTCGGGTGTGTAGAAACCTCCAGGTGCTGCTCCCAGTTCGTCGCATCTTCGGATGATGTGGATTTGTGCTTCAGGTGTCAGGTATCCATTCAATAGTATCATACCTGGTTGGATGACCTGACATTGCTCCATCGGGAATTCAATGATGCTGATGGTGGTTCCTTCGGGGTTTGGTGTGGGAAGGATTGGATAACAAATATTGAAGGTTCCTAAGGTTTAGAATTATCAAACTTAGGTAAATTATACATTATACTTTAACTCTTTACTTATATGGTCGTACATTTAGACTTGCTAACACTCATGCATGAAATGCGGTAAGCAGTCAATTACTTCACTCAATGGTTCAAGTAGTACCTGGTCTAGAAGAGGGTCCAGCAGTCTCTGACCGGTCTACCACATTCAGGGCGGCCTTGCCGGACCCTTTCCCCTTCTAGGAGTCAGTGTTCCCCTGAACTGAGGATGACTGGTGAGTCGCCTTTGGGCCTTCAGTGGTCATGGCAGCCTTACCCTTCCATTGCCCCTTAGGCCTGTAGTTTCTGCCGTTAGGATTCTGGTAGCACTCAAAGTCACGGTGCCCCATCTTCTTGCAATAGCGACACTGCACATCGTTTCCCTTGCAGTCCTTGCCGGGGTTGTCTCCGTTGCACCACTTACAGTAATAGTGGCGCTCCAGTCCAGAGCCCGTGCTAGCTGCTATAACATTACACCATCAATACACACTTCATAACATAACAACCACATTTGAACTTTAGTACTCGGAATTGGTAGTTACCCTAGGGCGGGTGAGAGCGTAGGGCTTAGCCGCATAGGCATAAGTGAGCTGCAGTGGCTCCTCAGAGGTGGTGGTCTGGGCTTGACCTTTGCCACCCTGTTACTGGCCTTTCTAGGACTGGGGGTAGGGTTTCTTCTTCTTTCCTCCCCCATACCCTTGCGTGTTCTGGCCCTCGCTCAAAGCCTTGCGCTTGTGCGCATTATCCTCGTCCCTCAGACGGGCGGTGATCTCAACCTTAGTAGTGGCATGATAGCACTCCAGAATTAGGATGTCAGTCATGCCCCGCGAAACAACTCACAAACTCACATTAACATTTACTCACTGTAATCTTTTATTCACTTCACCTGTACTTTAATTACCTGTAAGGTAGTATATTCAGCTGGCACATCCCATTTTAGCGTAGGCGGTGGCTGAGTCTGTTGTAAAAAACGGTTCACCAGAACCGGTTTGAGTAACCCAGGTCTGGTAGCAGGTGGATAGGTCGGTGAAGCGGTGTAGTACTCGTCTACCGACATCTTGTCCCCTTGCCTCAGACTATCCAGCTCGAGGCGCTTAGCCTCCTGCACATGCACCGGGTAGTACTTGGCTCGCAGCAGAGCCGTGTACTCCCTCCAACCAAACTCAGGCTCAGCTATCTTTGTCATCTCTCACAAGCTTCACCAACTCTTGCCGAACCCTTCAGATAGTAAGCGGCTAGACGAACCTGGCTACAGCAGGCACATCCAAGGTTCGTAGGCGGTCTCAAGTTCAAAGATGTACGCTCCAGCTTACTAGGGTCGGTCTCCCCGTGGAATGACGGTGGTCTCAAATCTGCCAACGCCTTGACCCAGTTGGTCTCGCGTGGCGGTGATGGAGGCTGAACCCCGGGCTGCTGTCCCTGCTGTACCACAGTGACAAGCTGGGCACCATCTGGGCAACGGCAGCCGACAATGCATCGAATTACTCGTGTCGTCGGGTATCCCCCGTTTCTCCTGTACCGCGCCCGCGGCCTCCTCCCGTGGTCGGCCTGCCATCTGAATTCACACGAACATACATTAGCATTTTGCTTGCAAACTTATCAGTTCCAACGGTTGTAACACCTTTCCGACAATAAGGTAAATCCACACTTAATAGTGGTTAACCTTCCTTAACTGCTCACTCAGGTAACTAAGGTTTAGTTTCCTAACTCGGTTATGTTCCTAAGCTCGGTATTCCGGTCATCAGAGCGATACTTCGCTCTGATATCATTTTTTGCAACACCCCTACTGTAAACTTAATGATAAATGAAACTGCAGCGAAAAATATATAACATGACGATCACTAAACGGGTTGGTGTTACACGCCGTTAGCCACCCACGTGGCTAACAAGGCAGAATACATACAAACATATCGGTCTGATGTACAGACTCTCCGAGCATACTACTACCATAAAATATAACCACAATACCGAGTATTATATTTACATCCATAACTGTATAACTGTCAGACCATAATATACCACCACGGGAGCACAGGCGCATCCCGGGTCCAACATCAAAAACTATCAAAAGTATTTCATAAAGCCTAGGATCTAGAGCCACTCCGCCTCCTCGATCTCATCCTGCAACATAAAAATATGGTGCCCAAAGGGCTGGCTAATGTGCAGCCCATCGGCTATCGGGATACAGGCAACCAATTGTCATGATAACATGACATTCATTTACATACAACACATGAGCATAGCTATATATATCGCATAGCAACAACAACATACATCATAACGGGGATGTCTCACTCTAAGAGAACAACCCCAACATAGTAAGCCAACTTGGAGAGCCTAGAGAATGATATCAAACTCATGTCAAGCCCGTTACATAACTCGTTACCGCCCTGTTGAATGAACGAATAACTTACCCAGAGATTGTCGGATATCGGATGTAGATCCAAGCACACCGTACATAATTTCTCTAGTTTGATCAATAGTCAGATAGGTAGCCTTGGTTAAGCTTGTGGGTGGTTGTGGTCAAAGAAGGAAAAACAACCTTAACATAAAAAGAGGCAAATCTGATTCAGATATCAACTCCCGTACATACATGCGTGACCGGAACGACGGATCCTCACTCCCCGGTTAAACCACTTGTTAGAAGCCCCATTGATGGAACTTAACTCATTCAATCACAAGCAAGGGTTTAGGTTCAGTTAGACACATAAGGGAGATGAGATATAATCAGTAACACAAACCACAACTAGTTCAAAACATAGCCGTAGATAGAACATTCCTTGGATTGAAAACGTTAACCGAGTGCCGCTCTGTTACGTGACCTAGTTTAGTTAACTAATGGGTTAGACGTATTCGAGGTTAACGGTACCGGTACACTCACGTCACATATTAGCAATGACTGTAAACTCGTTTCATGATTTAAGTCTTACAAAGTCATAAACACACAGAAAAACAAACAACACACAAGCCGGTGTAAACCGGTAGGCAACAGACTGCAAGAAAACCATATCTTGGTCCCGGCTGCGATTGTTTTCCGCCGTAGGCAACTCCTATACACATTTAGTAATGTCGGTTATTGTACTCGACCTTGATAACTTATTACTTCACATTTCTAGCTGTTTTATTTTCATACTCAGTTATAACTTTTCACCCTTTTAATTGTCATTATAACCCACCTAACATGTCTTAAATAACCTTATAGTATCATTACTTATCAATCACATCATTAGACATAATTTTCTAACCTTAAACAATGTTTTTTAAGTGGTCCGGGACTTGGTCCTTCTAAGGTCCAGACCTATTCATGGCATGACTCTCGGTGTGGTTTTTGTTAGTGGTCCGGGACTTCATATGGGACTAAGTCCCGGACCAATCTAGGCTGATAACTCTCGGGGGTTAAATAAGGGGTGGTAGGGTCTTAGTTACAAGACCTAAGTCCGGACCAAGGTAGTGTATGTATTCTCGACCCCTTTTATGCATGTCCGGGTCTTTACCCTAGACCTAGGTCCCGGACCACTACTACAAATTTTGAATATTGTCATTTTCAAACCTTGTTTCATCTATCTCTTCATCCATTGTTTACCCAAGCTTCCCATATGGATCTTAGGTATATTCTAATGCTAAAATAACACTTCAACTTGTTTAATTCCTTGTTCAACTTGTTACTCAAATTTCTTACAAAATTTACCTACACTTGTGATATTTTTCCTTTAGTTCCTAAATGGTAGTTTTATGCCTACAACACCAACTAACAAAATGTTACCTCATTTACACTACCACTACTCCTTAAGCATTATTTCTGCCCAGCACTTACATTACACAAGCTCTTCCTATTTTCCTCCAATTCACACTTAAACTTCACACAAACATAATTCTTCCCTGTTCATCAAATTTCTCTAGACTTAACTACTTTCCCACCTTGACTTTGATGTATCAATATCACCCAATGAAACACTAAATCCTCCAAGACAATGCCTATACATATTTAACACCTAAGAACACCTTAATTCCCTTTCTTTCACAAGTTTAAGTCTTAACAATTCCTAGCACAACCTAGGTCGCTGAACTTCTTTTAAACACCTAAACTTCTTGTTTTCTACTCAACTTTGACATAACTTTGCTAGTACTTCCTTACACCCAAAACACAAGGTATTCCACCTTTAAACACTCAAGAACATTATCCACACAAAAATGTTCCTTACACACAACTAAGCCTTAAACTACACTACTTCACAATATAGTGCATAACTTAAATTGCTTGGCACTTTGGCCCTTAAATTGCTTGGCTCTTAGGCCCTTAATTGCATAAACCTTAAACACTGAATTCCCACATTATATTGCCTTAAAACCTGCAAATACACACAACAAACACGTTTATCTTTAATAACCTCTTTGAGGATAGTTTTCTAGCTAATTTTCCATTGGCTCTTTAGGTAGGTTATTAAGCATTTTAAAGCTCATTTTTCCTAAGACACATAAGACTTCATTAAAGTAGTTCATTTACCTCTTTTTCTTCAAAACTTCCTCCTTGTTTTTCCTTGCTCTTTTTTTTTAGAATCGGCAAGGAGCTTTAATTACTTTTCAAGCTTCTATTCAATACACAAATAAAGATAATGAGCATTAAGCTTCATGCTTAAAACTCATTAATAACCTTAGGTTATATGATGTCTTAAAAACACAAAAATGAATGTTTTACCTTAGAATTGAATGGGAATTGGATTAAGTAGCAAGAGAGGACTCCACCTAGCCCTTCAAGATTGGAATGAAGCTAAGAATGAGCAAAAGAAAACACCATGAAGAGGTGATGTTCGGTCACATATAAAAACAAGAGGAAATGAAGTTTTTCTTTGGTTTTCCTACCTTGAAGCTAAGGAGAAACAATGAGGTGTAAAAAGATGAGTTCAAGCTCCTTCCATGGTGATTCCTTTGGCACCGAAATGGAGTTTTTGGAGATTTGAAAAGACAAGATTGTAGAGCTTGACTAAATAAGAGAATGGTGGTCTTGGAATTAATTTGGTACATGAAGCTAAGAGATATAAGCAATGGAAGATGAGAAGTGTTGTGGTGCTGTAGCAAAATCGAAATGGAGAAGGGAGGAGAGGATGAACGACGGTGGGAATGAGAAAGAAGAAGAGATAATAAAGAGAGAGGTAAGCTTGTAAGATATTAAGATTACATAAAGTAAATAGTGAATTACAAACTTTTTCCTTTCTTCCTTTTATTAGTGGTTACGTGGGTGAGTCACACTTGAAAACCGGCCCCCTTAGTCAAATGGGGTATTTTATGGTCTTTGTTGACCAATCAATTGACTTATATTGACTAATGTCTTAAACTAGCACTATTTGGTCACTATTCACAAATTAGTGCACATAATTGTGAAATGTTTGATTTCCATTGATTCAGACTTCCTAATGTGATACTAATTAGCAAAAATGTTGATTAAAGAGTAATGATGGGCATTTAGCCACTGAAAACCCATTTACAAGACAATTTTCAAAAATGTGCTTTATGACTTCTTAAAGCACATTTGTGTTTTAACTTGTTTTCAGCTTGGTTTTCTTTGGTAATTGATTTAACATGTTCATTAACATGTAAATAAGGTCCTGGTAGGCTCTTAGAGTCCCAACCAAGGTTATCCCAAGCTTAGAGCACATTTTACTCTAATTGCCTTTATGGTATTTTATAGTGTTTCTATGGTTTAAATTATTCACTAATGTTTCTAAGGAACTTTTAGCCTTAAAATACCATAAATTAATATTTAAACAACATATAAAGGTTGGGGTATTTCACTGACAAATACTATCATGAAGTATATGATAGGAGAAGAAGAAGAAAGGCGATTAAAACCTTTGAGGAGTATTACTGGTGGTATCGGTGTGCTTAGGCCAAAATAAAACCTAGAGTTTCAGGATGATTCAGAGTGCTTCCAAGCTTTAGATATTAGGTATCTTGGAGAACTTTACCATGACCGAGTTCTCTCAAAGAAGGGAATTGAGAAGAAAGCAAAAGGAAAATAGATTTATGCATTTGTTTCACTTTTGCACAGGAGGTGAGAAGTGTTGGGCATGTAGCCTTTGCATGTAAGAACACCTCCACTCTCATTGTTGGTTACCAATGGCGTCTTACAAGTCCCTTGCATAATTTTCACAAAAGAATCACCCCTTAGCAATCCCTAAGATAGAAGACGAAGGAACCCCTAAGAAAAACAAACCCAACCATTTCAGATCAATTGGTCACACTACATGAAAAATTCTCCACAAAAAGCAATAAAAAAGAAACTTTTAAGCATTATCCCACAGTTCATAAGAGTATTTATTATTAATGAAGACAACCCTCATCACAAGGTCCTAGTTTTTTTTTTTAATTTGGACAACCGCAAGATAAGCATAAGGATTGAACAATTAAGCACACGATTCACCGAAAAGGTCACTCCTTCACACTTAGATTGAACAGTATCCTCATTGTTCACCATACAAACCGGGGAATGTTTTAGAAGACCTTTTTTAGGAAGTAGACACAAGAGAAAACACAATGGACACAAACAAGCACTATGAGCACAGAAGCTGGCCATGGAGGCAGATTTCCAGCAGATACAAAATGAAAGAAGAGGACGAGAGTTAAAAAATTACTAAAACTAGTACTCCCTTGAGGTTGTTGTAGCTTGAATTGAAAAAATTCCCCCACCCTTGAGCCTTATCCTCAAAGTATCACATCTTGGTCATGGTGTAGACACAAAGTTGCACCTGTATAAGACACTAAAACAACTAAATTACAACTCGGGTTTAGAGTTAGCAACAAAAAAATCAAAGGAGGACTTTATGTAATGCCCCAAAAAACCCCCTGGTTGAGATACCGTTACACGCCACACGCTTATCACTAAGACACGCAAGGATACACTAGCAAATCCCCAAAATGGAACAAATACTCATATATTAATCAAACATATACTACCTCCGTCCCGTCATAAGTGTCCTGTTTGCTTTGTGGCACGTTTTTCCACTTCAAAATTAAACATATAAGATAAAACAATTTTTAAAAATTAAGTTGTATAATATATATTTTTTATATAAGGATTTCATTGTAAAACATATATTTATAAAAATATATTATCATACTGGGTTAAATATTGAAGTTAAACGACATATTCAAATAGTAAACTGAACACTTTGACTGGGACGGAGGGAGTATCACAAAGCTTGTTTTACTAGTTACAAAGCGGAAGCTAAGTAGTACAGCGGGCCACTAAGCTGACATTACTAAGCTAATCCGAAAAAAACAACACAGAAAAGGTAGAAGCAGAAGACTCCAGCCAAGAGCTAAAACCTGAAATCAGACGGAAATAGGGGTGAGCCAAACTCTAGCTCAGTAGGTGATAAACTTCATCAGCTGAGCATGCTCAAAACAGATGCTAAACATATATATACATATATGAAGGTGCTTATCCTGAGCAAAATAAGAGACAAAGCAGAAGTCTTTCAAATGGAAAGAAGTCTAAAACAGAAGGAGCTAAGCGATAGTCAAAACAGATACTCAATAGCAGAAGGCAAACTGAAGTTGGAAGCTAATAGAGTCAGAAGCATAACAAAATCAAAGCTTAACCAAATCAAAAGCTCAACCAAAATCAGAAGCTTAACAAAATCAGATGTTAACAAAGGTGGAAAGCACACAGCAGTCCACCTAATCCAATCATTGAGAGAAAAACAGACGGACCAGAGCACTTTACAAAACAGAAACGTTCAAAAGACAGAAAGCACACAGCAGTCTGTCGGAAAACCAATAGAGAGAGTAGATGAAATAGAGTACTTCATAAATCAAAGGGTTCCAGAAGATAGAAAGCACATAGCAGTCTGTCAAATACAGAAGTAGAAAGGATAGACAGAAGCAGAACCAAATACGAACAAAGGTGGGACACTAATACTCAATGCATACACACAGAACGGGAAAGATACCTGTAAACAGAACGGGAAGAACCCGTGAACAGAACGGAGAGACACCTGTGAACAGAATGGGAGAGACCACGTGAGATAATAGAAGGACGTCCTACGCAGCATGCTACGGGATAGCTAGACCCAGCCATCCACGGCTCAGACACAAAGAAGAGTAGGTCTAAAAACAAAAGCATTATTTTAACAGTACAGAGCTTTCCTCAGAATGAAACGGAGGGCAGAAACTTAACAACAGATCAAAGTCTTATTCAAACGGAAGTCGTATACCGACTGTCAAACACCAAAGCCAAATGGATCACAAGAGCTAAATGTACTCTCAGACTAAATCAGAGATCAAAATCATGTCAAAGGCCTTCAAGGAAAAATATTCTCAAACACATGCTAAAACATGTGAAAAACAGAGTGTAGACATAAGAGGAATCCAACACTGCAAACGACACTCAAAACGGAACTCAAACGAGGAAGTTGTACAAATTAGAAGTGTGTCTGTACATGTGTTCCTGACATGTGTCCGAACTTACAAGTTCAAACGCATGCCGAGACATAAAACAGGCATGTCCGGACATGTGTCCGGGACTTCCAAGTCGGACGCATGTCAGACCACAAAATACAACACGTCCGAACATGTCTTAGGGGCGAGCTGCTACTTTTTTAGCATGTACAAGGGGCTTCTAATTAGCCCTTAACAGAGGTAGAGTTTTACTAACTGAGAAAAACGAGGTCATACAATGGGTAGAGAGTTGAACATGACCAGTTGCATTTTTCTCCAATGGAACTGTAAATACTTCCAACATTGTTGTCGTCTCGCAACTCATCCAGGGGAGAATAGAAATCACATATGGCAACAGAAAGAGAGAAATAAATGGGAAAGTGCGACAGAGGGAAGAAGTACTTAAAATAAGAACGGCAGCAAACAACATCTAGAATTAAACTTTGGTCTCTTGTCATACCCGTTGAACCCGGACACCATGCTAGGCTCGACATTAGCAGGGCTAGTTATGCAAAAACGATACTGAGGCAAATTTACGGGAAGTAAAATGTAAGGGGGGGGGGGGGGGGGGGGAAAGGAAGATCATCGAATCAGACTCTAGAGGATGACTTTGGCAAGGTCGCGCTTCTTTCTTCATCATGCCATCACCAGTGGCAGTTCATTTGGCCAAAAAATTCGTACGCGAAAAAGAAATCAAATAGAGAGATGGAAGGTAAGTGAGATTGAGAGGAAGGTGAAGTAAAATCGAAGCGTAAATTCAAGGGGGCTTCTAAACGAAAACCGTTGTGTGGAAGGTGATTTTTCGGTATGAGGGGTGGGGGTCTATCTAAATATGGTTGTTGACTGAAAAGTCTAGATCCTAAAGTGTCATTCTGTGGGGGGGGGTGGGGTGAGAACTCGTTATTTTGGCATCCTCAAATACCTACTAAATCGTCCGTCTTTCCCAGAAAGCATAAGGGGAGTGTAGTGAACACTACACCCGCTCTCAATGGGCTCCACACGGACTTATGCCCTAAGGGCGGAATTGACTAGAGTCACCACCTAGTTTAACCTAAGAAACTAGGAAGGGAGGAGAAGGGTCTAAGAAATTAATTGACTCTGATGATTTGTTGCCTGTGGATAGGACTTATCTGATATACCAGAGATTCTGTTGTGGGTTTGTACTGGGTTACACCCTTGGAAGTGGCAACGACCACGACTTCGGATTGGTGCCCGAGGAAACCTCGGTCTCCAATTGTTGGGATTGTCTTCTTTCAAAACCTTATTTAAAGAGATTCATTAAAGCCAAGGATAGGATTAGGATGAGAAAAGAGAGAGAGTGGATGAGGTGAGCTTTTCTGCCAAGCCAACGCCTAGAAGAGGGAAATGGGGAATTCAGATGAGTACAAAATGAAGATTTGGGAAAAGTCTGGGGTTGAGTGAAATAAACAAGACTTGGAGTCTGATGGTTTGAAGTTTGTGAGAGCAGAAGAAGGTTTGAGTGTTTTGAGAGGTACGAAGAACACCTTAAAAGAGGAAAAGGGTTTTTTGTTTAGAATGAGGTCGCACCTAGAGGGGCTGCCTATGTACTCAACTCCCTGTTGAGATCAGACCTTACGAGTTCACGATTTTTGGGTTTTTGGAGATTTTAAGGAGTTTAGAGTTTGAAGAAGTTTTTGGTTAAGGTGTTAGTCTGTGAGACACTCGGGTCTAAGAGACGTTTGAAACCTTGAGATGTCAAGTCTGTGAGACGCTGGGTCTGTGAGTCGCTTGGGTCTGTGAGACGCTCAGGTCTGTGAGACGTTCGCATCATTGGAATGACAAAGTCTAGAGATGCTCGGGTCTATGAGACTTTAGAGTGTGGGAGAAATGGGAATGAAATTGAAATCGAAGTTGAACCGGGGTGGGTTGAATGAATATGATTTGAATTGGAATTGAAATGAATTTGGATTTGAATGAGTTTGGATTGAATTGAATTTGGATTTGGATTTGAATTGAATTTGAAATTGGATTTGGATTTTAATTGAATTTGGATTTGAATTTAATTTGGAATTGAATGAAGTTTTGAATTGAATTGGAATTGAATGAAGTTTTGAATTGAATTGGAGTTGAATGAAGTTTTGAATTGAATTGGAATCGAATGAAGCTTGAATTGAATTGGAATTGAATGAAGCTTTGAATTGATTGGATTGAATAAAGCTTTGAATTGAATTTGAATTGAATTGGAATGAAGAATTTGAATTGAATTGGAATTGAATGAAGCTTTGAATTGAATTGGAATTGAATGAAGCTTTGAATTGAAATGGAAATGAATGAAGTTTTGAATTGAATTGGATTGAATGAAGTTTTGAATTGAATTGGAATTGAATGAAGCTTTGAATTGAATTTGAAATTGAATGAAGTTTTTGAATTGAACTGGAATTGAAGAATTGGGTTCGCTTGAATTGGTTTGAATTGAGTTTGGGTTGGGGGGTTGGTGAACAAAAGGGCTAGGGAAGTTAGACCGAGTCAAAAATGCGGATCGAGTCAAAGTTGGGTCAAGGTCAAAACTAGGTGGTCAAAGTTCAGGGTGGTCAAAATGGGACCAGGGTTAGGAGTTAGGTGCAAAGTCAAAAGTTTGGAGTGGTCAAAGCGGGATCATCAAGGTCAAGCTTGGGCTGGTCAAAGCTCATGTTGGTCAGCATTGGACCAGGTCAAAGTTAGAAGTTTGGGCCTCGGTCAACGGTGGACTTGGGCAAAGTCGGACTTGGTCAAAGGTTGACTTGGTCAAAGTTGGGCTTTGTCTAGGCTTTTGGGATGGGCTGGGCCTTGTGGAAATTAAACTCTAGGAATGGGCCTGAAATGGGCCTTAGAGTTTGGTTTTAAGAATGGGTCTGGTTGTGATTTGGGCCTATTGGGCTTTTGGGCCAATTGGGCTTTTGGGCCGATTAGGCTTTGGGTCGATTGGGCTTTAGGTCTGGGTGTGGGCTTGGGCTTCACGTGTGGGCTTGGACTATGAGTGTGGGCTTGGACTTGAGTGTGAGCTTGGACTTTGATTGTGGGCTCGGGCCTCGAGTGTGGGCTTCTACTTTGATTGTAGGCTCGGGCCTCGAGTGTGGGCTTGGGCCCCATGTTTTATTGGACTTGGGTTTGGGTTTTTTTTACATATATATAAATACTTTTTAGATGTGTGTTTTAGGGTTTAGGGTGTCACCTTGACCAAGAAGGACACATGACCCACTAAGTGCCAAGGGACACCCACTATCCTAATGGCTAGGACCTAAAGGATAATAACTAGGCTTAAGTGTAACATTAGATAAAGCTGAAATAATAAATTTTTCAATGAAATAAATATGAGCATTACATAACGAACGAGGGAATAAACTAAGTAAACATAATGAACTGGCAAGCCAAAGTTTGACTGAAAAATCTAAGCATGTTGTTGGAAATCACTTATGTTGTTTTTTTACTTCTTATTGACATAGCAAAATTCTGAATAGCAGTCAAACACACACCATTAAAACACGCCATTAAATCACCGATCTCGATTGTTAAACACGCCACTAAATGAACAAGTTGTCGTTCCTCTTCTGTTAAACCTTTTTGATTTTTTTCCTCTTTCTAGTCGAAACTTGACCCAAACTAATGAAAACTTAAACGATTATAATAATCTAAATTATTCACTGTGTTAACTATTACACACTCAAAACAGACGTTGCAACCAAATTATGAAGAACACATGATTGGATTAATCATCCTCCCGTTAACAACATTACCAACAGTAAGCCAAGTGCAAAGCTAAGAGCGATAAACTGAATCTTAAACCATTTTTTTACAGAATGTACTGGTATACTCCCCCCCCCTTTTTTGACTGGAAAACTATATATACAAAACAGGAACGGTTAAATTATCGACAGAGAGCAGCAATCAAATACCATGGCTGCGCATGAATCAGTTAAACACAGAACCGGCTGGGGTTAGATAGTACCGGTTGATGAACGAATACAAATTCCTGCGAAGAAGAAGAAGAGAAAACAATACACTAGAGAGGGACAGACCAGAAACGAAACATGAAAATCAGTCTGTAAAATAATCATACAACCACAATAACCCAAATAGGTGGTTTGAAGAATGAATTTACTCATCTTAGTCAGCTCGTAAAGGGCCTGAATGGATAAATGAATAGATCGTTATTTGAAATCTAATCGATAAAAAGAAACCATCAAAGCAAAGGAAAGAGAAGAGCGACAACTCCCATTTGCCAGTTTCGAAGATGAATTGTTTCAGGCACCATTTGAAGTTTGGTGCATGAGTTCCTCCCGTAATTTACCTCTATTCTGGACTGAGCTCGTTAGTGAAGAAGCAAAAGATGACTAGAGCAAGGATGAGAGGGAACAAGTGGTGCGGGTCGCAGGCAAAGCATCTGCACGCATCAAATGAAGACGTTCGTACCAAACCAGAGAACGGTTGATGGGTTCACCGGAGAGAGAGTCGTGGCATTTGCGGTGGTCTGATAAATCTGGGAAGGGTTGAAGTTTCTCAGCTCCAGTTGAAATCAGAAGGAGAGGATGACGGGTTAAGCTATTTAAGAAGATCTGATAAAGATAGGAGGACGGAGTCGATTTGGGGATGGAAGTTGGAAGTCGAGCATTTCAAACATATGGGTTGGCTGCTTCCTTTCGAATTCAAGAACATAGTCACAGATTTAAAGAATAGGTTAGGGTGGGGAAATTCATGGCAAGAATATGAGTATGGCGAGAAGGGAATTCGGACGACCTGAGGTTGTTTTTCCATTTTTGGAAATCTCGATGAATCTGTGGAATATGATCGTGAGGAGAATGAAAAAAAATGTCGATAAAAGTGCAGTACGTCGGCTAGCTTCCCCCTTCTTCTTTAGCTCTTGTAAATTCAAATGACCAAGGAATCAAAGCTTCGGAGCTGTTTAAGCACCTAGCAAAGGAGCGAAAACTAGTTGATGGCAGTGAACAAGAATTTCAGTAGGGAAGATCAAAGATGAGAAGAAACGTTTCCTGTAGTTTGAAAAACTTTTCAAGGCATGAGAATGAAGTTTTCGACCGCTTTCCTTTTCTACTCTCGAAACCTTAAAAAATACTGTAGGGGATTAGATGTTATGGTGAAAATGAGACATGGCAATCCCGATGTTGGCCACCGGTCTGTTTTCACGTTCTTTTTACAGTGTTATTTACGAGAAGAAACTTTATCGAATGGTGAGGCAGCAGACAAAGCTAGGGTTTTCTTTTCATGGTTTGGCTTGTGGGATCTGTTCAGTGGGAGTGGAGCAGGAAGTCAGTAGACCGAGTTGGGCCTTGTTCGATGAAATGGGAAAGAAATCGGAGCAGACCACATGAAGATGGGCCACAAATTCGGATCCGGGTTTGGGTCCACCAGAAGTAGTGACAGTAGAGAAAAAAGGATTCTCTAACTGGGTTTTGAACTTGAGACCTGAAGCTTCTTTCACCCATACACTAACTAGCTAAGCTATACTAAAACTTAGTATCTTAATGCAAAACATAATACTAAAGTTCTACTTCGAGTTAGATGAATTCTTTTAAAAATGCCATCATTTTAAATGGAATTGTACAGTCAAGTAAAAGAGCTTAATCTAACAAAGTAAATTGTTTTCTTCATAAGAGTCAGGAAATTATAGAATATAACAATAAAACAAAACGTAATAATGAAAACTTAAAATAAATGAAATCATAATGATAAGCGCATGAAATAATAAAATAGTACTAGTATGATGGAAATAAAAATATAAGCGATTCTAAGAATTGAAATTGAATCAGATATGTACGAATTAGCGATAAAATGAAATATACGAGTATGGAATATAATAAAGAAAATGTACATAAAATGGTGAAAATGAAAATTCTTAGGTAATAATGATAAAGACAAAATAAAACAAGTACTAATAAAGAAAATACAAGTAAAAGTATCCATGAAATGAGATAAAATAAATAATAAAGAAGTAAGTAGCATGAACCAAATTAACACGAATAGGAAAATAAATGAGTAAGGAAAACATAACTGATAACATGAAATAATTCTGAAATAAAATGGTAAAAAGTGAATAACGAAAGGGGGACAAGTACTGAAAACGGATGCTTTGAAAATTTATTTAAAAAGATTTATCGTAATATGATTGTTCATTTCGGTATGCACATGAACAAGTTTTGAAAAGAAAGGCGACGACCTTTTTTTATTTATTTGTTTGAATTTTGCTTTTTATGGGGTGAGAATTTTTGGTGTCTACAGATGGCTCCCCTTGATTCAATTCTGCAATAGAAGGCTTGCAGAATTGGATCAAGGTTGACGGGGGCACCAAAAATTCTTACTACAACTTATTAAACGTAACTAAGATTGCAAAAGGATAGGGGTGCATGACCGACCTATGACGTGAAGGTCGAATGCAAAAAATTTTAAAACTAGTTTTGAATGCAAAACATTTGGTGGGTGAGGGCTTATGACAAGCCTTGAATGCAACGGTTGGACGTGTTAAACGAGTTTAGAATGCGAACAATTGTTTGGTTTGGTGCATGAGGGCTTATGACGAGCCTCAACTGAACCTCTTGACATCCAGTCCTAGGACTTATGATGTGCCTATAAAGCAATTCAATTCATATTGCGAAAAAAAAAGTCTTGCACTAGTAGCGTAAATAGCCTAGTGAAGAAAAAATACGACCGCACTAGTAACGCAATAGCTGTCTAGCGGGGTGTAAAAAGAAAATGCAACCGCACCAGTAGCGCAATAGCTGCCTGGCAGGTGTAAAAAGAAAAATGCGACCGCATCAGTAGCGCAATAGCTGTTTGGGGGTGTAAACAAAATGCGACCGCGCCAGTAGCGCAATAGCTGTCTGGCGGGTGTAAAATGAAAATGCGACCGCACTAGTAGCGCGATAGCTGCCTGGTGGGTGTGTAAAACAAAAATGCGACCGCACCAGTAGCGCAATAGCTGTCTGGCAGGTGTAAAACGAAAATGTGACCGCACCAGTAGCGCAATAGCTGCCTGGCGGGTATAAAACGAAAATACGACCGCACTAGTAGCGTAATAGCTGCCTGGCGGGTGTAAAAACGAAAATGCGACCGCACCAGTAGTGCAATAGCTGTCTGGCGGGTGTAAAACGATAATGTGATCGCACCAGTAGCGCAATAGCTGTCTGGCAGGTGTAAAACGAAAATGTGACCGCACCAGTAGCGCAATAGCTGTTTGGCGGGTGTAAAATGAAAATGCGACCGCACTAGTAGCGCAATAGCTGTCTAGCGGGTGTAAAACGAAATGTGACCGCGTCAGTAGCGCAATAGCTGTCTGGCGGGGTGTAAAATGAAAATGTGACCGTACTAGTAGCGCAATAGCTGTCTAGCGGGTATAAAACAAAAATGCGACGCACCAGTAGCGCAATTGCTGTCTGGGGGGTGTAAAACGAAAATGTGACCGCACCAGTAGCGCAATAGCTGTCTAGCGGGTGTAAAAACAAAAATGCAACCGCACTAGTAGCGCAAAGCTATCTAGCGGGGTGTAAAATAAAAATGCGACCGCACCAGTAGCACAATAGCTGTCTGGCGGGTGTAAAACGAAAATGTGACCGCACCAGTAGCGCTATAGCTGCCTGGTGGGTGTAAAACAAAATGCGACCGCACTAGTAGCGCAATAGCTGTCTAGCGGGTGTAAAACGAAAATGCGACCGCACCAGTAGCGCAATAGCTATTTAGCGGGTGTAAGACAAAAAGACGACCACACTAGTAGCGCAATAGCTGTCTAGTGGGTGTAAAACAAAAAGGCGACCACACTAGTAGCACAATAGCTGTCTAGTGGGTGTGTAAAACAAAAGTCGACCGCACTAGTAGGGAAATAGCTATCCAGCGGGTGTAAAACGAAAAGCAAATCGAATAGTAAAGAAGTTTTGCGAGTGAAAGGTCACCTGAGTGGAATGGAATGAAGAGTATATTTCAAGCTGGGTGAAACAGTTGATCGAATGATGTGAGTAAATTTGTGGTACCCTTGAAAGGATTCCCATATGCAAGCGAAATGAGATATGACAGGTTAACAAATGCATTAATCGAATCTAAGCTCCCTATTTGGGGTGTAGATTCTTTGTGAGCTAATGGCTCCGAGGTTGCTTCAATAGCTTTGAGATGACTCTGTGTGTGTTGATGGCTCCAGATTGCATCGATGGCTCCGCACACACTAATGGCTCCGATATGCTGTGGTCGCTCCGGGTTACGCCGATGGCTATAGTATGCACTGATGGCTCCGGTGTGGCCGACGGTCGGGGGGTGGGTGGGTGGGTTTGATATGACAGTGAACTTGAGAATGGTCGATGGTCTTGATGCGGTTGTTGAAGTTCGAGGTGACTGATCGGTTGGCTCCATCTGATGGATTTGCTGTGGGTGAACTTGTTATCATTCTGAATTGCCAAACATGGTGGATGTCTTCGGTGTGTGTTTGTAGTTTGATCATGGCTCCGGGATGGCTCCATCATGATTCGTGACCTCATTGTGAGTAACGGCTCTGGGATGGTTGGTGGGTTTTGATTTGAGTGAAGATTATTGGGATGGTTGGTGGGACTCGATTTGGATTGGATTTTGAGTCACATGGTGGGTTGATGTGATTAGTGGATTTTAATGTGATTGATTTTTTTGTTGTGATGAATGGCTTCGGTGTGGCTCCGGAATAACTTCAATGTGACTCTGAGGGGAAGAAGGGAGAGTTTTTTCCTTTGAGGTGGTCGCACCCTGGGCGGGCTGCCTACGTACTCAACTCCATATTGAGATCAGACCATACGTAGTTCAATACTTTGTAGGCAGGACCTTAGTGATGAAATAACTCTGACGTGGATTTGAGGTGGCTCCCATATTGTTCTCGGATGTTAGGATGCCCTCTGTGTAGTTCCAAGGATGGTTTCAATGTCGGATGATGGCTCCGCATGGCTCCAGTTTGGTTCTGGATATGGTGTTGATGAGGCTCGAGCATGACGCTGGATGGCTCCGGAAACTGTCTTCATACGGCCTCGGATGGCTTTAATTTGGTTCGATGTAGCTCGAGGATAGCCCAGGATGGCTCCGAGATGGTTCGATGTAGCTTGATGATGGTCTGGGATGGCTCCAGTTGACATCTTTTGATCAAAAGTTACGCTTCAACAACTGCAACTGAAGTTACTTTCAGCGAGACTAGGTAGAGTTCTTACTAGTCAGGTGTTGGTGATGGAGTGCTTATGATGCATGCAAGTATTAAAATGCTGGATACGATGCAAAATGCATATGCAATTTTTGGAGAAAAGGTATGACCCTATCTCTATTAATATGAGGTTTACGAATAAAAAACTCTTCGGTTCGATCTTGAGTGATTGTTGAATGGAATGTGTGAATCACTTTCCTCTCATGGAAGGATGCGGGTCAATCTCTCGTGAGTATAGCTGTGTGTGCTAATGGTGTAATGATACTCAATGCTCGGAGCAGTATTTTCCTTAGAATTCCTTTTGAGGTTCTGGACTTTCCTATCCTTACAAATTTCTCACTTGTAATGGGGTAGGCTGTTTATGTCTTGGTGTTTAGAATGAAGATTCACTCACACTCATAAGACCTTGTGGTGTAAGGTCACACTCATTCGCTCATGGTCCCTTTGGTATGACGGGACATGTTGATAACAAGCACAAAGCTTATGGTTCATGTTTCAGATCCGATACTTTCAGTTAACGCTCATCAACTAATGAGTCAGAGGTCTTTTATTGGGTTATAAACTGGGCTGAGGGGTATGATGTATGTCACGTGGGACTGGAGGAGGATTGATTTGGGAATTTGGTGGAGATTTTGTTGTGCAACAGAGGATATGTTTCGCCTTTGCCATGGGTGGAATGATTATACAGGTTTTGATAACCTTTTATTGGTTTCTACGGGACATCATTCGTCCTTTGGATTTGGATTTCTCCTTCTTGCCTCTTCTGATGTACGGTTTGAATTTTCTTCTCATTTTTCTTTTTTGAAATTGCACTTGGTTCATCGGTTTCCTCAAACGTTTTTTGCTTTGTATTTGGCTTCAGCTTTGGAGTCGCATTGACTCGTTGATCTTCTTGAACATTTTCGATGTTCTTTTTGGTGTTTGGCTTTGGAGTTTCATTGACCCATTGATTTCTTTGAACATTTTTGTTGTTTTGTGGAAGATGGCAGGGGAGGGGCCATGGCTCCAACTCCTTCGAGATCCTCTATTACAAGGGAATGTAAGTATATGTGTGTAAGTTGGCATGTTGTGGAGTTTCTTTTTTGTAGAAAATTTTTTTCATGAAAGGCTCAACGGGCTCACTCAAAGCTTTTTGGTTTTCTGGAGATTTTATTCCTAAGTGCCTCGTCATTCTCATTAGTCAATGATTGTTTTCTTACTATTCTCAGATCTTTGCATAAATCACAGTTCGTATCCTGTTTATCGACATTGATCTCACTATGTATTGTGCCTCTCCATGTGTTGAAGGAATGCACATGTCGCTCGTGGTTTTACCTTGATCGGCTCTCTCTACCTTCCTTCATCGCTCAGTAGATCGTCCAATACACTTAATTGAAATTCCAGGGAAAATACCGCTCTCCACATGCTACACATTTTGTGTTTTGGGGTGAGTCGACGGGTCGAGAGTTTAGTGGTTCACGCACTCTGTTCAATCGATCTTTCAAGATTTTCCCAAAGATGTCATTTCGATACGCGATATGCCCATGCAACTATCTACAATGCAATATATTGTGGTAATATGGAATTACTACATATAGGATGCATGAAGTATTGACAATGAAAATGAATGAATTTTTGATTTTGGTTGAATGTTTTTGTTCTGGATGCAATGCATGAATGGTAAGATTACACCCAGTCTCGCTTGAGTCAGTTTCAGTTGAGGATCCATGAAGTTCATCTCGCCACCAATGGCTCTTTAGGCTGCCAGTTGCTGAGTGGGTCCAGGAAGAAACGTGATCCCACATGTTTTAGCTGTAAATTGAACCCTGACCGCTTAAGGAGTAGTAATTCCTATATTGCACCAATCAACATGATAAAACTTTCTTGTTCATCCTGTGATTCCTGGATAGGGCGAACAGAAAGGGGGGAAGGATGGGATGCAACCCTTCATACGCTTTCATTATAGTTGTAAATAAAAATATAACTCAACTACTTTTTGCCACTATTGCCACGGATTAGCACATGGCCATGCTTAGGTCGGTGATGCTTCAGGAAAGTGCGCCTTCATGGCCTAGGACGGGAATCTTAGCTCTAAAGGAGAGACATCTCCTCTGTCTATCAGCTCTTGGATTGTGTTTCTTAGTGTGGTGCACTCGTCGGTGGCGTGCCCATGAATCCGATGATAGTCATAATATTCATGTAAATGTGGCCCAAGCTTCTTCACCCTCGAACTGGTGTTGTAAGGTGCTAGGTAACCTCCCTCAGTTAAGATTCTCCAGGCTTCACCAAGTGACATTCCTAGACCCGGATTCTGTCTTTGAGAGTCCGGGTTGGTGGTATTCTTTTTGCATGATTGTTGGCTTTGGATCTTTGTTTCAGCATCTTCCAAAGCAATCACAACCGCCATCAGTCGTCTGAAGTCACATATCCCTAGATATTTCAACCGATGTCGGTACATGTCTTTCAGCCCAAAATTACCATTTGCACTTGCTCTTCCTCATTAGGCCGGTTATTCATCTATATGGCCTTCATCATTTTATGAATTCACTCACAAGTTCGTCAGAACTCTGGCGTGTGATCTCTAAATCTCTTCATGTAACTTCATGATTAAAATTGTTGCCGTATTGAGAGAGGAACTCTAAGTACAGGTCTTGGCTTGATTTTCTGTTTAGATCCATGCTCATAATCCAGGAGTAAGCAGGTCCTTGCAGAAAGAATCTGAAGCATGCTGCTTTCAGCTTGTCGGAAAGCCCGTGGAGGTTCATGAGTTTATCGTACTTGTCGACATGATGCCTTGGGTCTCCAATTCCCTCATACTTTTCCATCTTAGGCAAACTCATGCCTTTTTGCAGACGAGCATCAGGATATGGGTTAGTTGGCTCCCAACCTACTGACTTAAAACGTTGGGTCAGCTCCAGTTCCATATTTAGTTCTTGCACCAATTCTTCCATTGGAGTTGCTCTGAGATTAGGGTTTTGGATTGAAGTGTAAGCTATTTCAGGGTGGTTGGTGTCAAGAGATTGACAGAGTAGGGTTGTTCCCGGGTGAAAATGTTGGCTAGACTTTGATGAATGAGGATGTGCTTGCCGAGGAAGGATATATTTGTGTGTGGGCAAGGAGAATTTTAGGCTGGAATGCACCATGGGGGAAGATGGGGCTTGGGTCTTTCCGTTATCACCGACTATTTGTGGTTGCCAATTTCCTCTGGTGGCGGTTGGGGTTCTCATAGTGGAACTGTACATAGGTGAAGAAGGCATGCTTGGTGCTGTTTGATTTTGGACAGGGAGAGCATGAGGGTCCATTGCTTGAAACTCATAGGCATCGTATGCAGAGTAAGTTGGAGTCTCCTTGTAACTGCTATCCGACTTTGAAGAGGCCCTAATTATTCTTCTTTGGACACATTCTTCTATCCTCAGGTTTTTCTTCAAGTCATTAGCAAGGTCATGGGTCAGTCCTTCGTGGACAAATTGGCCTTTGACCACTTGATCATTTAGGGGTGCTCGCTCCATCTTCTTTTTTTGTTGCTTCAAGCGGACTGGTCTTCTTTCTTTCTGGTTGCTGATTGTCAAGAACACCTGCACGCATAAGGATTAGAGTGAAGGAGGAGAGGTAATATCAGTATGCTTGTTAAACAAAAATTGTTGTATGATGAATGTGGATGATTGTTGATGCAAAAAACAACTTCTATTTATTTTTAAAAACGTTGGGAAATTCATGTTGTATGAATGTCATGGATGTGAGTGTATGATATGTATCAATTTATCTCATTTTGAGGGAATGTATCCGCAGATACCGCAGATTTCACCCTATGAAGCAAAGTTTTAAGAATGATAGATAAAACGTGAAGGGTCATGTTGTTTGTTCTTTTTCTTTAAACAAGACGTGTATTCCAAAAAGAAACCAAGTTTTTGAAAAACGATTTTGAAAATGTGTGTTTTCGAAGTGGTGGATTTTCTCCATATGAATTTTGACGCTCGGTCATTCGCAAATAAAATAGGGAGGGAGTGGGGAACCCTATACAAATTTGATCTAAATAAATTCAAAGGGAATGTATAAACCTATACATGTGATCTATTCAGAAATGGACAAGAGAGAAAAGCATCATAGGGGAAAACCTATACATCATCAATTCTAAAAAGTCATTAAAAGGGGGAATTCTGATCTAAACTTCTTCTGAACTCCTCTGGTCCGTCTTCGGGCTTCTGAATGACTGCTCACGCTCGGCCTCCTGGTCGGCTGATCACTCGTCTTTAGGCTCTTGACTGGCTGCTCGCTCATCTTTGGGATCTTGACCGGCTGCACGCTTGTCTTCTGGTGCTTGACCGACTGCTGGCTTGTTTTTAGGCTTTGGCAACGAACCACTACTGTGATAAAACAAAACGGGTTGGTGCTCTTCTTATTTTCAATAGTTTGAACTCTAATCGATGTTGCTAATCTTCATGTCATTTGACTCAGGTTAGTGCACCTCCGATTTTCGGTTCAGACTGCTGTTGTTGATCCCCATGTGCTCCACTTGTTCCATTGAGGAAAAAGAGGGGTGCTTTTTGACAAAGGAAAGGTGAATGATCGAGCACAAATTCTTTGTGAAAATCCCCCACTTTTGTAAAAACACGAAATGATTAGTACACTCCATGGTAATAACCGCTACTCCTAAAGGTGGGTCGAACTTCAAAAATAACGGGTCACAACATGGGGACTAAATCATTCATTTTGAAATTCATTTGTGGAAATCAACTTGAAAATTGTTTTCAAAAACAAAAGTGAGAGAATATCAGTGAAAAAAGTTGATTGAAATTTGTTTGCAATCCATTTTTGAAAATAGTTTTTGAATAATGTTTGTAAGAAAAATTGATTGAAAATCATTTGTAAGTAGTAGATTTTTGAAATCTGTTCTTTGCAAACCATTTAACAAAATATGTTTTCTCGAAGACTTTGATTAAAACCGGTTTTTGAAAACTGCTTTGGAAATAACAATTTTGAAATCATTATTTTTTGAAGTCATTCGAGATAAACAGCTTTGAAGGTATTTCATTGGAGTGTTCAACGTGATTCATTTTCTGATTTTTGCTAATTTTTAAATGTAATCACACATAGATGTAAGTGCAAAATAAAAATCGTGGCTGATTTTATGTGGAGCTGAGTGTGAATTATTGGGATAATCACCTTCCAGGTTAATCAATGCTTCCATACCATCGGGGGAACTGTCATTCCTTCACTGTTCATCTCTCAGGATTTATCTCTGTTATGCCTTGTGGGGCACGTCATCAAGAAAGTCCGGAGTGCTTAAGTTTGAAAGGTCAGGATACCCGAAGTGATACAGTCACACGAGCCACGGCCGGGGATTATCACAACATACTCACTTTTGGACAACTTAGGGAAGTACTGCATGGGAACGGGTCTCCCATCGTCTGCACGATAAGGTGTGTTTAAAGTCTAAATTATTCGCTGACTACGCTGTGTCATATATGGGTATCCGTAAATACGGGATCCTCTATGAATTTGTAGTGCGACATTGGGCTTTAAAGACACCCGTGGTGCCGAGGAATCATGGAAAAATGAGCCCATGCAATCTTCAGGGTAAGGCAAAGGGTGGTCGAGACAGACGACATACAAGGGGGTGACTACCCATAAACCCATCCTAGACACCGGATTAGGCAGCTAGACACTGAAGGCTCAAAGCTCACTATATGCTGGCTTTTGACTCGCATAATGGAGGATATATTTGGATCATGAGTATCAAGGCGTAGGTCAATGACCATCTCGCCCCGTGGGTATAACCATTCAAATGAATGACCCAACTCATTGGGAATCAATCATGGACCGATTGGCATCCCATGACTGGTGAATATAATAGGTGACACAGAGGAATGCATGTCCTAAGCTACCCACCCAATGCACCCCATAATCATACAATATGTAAGTAAAGCAAAGAAGTTAGCACCAACCTAATTACTAAATGTTTGTCTTGAAGGTGACAATTCCAACTTGGTTGTTTATTAACCTAAAGGGAAGTTAGCTTCATTCAATCCTAAGTGTCTCTTTCTAAATGTGAGCTAATTATTAACCCAATTGTTGTGATGTTTGTTGAGGATCTAACAAATCCTAGCTGTCCTCATCAGCTACACACTCTAAGTGTGGAGTAGAATAATCCTAGAAGCTTGGAATGAATCCCTTAAAGGTTTTGAAAGAAGTGGGGAAGTCCCGACAATTTTTAATGGAGTTCAGTCATCCTTGAGTTTGAGAAAAACTTACTCAAGTTTTCCCCAGCAGAGTCGCCATTATGTGGAGGGTGATTTTTCATTATGGGGGGGGGGGGGGGTCTATCTAAATATGGTTCTTGACTGAAAAGCCTAGATCCTAAAGTGCCATTCTGTGGGGGGGGGGGTGAGAACCCGTTATTCTTGGCATCCCTCAAATACCTACTAAATCATCCGTCTTTCCCAGAAAACATAAAGGGAGTACTAGTGAACACTACACCCGCTCTCAATGGGCTCCACGTGGACTTCTGCCCTAAGGGCGGAATTGACTAGAGTCACCACCTAGTTTGACCTAAGAAACTAGGAAGGGAGGAGAAGGGTTCTAAGAACCGTTAATTGACTCTGATGATTTGTTGCCTATGGATAGGACTTATCTGATCATACCAGAGATTCTGTTGTGGGTTCGTACTGGGTTACACCCCTTGGAAGTGGCAACGACCACGACTTTGGATTAGTGCCCGAGGAAACCTCGGTCTCCAATTGTCGGGATTACCTTCTTTCAAAACCTTATTTAAAGAGATTCATTTAAAAGCCAAGGATAGGATTAGGATGAGAAAAGAGAGAGAGTGGATGAGGCGAGCTTTTCTGCCAAGCCAACGCCTAGAAGAGGGAATTGGGGAATTCTGATGAGTATAGAATGAAGATTTGGGAAAAGTCTGGGGTTGAGTGAACAAACAAGACTTGGAGTCTGATGGTTTGAATTTTGTGAGAGCCGAAGAAGGTTTGAGTGTTTTGAGAGGTATGAAGAACACCTTAGAAGGGGAAAAGGGTTTTTTGTTTGGAATGAGGTTGCACCCTAGATGGGCTGCCTACGTACTCAACTCCCTGTTGAGATCAGGTCTTACGTAGTTCACGATTTTTAGGTTGTTGGATATTTTTGAGGAGTTTGGAGTTTGGAGAAGTTTTTGGTTTAAGGTGTTAGTCTATGAGACGCTCGGGTCTATGAGACGTTTGAAACCTTGAGATGTCAAAGTCTGTGAGACGCTTGGGTCTGTGAGATGCTCGGGTGTGTGAGATGCTCAGGTCTGTGAGACGCTCAGGTCTGTGAGACGTTCGAATAATTGGAATGACAAAGTATGTGAGATGCTCGGCTCTATGAGACATTTAGAGTGTGGGAGAAATTGGAATGAAATTGAAATCGAAGTTGAATTGGGGTTGAATGAATATTGATTTGAATTGGAATTGAAATTGAAATGAATTTGGAATTGAATGAGTTTGGAGTTGAATTGATTTGGATTTGGATTTTTGAATTTGGAATTGAATGAAGTTTTGAATTGAATTGGAATTGAATGAAGTTTTGAATTGAATTGGAATTGAATGAAGTTTTGAATTGAATTGGAATCGAATGAAGCTTTAAATTGAATTGGAATCGAATGAAGCTTTGAATTGAATTGGAATTGAATGAAGCTTGGAATTGAATGAAGTTTTGAATTGAATTGGAATTGAATGAAGTTTTGAATTGAATTGGAATTGAATGAAGCTTTGAATTGAACTGGAACTGAATGAAGCTTTGAATTGAACTGTAATTGAATGAAGCTTTGAATTGAATTGGAATTGAATGAAGTTTTGAATTGAATTGGAATTGAATGAAGCTTTGAATTGAATTGGAATTGAATGAAGTTTGAAATGAATTGGAATTGAATGAAGTTTTGAATTGAATTGGAATTGAATGAAACTTTGAATTGAATTGGAATTGAATGAAGTTTTGAATTGAATTGGAATTGAATGAATTGGGTTCGAATCGATTTGGTTTGAATTGAGTTTGGGTTAGGGTTGGAAAACGGGCCGAATCAAAGTTAGACCAAGTCAAAATGGGATCGAGTCAAAGTTGGGTCAAGGTCAAACCTGGGCTGGTCAAAGTTCATGTTGGTCAACATGGGACCAGGTTAGAGTTGGGTCAAAGTCAAAGTTTGGGTTGGTCAAAGTTGGATCAAGTTCAAGCTTGGGCTGGTCAAAGTTCATGTTGGTCAACATTGGACCAGGTCAAAGTTAGAAGTTTGGGCCTCGGTCAACAGTGGACTTGGGCAAAGTCGGACTTGGTCAAAGGTTGACTTGGTCGAAGTTGGGCTTTGTCTAGGCTTTTGGGATGGGCTGGGCCTTGTGGAAATTGAACTCTAGGAATGGGCCTGAAATGGGCCTTGGAGTTTTGTTTTAAGAATGGGTCTGGTTGTGATTTGGGCCTATTGGGCTTTTGGGCCGATTGGGCTTTTGGGCCGATTGGGCTTTGGGTCGATTGGGCTTTAGGTCTCGGGTGTGGGCTTGGGCTTCACGTGTGGGCTTGGACTTTGATTGTGGGCTCGGGCCTCAAGTGTGGGCTTCTACTTTGATTGTAGGCTCAGGCCTCGAGTGTGGGCTTGGGCCCCATGTTTTATTGGACTTTTGGGTTTTTTTTTTACATATATATACATACTTTTTAGATGTATGTTTTAGGGTTTGGGGTGTCACCTTGACCAAGAAGGACACATGACCCACTAAGTGCCAAGGGACACCCACTATCCTAATGGCTAGGACCTAAAGGATAATAACTAGGCTTAAGTGTAACATTAGATAAAGCTTAAATAATAAATTTTCAATGAAAAAAACATGAGCATTACATACATAACGAGGGAATAAACCAAGTAAACATAATGAACTGGCAAGCCAAAGTTTGACTGAAAAATCTAAGCATGTTGTAGGAAATCACTTATGTTATTTTTTTTTACTTCTTATTGCAAAATTCTGAATAGTAGTCAAACACATCATTAAAACACGCCATTAAATCACCGATCTCAATTGTTAAACACACCACTAAATGAACAAGTTGTCGTTCCTCTTCTGTTAAACCCTTTTTGATTTTTTCCTCTTTCTAGTCGAAACTTGACCTAAACTAATCAAAATCTAAATGATTATAATAATCTAAATTACTCATTGTGTTAACTATTACACACTCAAAACAGACGTTGCAACCAAATTATGAAGCACACATGGTTGGATTAATCATCCTCCGGTTAACAACATTACCAACAGTAAGCCAAGTGCAAAGCTAAGAGCAATAAACTGAATCTTAAACCATTTTTTACAGAATGTACTAATATATTTCCCCCCTTTTTTGACTAGAAAACGATATACACAAAACAGGAACGGTTATATTATCGACAGAGAGCAGCAATCAAATACCATGTCTGCGCATGAATCAGTCACACATAGAACCGGCTGGGATTAGATAGTACTGGTTGATGAACGAATACAAATTCCTACGAAGAAGAAGAGAAAACAATACACTAGAGAGGGACAGACCAGAAACGAAACATGAAAATCAATCTGTAAAATAATCATACAACCACAATAACCCAAATAGATGGTTTGAAGAATGAATTTACTCATCTTAGTCAGCTCGTAAAGGGCCTGAACGGATAAATGAATAGATCGTTATTTGAAATCTAATCGATAAAAAGAAACCATCAAAGCAAAGGAAAGAGAAGAGCGACAACTCCCATTTGCCAGTTTCGTAGATGAATTGTTTCAGGCACCATTTGAAGTTTGGTGTATGAGTTCCTTCCGTAATTTACCTCTATTCTGGACTGAGCTCGTTAGTGAAGAAGCAAAAGACGACTAGAGCAAGGATGAGAGGGAACAAGTGGTGTGGGTCGCAGGCAAGCATCTACACTCATCAATTGAAGACGTTTGTACCAAACCAGAGAACGGTTGATGGGTCACCGGAGAGTCGTTGGCATTTGGCAGTGGTCTGATAAATCTGGGAAGGGTTGAAGTGTTTCTCAGCTCCAGTTGAAATCGGAAGGAGGAGATGACGGGTTAAGCTATTTAAGAAGATCTGATAAAGATAGGAGGAAGGAGTCGATTTGGGGATGGAAGTTGGAAGTCGAGCATTTCAAACATATGGGTTGGCTGCTTCCTTTCGAATTCAAAAACATAGTCACAGATTTGAAGAATAGGTTAGGGTGGGGAAATTCATGGCAAGAATATGAGTATGGCGAGAAGGGAATTCGGATGACCTGAGGTTTTTACATTTTTGAATCTCGATGAATCTGTGGAATATGACCGTGAGGAGAATGAAAAAAAAAATGTCGATAAAAGTGCAGTACGTCGGCTGGCTTCTCCCCTTCTTCTTTAGCTCTTGTAAATTCAAACGACCAAGGAATCAAAGCTTCTAAGCTGTTCAAGCACCTAGCAAAGGAGCAAAAACTAGTTGATGGCAGTGAACAAGAATTTCAGCAGGGAACATCAAAGATGAGAAGAAGCATTTCGTGTAGGTTAAAAACTTTTCTGGGCATGAGAATGAAGTTTTCTACCGCTTTCCTTTTCTACTCTCAAACCTTAAAAAATACTGTAGGGGATTAGATGTTATGGTGAAAATGAGACATGGCAATCCCGATGTTGGCCACCGGTCTGTTTTCACGTTCTTTTACAGTGTTATTTACGAGAAGAAACTTGATCGAATGGTGAGGCGGCAGACAAAGCTAGGGTTTTCTTTTCATGGTTTGGCTTGTGGGATCTGTTCAGTGGGAGTGGAGCAGAAGTCAGTAGACCGAGTTGGGCCTTGTTCGATGAAATGGGCATGAAATCAGAGCAGACCACATGAAGATGGGCCGCAAATTCGGATCCGGGTTTGGGTCCACCCAGAAGTAGTGACAGTAGAGAAAAGGATTCTCTAACTGGGTTTTGAACTTGAGACCTGAAGCTTCTTTCACCCATACACTAACTAGCTAAGCTATACTAAAACTTAGTATCTTAATGCAAAATAATACTAAAGTTCTACTTCGAGCTAGATGAATTCTTTTAAAAATGCCATCATTTTAAATGGAACTATACAGTCAAGTAAAAGAGCTTAATCTAACAAAGTAAATTGTTTTCTTGTAAGAGTCAAGAAATTACAGAATATAACAATAAAATACAAAACGTAATGAAAACTTAAAATAAATGAAATCATAATGATAAGCGCATGAAATAATAAAATAGTACTAGTATGATGGAAATAAAAATATAAGCGATTCTAAGAATTGAAATTGAATCAGATATGTACGAATTAGCGATAAAATGAAATATATGAGTATGGAATATAATAAAGAAAATGTACATAAAATGGTGAAAATAATTGTTAGGTAATAATGATAAAGATAATAAAACAAGTACTAATAAAGAAATACAAGTAAAAGTATCAATGAAATGGAATGAGATAAATAAATAAGTAACGAAATAGCATGAACCAATTAAAACGAATAGGCAAATAAATGAGTAAGAAAACAGAACTGATTAACATGAAATAATTCTGAAATAAAATGGTAAAAAGTGAATAATGAAAGGGGGACAAGTACTGAAAACGGATGCTTTGAAAATTTATTTAAAAGATTTATCGTAAAATGACTGTTCATTTCGGTATGCACATGAACAAGTTTTTAAAAAAGACGACGACCTTTTTTTTATTTATTTGTCTGAATTTTGCTTTTTATGGGGTGAGAATTTTGGTGTCTACAGGTTGAAAATATAAGAATGTGCATAAATGACTAAATAAGAATAACAATACGACTACTTTTGTGTTGAATAATGATGGGATTACATATCCTTTTATAGGCTAAAAATAATAAACTAAATATTAAAAATATCCTTAGAACCTCTAACTTACTCCTACAAAAGTTATTCTTCTTGATAAGACTAAATATAAATAATTCAAATCAGTAATAAATATTTTCAAATCAATAAAACCAACACTTTCCCTTGATTTAAAAATTCTCTAAAAAAACATGTTAACAAATTGAAACACCGTCTATTCAATCTTCAAATTTTTCACGGAACACTTCTCTCCCAAAATCCACATAGCACTTCTCTCCCAAAATCCACAGCACTTCTCTCCCAAAATCCACAGAGCACTTCTCTGCGACTGAGCCATCTCAGTTTCTTTGTTACTCGTCTGAGCTTGTTCAGCACCAAACCTGCAATACTTTTGAACATGACCAATTTTTTGCACTTATAACACTGAGTTTTTCCTTTGTACCAACAATCATCTTCTTCATGGCCAATTTTTTTACAATTAGTACACTGTAAAAATTTGCCTTTTCCTTTATATTTTGAAGACTTAACCATAAAGGTGGCTTCAGCATTGTCTTCACTTCCTTCTCCTGTCTCATTCTTCGTTGATCAACCGCTTGAAGCGCATTGATCAATTCTGCAAAATTTATGTTGGACAAATCCTTTGAATCTTCAAGAGATGAGATTTTGGATTCATATCTATCAGGAAGTGTGACCAGAAGTTTCTCCCAAGTCTTTGAGGCGGAAGCAGTTCACCAAGAAGTTTAATTTGATTGGAGATCGATAAAATTCGATTTCCATACTCCTTAACATTCTCAGTTTTTTTCATTCTTACCATCTCAAATTCTCTTTTAAGATTCAGAATTTGCATCAATTTGGTTTGACTATTACCTTCAAATTCTTCCTGGAGCGTCTCCCATGCTTCTTTTGCAGATTCATAAGCCATTATGCTAGTGAAAACTTTTTCAGACGCAGCTGAATGTATGCAAGATAGCTCCTTTGGAATCTTCATCATTTCTTCTTCATATCTTTTTGTCTGTGTAGCTGATGGATTTGACGGCAGAGGTGCAGGCTCAAAATCGGTTTCCACGACTTTCCACAAATGAAAGCCCGTAGATATGACTCCATTCGAATGCCCATGAATGATAATTCTTACCACTAAAAACTGGAATAGGAATATTGAAATTTGATGGCATCACTCAAACTCAAAAACTTTTTTTTTTGACGCTTTTTTTGTTCACTCAACAAAGCCTAAGAATACTTATGACTAAAACTTACGACAGTAAAGAGAAGCATATGATACTTTTTTTTAACTCAGTAATTCAGAAAGAAATCTGCATTGATTTCTTCCCTCTATAGTACGACTACTTTTGCGTTGAATACTGATGGGATTACATATCCTTTTATAGGCTAAAATAATAAACTAAATATTAAAAATATCCTAACAAGCTGCAACTTACTCCTACAAAAGTTATTCTTCTACATAAGACTAAATATAAATAATTTCAAATCAATAATAAATATTTTTAAATCAATAAAACCAACAAAAACCACTTACTCTATGGTTGAGCAAAACAGAGAACACGATCGGTCCAAAAAGAAGAACGACGGAAGGTTTATGGTGAATGGTGGATGAAAGATCTGAAGAGTTTGTGGGGTTTCACCGTAGTGTCGGATGAATACATACTGGAGTTTGTCCTTAATCCCGATGTCTATGGTAGAATGTCTGAGAGAATGAAAATAAAATGTGTAGTATGTGGGTTGAGATGAGGAAACTGGACTCCAATTCAGTTGGGCTGTGTTTGGGTTTAGGTGAACTCAAGGCCTTGTTTAGGTGCGTGCCCTTGAAAATAAAATAATATTTTACTCTCCTATGGTTTATGAACTCAATACCTCTAACCTCTCCCTTACACACTCTAACCAGTTATGCTACAACTGAACTTAGTATATTCATGATGGAAATAATACTCAAGCTCTAACTATAAAAGAAAATACTCAAGCTCTAATACGAACTGAAGAGAGGAAAATAAAAATGCTCATGCTCCAGTCACGATTCAAACCCAAGACCAACAACCTCCTCAGTGAATGCAATAACTAATTATGTAAATTCAAAACTCAATATACTAACGCGAGAAATAATACTAGAACTCTAATTCGAACTAAATATATAAGTTCCATAAAAACGATGTCATTTTAATGGAAATAGGCCGTAAAATGCAAGAGTTTAATCTAATAAAATGAATTTCATGAAATAGTACTAGTATGATGGAAATAAAAATACAGGTGCATGTCCTAACAATGGAAATTGAATTAGATATGTATGAGTAGAGAAAAAATAAGAAAGAATAAACAGGTAACAAAACAAAACAAAATGGAAAGGAAGGAAGTTTAATTAAAATAGGGATGAAACGAAGTATACTAATATACAAAAAAGACGTAAGAAAGAATAGAAATAATAATGAAGATAAAACGATAAGAATGAAGAGAAATGTTAGAAGACAAATTAAAAGTAGCAATAAATGACGTGATAACATAAAATGAAAGAAGACACAATAGTCAACCGAATAAACAATCCACAAAATAGAATACATTGAGATAAATAAATAATAGCAAATGAGGTGAATGAAAATGAAGTAGACAAAAATATATAAGTGTATATAAATATATATAAATTAAAGAGAAAAGAGTGAAAGGGGACGGGTGAAATGGAACAAAGTACATAAAATAATAAGAGATACTAATAAAAACATGTGAAACTGCCTAAAACAAAAGTAATAAATAATGTATAAAAATAAGATAAGTATATAAAAAATAGAGTGAAATGAAATAAAATAGATTATAAATATAATAAAAAAGGCTCGTTCTCGTCTTCGCAAGGAAGGTGAAATTTACAGATTCGGGAAAAGAAATTTTCTCTGGTTGAAAACGGGGACGACTTTCTTATTTTTGGGGGACATGCTTATTTTGTGTTTTCTCGTTTTAATATAAAGAGAGTTAGAATTTTTTGTTGTCTATAATGGGCAATGAACCCATTCAAAGTAGTACAAAAAGTGTCGTATCCATAGAGACTTCGCAACAATCTAGCTAATTATAAGCTTACTAAATGTGCAAAAGTATATACATAAAGTGCATAAATGTAAGGTTTTTGGTTTTTTGGTTTGATTAAGGGAAAATAAAGAAAGGCAATAAAACCTAATCTAACTAAACTAGGATATATGTAGCCTGGGATGGATATTGCTTCCCATCTTACCCTTACCACCGATTTTTGATCCTTGAACATATAGCTAAACAACGAGAACACTTAAATAAATAATAACCAAATCTTGGTCTCTCTAATTCTAACTGATTTAACCGGGACTTCTCAATTAGCTAAACCCCGGGTCAATCGTCAGCACTAAACTCAAGTTGCCCCTAAGTGGTAATGTAGTCTAACCTCGACACTTACCAATTTTAGAGTACACTTTTTCAATCCCCAACGGTATAGATTTTCTACTTCAGTAAGTCCGTCTATAGAAATCCACACTAACGCTAAATTAATCGTGTGGGGAGGGGGGGTAAGCACCTCTCTTTTTGCTCATCGCCTCTCTCTTATTCAAAGCTCCCTATTTGGGATCATTGGATTTCTGGCTTCATGTATCTCAATACCTAAGAATGTCATCAAAAGTATCATCAAAAGGCTTCGCTCCTTTCTCTGGTCTAGGGAGGCCATCAGTAGCCCCACCCCCTAGTAGCTTGGAGCTCCATCTGCTATGACAAGAAGAGAGGAGGTCTTAGTCTAAAGCATATTCATAAATAGAACATTGTTTCCTGCTTAAGACCATCTTAGCTATTGTCAATAAATAGAACATAGTGTCTTCTGGGGAACTTTAACATTGGGCAGTATCCCCTAAAGGTGATGACCCATGGACTTGGAAATCTATCCTTATGTGAGAGAATGGTGGATCAAACAATACATCTCTTCCATGGATGTCATATCCCTCATCATTTCTTATCCTTCCTGCCTAGTGTAAACATCTTTTACTAGGACATCGCTCTTTCCACTGGTTCAATAATTGTTGGAGAAACTGGGCTATCCTTAGAGCTAGATTATACTGTAGGTTAAGCATGCTTAAGACATGTGATAAGTTGCAATCCTAGGGCATTAGCTTGCTAATAGATGTTGGCTCTATGAGCACACTCTAGAGACAAGCGGCTACATTTTTTTTCTTTGCAGGGTCTCTCGCAGAATTTGGTGGACAATACATGATTGGCTGAAGATCCCCACCAATAGGTCAAACATTCGTAGCTGGAGAACTGGATTCCCGTTACTTCTAGAGGAAGAGATCAAGAGATTTCGTGAGATGGGCAACCATCGTCAATGTTGTTACTACATATGGATTGAGAGGTGCAAACGAGCTATGGCTGATCAGACCAGAGACCCGTCCCTCATCATTTACATATGTCGAGGGTGTAACTAAAGCGGTCATTATGACGAAGATGAGCCCTTCCCGAGATGGTGCCTGGCTTGATCGGGTTCTAGCTTCCTAGATGTCAAGGGTGTTATTTTGGTCCCTATTGGGTTTTTGTATCCCCCCATCTCTAATATCAATTAATTTGTTACGTTAGCCTATCACCACCTTTTTGAATCTCGGTGCTCCCTTTATCCCCTTGCTCTATTGTATATCCCAAGACATCTGATATATAAGGTTCCTATGTATCAACTTTTGTACATTCTTTTTATTTATATATATCATTACCCTTAAAAAATGTGACGACCCAAGAGTGGAGCCTATTCATGGTTTTCAGACATCCTTTGAGAGTGATACAAAAGATAAATTTGGCATTAGGGTGGTTCATAAATCTATCAAATGGAGTGCCAAGGGAAGTGAACATGGAAGATAGGAGAAGTGTCTTTATAGCTTTGGTACAGGGGAGCAGGTTAAAGAATGCGGAATGAGGGGTGTGAGACGAAGCCACAACATTGAATCCACCGATCTCAATTATGAAGGATAACTTCGAGATCCTCTAGGGTCATCACCATTAGTGATCATAGTCCAGATATTGGTGTTTAAAAGTCTTTTGATTTTGGTTGTCGTGTAGTGATGAGGCCCAAGACAATTAGTATCGAGCTAAAATCTTGAATTGATTACCCCTCACCCCCCAAACAAAAAGAGTTTAAGGCCGGATGCATTCATGAACAGGTTGACTTTGTCTAGGATTTAAGAAATGGAGGTGGAGTCTTCCCGATTAACAAAGGATGTTATCTAGAAAGAATAACTGAGACATGTGTGAAGGCTTACATGATGGGTGGGATGGAACACACCATAATTTTGCAGGTCATAATTTTTAATCTTTTTGTTATTTTTCATTTATATTCCTAAAAATATTTCATTATATTCCTAAAATATTTCATTATATTCCTAAAAATATTTCATTTGCCCCATAGTATTTTTCAGAATATCCTCCATGACATCTTCGAGACCTCCAATGCATCAATCAAAAAGGTATATTAACTTTATAATTAATACAATAGATGTACATGAAAAATGTTTGCTATATTAGCCCATATCCTCCTTATATAGCTGACAAATAAATCACCCGACTTTACCGCGCCAACAATACGTCCACTAAACGTGAAACCATAAATCTGCCATAGCTTCCCTCCTTCCAAGCGCAATAAACACTACCGACTGCGTAGGCCAATAGATAGCCATATTGCTCTCATTCCCTCCTTCCAATAGAATGATAAGGTTTTTAGACACCACTTTTGCGTGTTTCACCGCGCAGACCGCTTGCTTCATTTCAGCCACATTTGTAATATCACCAATAGCAAAATGTTTCTATGACCCTTGATTCTTAAGTTTGTATCCACTACCAACCTCCCTACCACATCCAAACTACCCCCTAACATGGTGCTCCTCATCCAAGATGATCCAATAGGTCTTGAAGTGCAATCGAAGCAACAGTCTGCTGTAATGGTGTCATCATAGGATGTTCGGACAATACCATCTGATAATGATTTCAAATCTACTGATAAGTCCAGTATCACATTAACATTCTTTGAGGTCAGCCAATCTATAGCCGCTTCTGAGGCCTTAATCCCCATAAGTGGTAGTAGCCTTGACCCACGATGAACTAATGTCACCTTTTTATCTGGGTATTGTGAGATGACTTCCCCTGCAAATTCCACCCCAGTTGGACCTCCTCCTACTATCAATATTGAATCTGATTTACGTATTTTTTCATGGGCTTCTAGACATTCGTCAAGCTTTGTGTCTCTTAACATGGGTGAAGAGTCTTCATGACCAGTGGCGATTACAAGGTAATCATATGGAACTTTGTCGTTGTGTGCTGTTATGACGTGCGTTTTAGAAATCCCTTTTGCAGCAGACATGACGAGAGTCACGTTATCCAGGAACTCACTGTAACTGATTAAAGATAAATGTGCGAATGTTGGATCCACCATTGCTCTCATCATTCCGTATGGAATGCGTAAGTACTCCTTCACGTCGATGAGAGTTACGTGGGCATGGAATTGGAGATTCTTTGCTAGTAATGATCCGGCAATTCCTCCTCCAACAATGACAACTCTCTTCCTTTCCATCTGGGTTGATGTCGACATCTTGTGTATATATTCTAGGTTTTGATCTTCCCTATTGGCTTGATTGATTTCACCCAAATTAGGAGGAATTGAGCTAGAGAATGGAGTCAATTATGCTATGGAATGAAGGATTTTTTAGATGCGTCAGGTTATAAAAGGAGCAAGGCCACATTCACGATCAATTCATGAATTCAACTTTGAATCTGGCCTTACTCCTCTTATACCCGTGTATCTAAAAATTCTCCAAAAAGTTAGAAGCATGCGAAAAAGATTCTACGTTATGGTGTTGATGTTAGAGTTTTCTTTTATTTGGAGGGGATACAAGATGAGAATGAGTATAAATAATGCAGCAGATGGAATCTGGGCAAAAATAGATGAAGAACAAACTGTTATCTAACATAACTATCTTGTAAGAAAGCGGTGGAATAATGATGATACAAGGTGGAGATGCCGCTGTTCTTATAGGTGTAACCCGGTGTTCGTTTTTATTTGGTCAACTAATTACTCCCTCTGTCCTGAATTGACTGTCTTGTTTACTATTTGGACATGTCGTTTGACTTCAATTTTTAACATATAAATAAATTAATTTTTAAAATTTAAGTTTTACATAAGATTCCTTACATGATAAACTATATGTTACAAAATTTAGTTTTATAAAATTATTTTATCTTATATGCTTAATATTAAAGTGGAAAAACGTGCCATAAAGCAAACAGGACGGTCAATTCAGGACGGAGGGAGTATAAAAAAAGGGTCACTAAAACTACTTTTATCTAGCATTTTTCTTTAAATCTTCTTTGTCTATATCCTCCACCACCTTCTTATTATTATGGTGTAGCTTTATTATTAGTATATATGTTTTCACATGGATGAATACTTCGTTGATTTACAATTAAGGGCTGCGAGTGATAGGTGAACGTTAATTATATATAAAAGAAAGGGAAATTTCATGCAATCCCACTAAATTTTTAGCAAATTCATGAAATATTATTAAAAAATAGAAAGTTATGAAATGTCACTATATTTTATAAAAGTTCATGAAATGCCAATATAGTCATTAACCAGAAGGAAAAATGATAAAAATACCCTTACTAGTTAACAAAGTACTTTTATTGTTCACAATATGCCCCTAAGTGTTAAAAAATTCACAATAATTTAAAATACTATAAAAAATAATATAAATTGTAAAAAATTAACAAAATATTAAAAATATCTTAAACTTTTGAAAAATGGTAAATATTTTTAGATGTTTTTAAAATTTTAGTACCATAAAACAATATAGAGTTTTAAACATAATTTATATCTATCTTTCTACTAATTTATATCAATTAAGTACCATAATTTGTACTATTCATTTTAAATAATATCTTTTTTATACAAAGTTTAATTATTTATTCAAAGTAATTCAATTATATTTTCAACTAATATTGAGAAAAATATTTTAAAATTTATATTCTATTTGTAGTAACTTTATGATATAATACGTTTGTTATCTACAAATATTATGTCATAAAGTTATATGCAATATATATAATTTTTAAAAAAAAATCTAAAATCTAAAATAATTTATTTTAAATAATTTAAGTTAATAGAAAAAATAATTAAAAAATGTATGGTACTTAATTGGTATAAATTAGTAGAAAGACTGATATAAATTATGCGTTTAAAACTCTATATTATTTTTTATGGTACTGAATATTTTAAAAAATCTAAGAAATATTTATTTTTTCAATATTCTATGATATTTTAATCTTATTATTTTTTTTCAATTTTCAATTTTTTTAATTTTTATAGTATTTTGATTTTTTTTTGTGAATTTCGGTGAATTTTTCAACACTTAGGGGCATATTGTGAACTTTAAAAGTATTTTGTTAACTAGTAGAGGTATTTTTGTCATTTTTCTATAGTGGTATTTCAGACTTTTTTTTAGTGACATTTCATGAATTATGCAAAAATATAGTGGCATTTCATGAAATTTCCCTAAAAGAAATATATTATTAACTACTCATTTACTTCTAAAAATAACTCATTCTAGCTAGAGATAACATTGGGTTAGGTTTAATCCAGATTTGTTTTTTAAGAACAACTTCATTATACATTAATCTTTACATAAGGATACAATATGTTCTGGTATAAGTCCAAGCCAACAGCCCTCATCCTTACCACCTCTTTCTAAAGTAGCTAACTATGAACACTAACATTGTCTTCTCTAGGAACATAACCCACAAATCTCATCAAACGAAGACCTTGCAAATCATCTAGTAAAGTTGTTACTTCATAACTAACATTATCCCTACCATGAAAATAATCAATGGCTTCTTACAATCTGTTAACATAAAAACACATTCCTACTACCCATTTTTACTGCACAACAAAACCCTAATTGTAACGCTTTAACCTCCACAAATGGCGGATGCATTATACCTCCTCCTCCTTTGATAGCTGGCACCACAATATTATTAGACGATTCTTGGCAAACAGCACCAATGTCATACCGCTCGCCCTCATCATTGCTACCATAAGTGAAAACACGAAGAAAACACTGGGGATTTATCTGAAATTAATCTTAGAAACATTACCTATATGCCTTCGAGTCCAAGCAATCACCAAGTAGCTCTCAACTTGCTTGCAACCCCATTGCATGTCCTTTGCTCGACCATGCAAAACTTGACATCGAGCAAACCAGACTTTCCATAAAAAGCAGGTAAATTCTGCCACATCAAAATGGAGGATGATAACAGATGGCTAGTAATCCAATCAAGGAAAGTTGAGTTAGTGCCAATATCTTCTTGGCAAGGGAAAGCCTCTTGATTCCATAAGACACTAATGTCATGACAACGATAAAAAGCATGAATGAGGGTCTCACCCTGACCACAAAAGTAAGAAACATCCATCTGACACTTCCATCTAGATGCAAGAACAGTATTTAGAGGGAGATAACCATGCAGCATACGCCATGTAAAAATCTTTATACAACAAGGAAGATCTGTCTCCCAAATACGAGTAACTACCTTCCCCATTTGACTCCCAGTTGAAGACCTACACAAGTGTGGCTGCCGTCTCCGAAGCTCAAGATAATAAGCCGATTTAACACTAAAGTTCCCAGACTTTGAGGGATGCCAACACCAGCCATCACTTGACAAAGTCTGAGGTAATGGGGTAGAGAGTATATAAGACACATCCTCCTTGAGAAACCATTGTCGGACAACATCTTCCCTCCACTCTCGGGTGATTGGGTTGATGAGCCAAGCAACCCGACCCTCAGCTTTAGCATAATCAGGAAAGAGAAAAGTAAATGGCGTACCCCTTGGTTTCAACTGAAGCCATCGATCAGTAAGAAAAGTAGTTTGGCCATCCCCAATTCCTGCATAAACCCGCACGTAGCAAGTCTAGAGAGTTATAAATCACTCTCCATATAGGGCTTGGCCGACTCCCAAGAATAGCACACAAGGGATCACCATTAGGAAAATATCAACATTGCAGCACACGAGCCATAAGAGAACTAGGTTGGGTAAGTAACCTTCAACCTTGCTTTGCCAAGAGTGCATGATTAAAACATGTCAAATCTCGAAAGTTCATCCCTTCTTACCTTATATTATTACACATTCCTTGTCACTTCCTCCAATGGATACCACAACGAGTCAATGAGCCTCCCCACCAAACCCAAGCAATAGCTCGTGTAATATCCTTAATTAAGCCCTGGGGCAATTGCACAACACTCATAATGTGCAAGGGGATGGCCTGAAGAACACCAGCCTGAGATACTGTTTTTCTCCAATCACGAATACAAGATAAAACCTTTTCTCGGATATAGCTAAGCACCTGACCTCTTCTTCGCCCGACATAACTTAGAAACCCAAATATAAATCAAACTCTTGCACTTCCTTAACATCAAAGAGAGGCAATACTATGTCTAACATTCCAAGGAACACCAGCTGAGAACATGACGCTTGATTTATTTGTATTTATGCATTGGCAGAAGCATCCTTAAAGTCATTCATAACATTTGAAAAAGCTTGCGCATTATCATGGGTAGCCATACCGAACAATATACGATCATCAGCAAAGAGAATATTAGTAATATCTTCCATAAGACCATGAAGCATATCAACTTGAGAAGCCAAACGTAAACTGGATGACAACACTTCCATGCAACAAATAATAGATAAGGCGAGAGGGGGTCACCTTGCCGGAGGCCCCTCCTCGGATAAAAAGTCTACCCAGGGTATCCATTAATAAGCACGGCCATAGAAACTGTAGAAATACATTTTTGAACCATGGAAACCCAACTAGAATGAAATCCCATATTGCAAAGCACATCAATACCAAAATTTCATTCTACCCGATCAAATGCCTTGGTCATGTCAATCTTGAGAGCAAAGGTGCCCTTCTGAACAGCCTTTGAATCACACATTATGTGCATAATTTCATTAGCAACTACAATATTGCCCGTGATCAAACGGCCTTGCACAAACGAAGCTTGCCCAGGAGAGATAACATACTGTATAGCAAGGTTTAATCCATATTCATTTACAAGACAATTAGTATTATAGTTCGAGGGAATAAGATTGATGATATTGTATATTAACGGTTTTCTAAAATAGGAATATATAAAAGACAATTATAGCTTCCAATATGACATTATATAGCTAATTAGTTATTATAGACCCCTATCAAATGGGTTATCCGTTCAATTTTAGGTTATATTCGTTTGAGTTGATAAAATTTTATGATTGTTTTAGGTTGGGTAAAATCAGACTCGGCTGTAGCAATTCTAGGTAGAAACGAGTTTTGGTTATTTGAGATCATGATTAATATTTTTTAAAAAATATTAAATAACTATGTAATTGATTTATATCAAAATATATTATATCGATTTTGGAAAAGGGCAATGTTTCATTTGTATATAATAGTTTAAATCAAGTTTTTTGTCATATTTATTATGATAATTTTAGATCATAATTAGTTCATATTTTTTGGTTTTGGCTATTTTTTATTATTATTATTTTGGTTCAGGTCAGTTTTAAATTACTAACATTTTGGGCCATTTGGAATTGGATCAATTTCAGGTTCAAATAAATCAGTTTTAATGTATTTAAACATTTATTAGTATCAGTCAAATTTCAGGTACCCATAATGCGCAGGTTTCAGTGCGGCCCAAATATTGACAACGCTATACAACACTTCTTTGGCAACAACTGTAACAACTAACAAATCGGAAATACACATCCAAACTGTAAAACTATGTAATTGAACTAGGTTTTCAGTATTTGTAAAGATTAGCCATCGAAATAGAGAAAGAAATAACAAACAAGATGATTTCTCGACTCTTTGTGGGTGTTACATTCAAGATTTTAAATCGAGTTTATCGACATATGAAACGATAGCTGCACTAATTTTTCTATATATTAATATATTATTACCATTAAGAAAAACGAGAGCTGCATTAGTTGAATACAAACTGAGAATAAGAACGGTATTAAGGATAATTAACAAGGTTACAATACGTATATGACATATTGTTAAAAATATAAACAAATAGGTTACGTCCTCGCGCTCAGTATCCACCACCAGCACCGAGTCCACTGTCAAATCCACCACCTGCTGCGGCACCACCACCATAGCCCCTCCACCCACCTCCCCCAAACCCACCTCCTCCTCCTGCTCCACCTCCCAACTCCATAACCTGCTCCCACCATAACCGCTTCCACCTCCTTCCACCTCCACCAAACCACCACCTCCACCAGCTCCTCCACCTAGACCTCCTCCACCAAAACCCCCACCAGCACCTCCTCCTCCACCACCTAAACCTCCTCCTGCTCCACCTCCATAACCACCCCCTGCTCCTCCTCCCCCGCCAAGACCACCACCCGTTCCTAAACCTCCACCATAACCACCTCCTGCTCCTCCTCCTCCGCCAAGACCACCACCTGCTCCTCCTCCCAAACCTCCACCATAACCACCTCCCGCTCCTCCTCCCCCGCCAAGACCACCACCTGCTCCTCCTCCTAAACCTCCACCATATCCACCTCCTGCTCCTCCTCCCCCGCCAAGACCACCACCCGGTCCTCCTCCCAAACCTCCACCATAACCACCTCCCGCTCCTCCTCCTCCGCCAAGACCACCACCGGCTCCCCCTCCCAAACCACCCCCAGCACCTCCTCCCACTCCTCCACCACTACCAAAACCACCTCCCGCTTCTCCTCCTAGTCCCCCGCCACCACCAATTCCTCCCCCTAACCCAGGGTCAACTGGCCTTCCAAACCTATGTCTAAAACCTCTGCGGTAAATGCCGTGGCCAAGTCCACCATGGAAAGGTCGAGGCTTCGGGCCAAAGTGCCTCGGTCGTATCCCAAAGTGTCTCTGCCCATAGAGGTGATTTTCATCATCTCCTGCCCCTACATCACCTCCTTCATCTCCCACCAGACCATGACACCAATCCACAAGCAAAGCAGTTACCAAAACAGCGTAAAGAAGAAACGCCTTGGATCTCATTGATCTCTTAGAAAAGACACTAGACTATTGACAGAGAGACAGAGGTCTTCAATTAGAGTTTAGGAAGAAGAAGAAGAAGATAGCTAGTTATAAATTAATGTACTAGCTGCATGTATGGGATAGTGGTAAAGCAGATACGTGCCTGCTCCACTGAGCATTCAGTATTTATAGCGTGAAGAAAATTGAATAAATATTTATGAATTTGACTAGCTAGATCATACAGTACTAGTCATGAGATTGATCAATGAAGAGTGTGGCAAGCGTTGGGAGTAAAGGAAAAAAGAGGCTAGACGCGGTGTAGAGTAAATGAGGGGAGAGGAGTACTACTCCTCAGCTGTCAATGGCCAACCAGTACTCGAGTTCGGCCAGAGCTCTATATATTTCCAAGTTATATGCATGGCTGCAGCCTGCAGAGAGAGACACACTCACAGAGCATGAAAGGGGTTGACCTGCCGGGTAGCTATAGATTGGCTCATCTCATCTGTAATGTGATTTCATTTAGTACTGTATCTACTTGCTCCCTGTATTAGTACCTGGCCAGGCTATCTCTACTCCTTTCCTAACCGTAGTAAATTAAACGCACGTATGATGATTTTTTTGTTTTTGGGACTTTTTTTCACGTTTTCTCTGCTCCATCCCATTTGCAATTTTGCACCAGTCGAGGTCCTACTGCCCAACTACTTCAATTCAATCATCTAATATCGTCCATTCGCTAGCTAGCTAGTAAGGTTGTACCTAGGAGAGGTGATATCATTGTTCGTTAGGTTGGCACTTGGCCGTGTCCGGCCATTTCTTCATGTCCACGGTTGGGTCAAAATTTTCCCAATTCCTATTTTTTTTTTATTTTTGGAAATTTCATGAAATGCCACCATATTTTTAGCTAATTCATGAAATGTCATTAAAAAATGAAAGTCATGAAATATTACTGTATTTCACAAAAGTCCATGAAATGTCATTATAGTCAATCACTACAACATATGAGATCTATGAGGGCAACTTTTATTGCCATGATAGATCAAAAACTTGCCACGTTAGCCTAAGAGGGCGACCTAATAATTGCCTCCACGATTGCCTCTTAAGATATGCCATGGTAGAATATGGTGACAACCTAGTTTGGTCGCCCTGCTTGATAAGATCTAAGAGGGCAACTAAAGTCGCCCTCGTTGAGATGAAGCAGAGGAAGCAATATTTGTTGCTCTTTTTGGTCGGTGATCAAGAGGGGCGACACAATTTGGTCGCCCCCGTTGCTTGTTTCAATAAGGGCAAGTACAAAATGTCGCCCTCTTTTTGGTCATTATTCCCCTGACGCTTGATTGCACTTTATTAGGACGACTTGGTAGTTGCCCCCTTTGATCACTATCTATGGGAACGACTCATCTTGGTCGCCCTCTCTGATTTACGTCAATGGTGACAAAAGTGTTTAGTCGCCCCCTTTGATCGTCTATTAGGGCGACTTTTGTTGCCCTCATAGATGTATTTTTTAGAAAAAAAAAATAAAATGAGACTCCAGCAACCTACCCTCTTTCCAACCATCCTCATACTCACAGCTCTTTTGCATTAAATGACAATATTCAACAGAGCAGTTCAAGATACAAATACCAACACACACATCAAGCAACAACCGACAGAGATGGAAGGAAGATTTAGAAAGAGAACTAACTATTAGTCACTACTGTTGTTCGATAAAGAAAAATACATAAGTTCAACTATGAGTCTCAGTTGCCACTCAATATGTGAATGTAACTTGAAATTAACAGAACCGCACATAAATTAAAGATATAAGAGGAAACAGACAACAATAGAAGATTCATGATTCATGGTACGTAGCTAGATAGACATGATGTTTTTTGATGTATGTCGACTTCTGTAAGATTCAATCTTCTCCAACCTAAACTTCTCATGACAATCAGCTATGAACATATCGGCTAGTTTATCAATCTGATTCATCATCTTCAACACATCAGATATCTAGATTATCTCTTGCAATTCACAACAAACTCTACAGCTAGCTATTTCAAACGGCCAACAAACAACCACAAATGCCAGTAGACCAATCTGATTCATCATCTTCAACACATCAGATAGTCTAGATTATGTCGTTGCAATTCACACCAAACTCTACAGCTAGCGATTTCAAACGGCCAACAAACAACCACAAATGCCAGTAGACCAATCAATACATAATGTTAAACATTCATCAAACGATCAGCTTCCAGCTAATCCATGATCCATAAAAAAGCAAGATATTCTGAGGCAATTACCTATTCTTTTTTTCTTTTTGCCTCTGCTTCTGAAAAAGCTATTTGAGGAATAGACCCTTTCAACTCCTGCGTATCTTTTGATCCGGGTTGATTCTGAAGAGGAAAATAAGCTATTTGAGGCTGAAGTCAAATATATTAGCAACCTATTCCCAGCATATCAAGGTTTTAGATAATTGTAAATATTACAAGAATGTAGACCCAGCTACACATATATAACCTGAGATTTTATCCAAGATGAGGAAAGGATCAAAGTACTTGAGCTAAAACCTGAAGAGAAAAAAAAAAGTTTCATGAGTTATTTAAACACATACAGATTGCATATAACTATATTGAATATGGGAAAAACTCAACAGCAAATATTATCGTTACATGTCATATCTGTAATGCACAATCACTTCCTGGATTCTATGTACATATTATTCAATTTTTCAAAATAAAAAATCATACATATTTAGGAACACATTAGTAAGGGCTGATGCATTGCACCATCTAATTGGTACTAACAGCAGAGTTCACTATTTTTGTCGTATCGATAATAAACAAATGCAACAATGAATAATTACGTGATGACTTATATATTACTTATAGTGGGTCACATTATCTCATGGTAGCTAGGGAAATAGCAAAACTCACATCCTGATTCGCGATGACCACATCTCTCCCTATCTTTGCATTCTTGTCAATAATGCAGTTCCTTCAAAGAGATTGAGATGCATTGTATTAGAGGCCTAACAGATAAAGAAAAGAAATGGGAACACGGGAAAAATTGGTCTTTAGAAATGAAGTGCAATCAAACCTGATTATTGTGTCCTGCCCAACTCCAATAGGAACCTTTCCCTGGCCTATTGCAGAAGCGACTTCTGACTCGGTTTGGTAGTAATCTGCACCCATCGTCATAGTATTCTGGAGAGAAAGCCCAGCAAAAAAGGTCACACATATTTGGTACTGAGACTATACTAGAAACAGGGCCACAGGCAGGCAGTATCATTTACTAAAAACAACCAGGCACGGAAAACTGGAATCAAGGATGGAAGTTAATTAGAAACCTGGAGCTCAACTCCAGACTCCAGTTTTGAACGCACTCCAACAATTGAGTGTTGGATGCTACAGTCTCTCTAAAAAAGCAGCCATGTGACACTATTGAATCCACAATCTAAAAACAGAAATTCTTGAATCAGGTGATATCCTATTGATTTTCTGTTTATAACGAGATACCAAAAGAAAGATAGACAACATACCATGCATTTATCATCTTTTGTTGGGGGCAAACACCTTGCAGATGTGAAGAAAGGTGTCTTCTGATCTGTAGAAGGTGAACTTACGTTGGATACTCAACAAATTGTATTGGCAACAAAAATTGAAGCCCGAGAGCCTGTTGTGACAAAAAAAGAAATTAACACATCATCAGTTGTCAGAAGAATATAACATAATTTCTTTATAGATTAAAATAGAGAATCATAAAACAAAAGAAGCGCACCTTCATTTTTCATATTGTAATCACGTTCTCATCACTGGAATTCCAGTCAAAGCAATTCTGTTGGAGCTACAACAGTATAATGCCAATAGTATAATATGGAGAGCATGAACAACACTTCCATGCAAGAGGTTCTTTTACCCCTCTGTAGTCAGATAGATAGTATAATATGGAGAGCATGAACAATACACATACTATGTACAATTCCACTTATGCAATAACAAGAGGTTCTTTTCAGATCACTATATTTAACAATAAAGATGGATTACATGTGTATTAACATCACAAAAGTTTCCCATCTTACAAAACATCCCCAAAGCTGTTTTCCCACATACAAAAGCACAACTAAAGCTATTTCCCACCTTACAAAAACATCTTCAAGCCTATTTCAAGCATACAAAAGCATCACTAAGCTAAATCCCAGCTTACCAAAACAGTTTTTATAGCTATTTCTACAACTTCCTCTAAATTATAACTATCTCCCAGCACTTGAACCTGTTACAAACAGAAATAAGGGTCTGTTATTCAAAAATGAAATCTATACATAAGGAAATAATATCATAGAGCAGATCAATTAGTAAATTAACCTGACATCTGGCTGAACATCTGTAACATTTGAGCTTGGATATCTTCCCGTAATTTGGCTTCCCTTTCCATTGCTTCTTTTTCTTTCCTTTCTATCTCAACCCTCAAGTCTTGCTCTCTCTCCCTAGCCTCATTCTCTTTCTTTTCAATCTCAGCCCTTAATTCTTGCTCTCTCTCCCTAGCCTCATTCTCTTTCTTTTCTATCTCAGCCCTCAATTCTATCTCTCTTCTTTCAAAATCAGCCCTCAACTCTTGCTCCCTTCTTTCAATCTCAGATGTCCTAAATCCTTCTTTCTTTGATGGGACTGGGTGAGCTCTTCCTAACCCACGAGCATGACCAGAAGAGTGGCCTAGAACCATCTCATAGGCCTCCTCTACGGATAGCTCATCTGAGCCCCTCTCTTCAATCATCTTCAAATGAAGATCTCGCAGTTTTTCAAGAACTTTTTCCGCCTCCTCATCCAATCTACCATCCTTGTGACTAGAGTGAATTATCAAAATAAAAATCATTCAGTTCATTCTGACAACAAATTACAAGCTAACTTAAAATAAAAACAATTACACAGTAATAAAGAAGAGCAAGGACAAGTCATAATTACCCTTTCGTCTTTATCCAAAGTTGTATGTACTTTGGCTCAGCTATTTGTGTGAGTGAAGTGGAATCGGATGTGCTCCCTTCAGTGACGACAGACCTTTCAATCTCATTATCCTATAATGAAACATATAAAACATATGTATTCAGTAATTTACATATCAGATTAGTTAAACATGTGAAAGTATTCAGATTTTTTAAACTTACTAGTTCATGAAGTACTCTTGGAATGGACTTTGATCCAGTAGTGGAACGAATCTTCATTGACAAAGCATTTGCCCGATTTTTTTCACTCCTTTCCTGCAGTATGAAATACTTGTTAGATTATAAAGTTTATACACTAATATTGTATAACTACAATAATAAATATACTAGGATAAATTTACCCTTTGCTTAGCAGAGCTCCAGTAATCATACACCAACCATCTCCATTGCGCGGGATCAATATCAGATGGGCAACTACGTTCCACATCTCTTAAAGAGGTGCTATTAGTGAAATATTTCTTTTTCAGCCTTTCTCTCCAATGCCTATATAGGTTTGAGCATTGATTTTTCATTGCACTCTTCACATGAGCTCCCTCCGGTAACTCATATTTACTCTAACATCCAAATCAAAACAGAAAAGTAACACAATGTACATAGATTAATGTCATTCAATCACATAACATAATGTCATCAACAATTTACATATTTTATAACAAGTAAACAATATACATATTTTAAAACAACTTATAAAAAATAATTATTACCATGATTTTTCCGTAGAGTCGGTCAAGTACATCCTTTGGCATGTCTTCCCATTTCTTAACATTCAAAGGGCACATCTCTTTTACCCACTCTCCACATTCAGCCACAAACTGATTTGCCCTCTCCCCGACAACAGCACCCCATTGTTCTGGAATAGTAACTTTTATTCTTGGTGGTTGTGTGTGTCGCATCTTTTTGTACTTTAAGGCCCTGCTTGGACCACGATATGGACCTACAAAAAGTATATTAGTGTGTGCATACAATTAATAATGTCATTACAACAATTATTAGCTAGCTGAGAGTAATATAACACATTACCCTCTCGTTTTTTCTTCTGGCCAGTGGGTAGCTGAGAGGATTCAACAGACCCCTCCACTTGATCATCAACGTTAGGAGTTGTTTCCGAACTCATGCTTCAAATACTAAAGCCACAAACATACAAAAGCACTAATGTCATCATTAACAAAATTTATAACAACAACAAAACACAATAGCATCTTAATTGAACAGCCATTTAAAATCCAGAAAAAAAATTCAAATGGACAACTATGTATAACAGTGTGCTTGAGGCGCATGAACAATATAAGGATCTGGACAGAGATTTTAAAAAGCTCTCAAAAGAACTTCAAGTATTAAACAAGGAGAAGGATGTCAAAGAGAAGCAACGAAAGGAAGCTATAAAGAAGAAGATGCAGGTTTCAACAGAAGTACTTTTAAGTGTTATTAATATTCTTGTGTGAGATAAATGTGATTGTTTCAACAGAAGTACTCAAATGCAGGTTTAAGATTGAGTCACTTCTAATTAAGGTTTAATATTAGGAGAAGCAAGAAGATATAACAAAAGATGAGAGCTAGATAAGCTAAGGTTGTGGGGATATGGGAGGGAGGCTAGCTAGCTGTATGAGCTTAAATATGTAGTACAGAACGTGTTGTATTAAATATAATGAAGAAGAAGCAGCTAGCAGGAAGATATTTGTAATATATGGTATCTTCTCCTTTGATCTTTGAATACTGCATTTGCATTTGTTCTTAAGTTGATGGCATGACCACGCACACACAGAGAGACAGACATAGACACAAGCGAGTGTGAGCACATAAACAGGAACAGCAGTCAGTATATTGCTTACACTAGACAGGAACAGCAGGCAGTATATTCACCAAAAGACCTTTCACTACTACTTTTTACTTTTAAAAAAACATTACAGTAGATTCAGAAAAGGAGTCGTTTACGGAAGTTTCGAGCAGTTTATTGTAAGTGCTAGCTAGTAATCTCTAACGCAAAATATGAGAAAGTAATTACCATGACATTCCAGAAAAATCCCTAATGCAAGACGAAGCAATCCCTAAAGCAAGACAAAGTAATCCCTAACTGTAGAGTAGAAGAAAAAGATGAGCTAACACTAGACGGAAGAAGAGTTAAATTCACCGTGATTCTATTACAACCATGCACAACTTGGAAAGAAAAATCCCTAACCCTAGTCGATTATGTGAACAAATCCAGACCAGAATAAATCCGACTTCGTTCTAGACATTAACGAATAGCAAAGGAAGTAATCCCTTACCTTGACAAATTAAACGGAAGATGAGCTAACACTAGCCATTGAAATCGAAGAGACTAGGGTGAAATCAGAGACAGAGATTACATACCTGTTCGAGTAGCGTTAGTCGAATAGAGAAGAAAATCAATTGCTTAGCGCCTGTGTTCTTCGCGTCTGTCGAATAGAGAAGAAGGAAATTTAGTTAAGAGTTTACTAGTCGTTCTGAGTTCGAGTTAGCTGTGACTACCTTGGAAGGAGAAAATGAGTTTGCTGCGGTTCTATCGAAGGAGAAAACTGAGTCACGAAGAAAACTATGCTACTCTGAAACTGAAATAAGTATGTTTCTCTTTGCTCATCACTAATTCAGAAGATAATAATATTGTAGTTCCTATTATAGTCGAATGTAAACTCTAGCCTAACTGGTTAAGCGCTCTACTGCTATTGTGAAGAGATCGGGAGTTCAAAACCTGTTACAGGTCGTACAAGTTTATTTTTTTTGGTGCTGTATTCATTGGTGCTGTATTCATTGGTGCTGCATTCAAATTCTGCATAATCATTTTCTGATTTATATGTAGTTATTGAATAGTGTAACATTATTATACACTTTGTTGCTCAACTTCAGACGACTTCAATAGCAGCAGGCAGCACCAACAAACTGTCATTTGCACACTTTAAACCAGCAGAATGAAACCAACAGAATGACAAAAGAGGGAACCAAGACTTTAAACCAACAGAATGAAACCTCCGAATTGTTTTACAATAATGTACGAATTGTTCCTCTAAACTAAAACTAGATCTAGCTCAAAAAATACACAACACGCTCAGCAACAGAGTGTGTTCATAATTTCTTAAAACTGTTTTTAACAACACATCATTCTATAATTTCAGATATGCTCAGCTCAATCCAAGTTCATCAATACGCAAACAGAACTTCATCTTCTTGTGAAGCGGTAGTTTCCATTTCTGAAACACAAACAGCAGCAGAACTTCATCTTCAAAATGCAAAAACAGCAGCAGAACTTCATCTTTAAGTTTAGGCTGCATCTTCATCCCTTTAGAATGCAAAAACATCTGTTGCATAAGTACAGCAGCAGCAATATTAGCAGCATAAGTACAGCAGCAGCTACATCAGCAGCATAAGTACAGCAACATCAGTTTCAATCAGAAAAACACCCATTATGTGATATAGTTTCAATCAGAAAAAACAAACTTACCAGCCACAGTAAGGTATTGCATAGCAACCAGAAAAAAATTATGAGACTTGCAATTAAAACCTATCAGATAGCTAGAACTGATGCCCACAACTATGGGTGACCAAGACAGAGAACTTTGTACATAAAGAAAGAGCAGCAATAGGTTTATTATAGAAATTACAAGTACACAAAGTAGAATGAGCAGCAGTAGGTTTATTATAGAAATTACATCTACACAAAGTAGAGTTGCTGGCTTGCTGCAGCTATTCAAAGATTTTGCTATGAAATTGTGTGGTCAGACCAGAATCAAAACAAAAAATGAGAAAAGTTTCCAAATCAGAAAGAGACTTCATCAACTGAATTCTGTTTCAGGTTGCACTCTTGCAGAAGACCATCTCGTCCAGACATGCTGCCTGCTTTAATGATGCAGTAAACAGAAGGTAACATTGAAATGTACTGCTATGGCAATAGTAGAGGAGTAGCATAACATTGAAATGTACTGCTAAGTGAAAGAAACAACAACAAAAACAGAGGAATGTAATGCCTAAAATGTATAACTTACCCATTGAACATTTGTCAATCACTGCCTGATTCAAAATCATATAAACTATCAAGAACATCCTCATCATCATCCTCTTGGTCTTGCTCCTCTTCCTGCTCCAGCTCTTCCTCATCCTCGCTATCCTCGTTATCATCATCTTCCGTCACTCTAATCCCCAAATCTACATTCACACTCACTAGAGGAGTAACATCATCTGTTGGTAACAGCTCACTTTCCCCTAGATCATCTTCCACCATGTTTGGTACTCCAACATCAAAGAAAAGATCATCAACCTCATGGTCATCTTCACATTCATTATCCTCCATAATTAGAACATTACTCAAGTTCCGAGGTGTATATATACAAGATCTCCATCCTGGTTCATTATGAACCTTTGTATAATAAACTTGTCTCACTTGTGATGCCAAAGAAAATGGCTCATCAGTCGCTAGAAACTTCTTAGAATTGATCATAACTCCATAATTATCCCTTTTTATCCCAGTTCTTGTATTATATACATCATACCAAATACATCTAAACAAAACCACAATTGGGTCCCTATCACCAACTTTAGGCGCATCAAATTCCAACTCTAAAACTTCTTTCAGTACCCCAAAGAAGTCTAGCTGGCCACTCTCTTCATCTCCTCTAACAACAACCCCACTGTTTTGCGTTTTCCTTCTTCTTTGTCGCTTCTTAGTATGAAAACGATATCCATTGACAAAGTAGCCCTTGTAGCTGTTTGTAGTTTTACTTGGGCCTCTAGATAAAGATAATAACTCCGGGGTTGCTCTCTCATCATTCTCAATATAAAGTTTCCAAATCTATAAGAATTAATGACACAAATATTTAATAAAGATAATAACTCTGGGGTTGACTTAAACAGACGATGACGTTTACAAAAAACTATGTTATACTTACATGTGATTTAAACCAATCAACAAAATCTTTTTGTGCTTCATCAGACGTGGCATGTTCTCTGCTCACCATAAATTCCTTAACTTATATAAAATTTAAAAATATTGAGTAAAGATGTAAAATATAGTGAAAAAGAAGATTGGGATCTTACTCCATAAAAGGTTGAACTTCTGGACAATTTCGAAGGATATACAGTTGAGCTTTCCTCCAGTCCATATCACTTAGCCTTCTCATTGTTCCCTTTCCTAATGGTCTTCCTCTTTTCTTAAATGCAGAAAGATGAAATGGAGGAGGTTTATCATCCACATCATTTCTGTCAACACGATTGAATTTTGTCTCTGTTCTCCTCAAATATCTTGAGCAAAATGTTAGGCATTCATTCATAATATAACCTTCAACAATCGAGCCTTCAGGCCGAGCTTTGTTCCGCACATAAGACTTTAGTTCTCGTATTCCCCTACAAGAGTTAGTTTTATATCTCACTTTCTGTTGAATACAAAAAAGTGTAATAGCCAATTGAAAACAAATGTGGTTACCTTTCAAATCTAAACATCCATCGACCTTGAACAGGTCCACCAAGCATTGCCTCTCTAGCAAGATGCACAGTGAGATGTACCATAACATCGAAAAAAAGAAGGAACAAAGATCTTTTCAAGCTTGCAAAGTATCACCGCAGCTCTTTTTTCCCATTCCTTCAACTCATCAAGCGTTAGAACCTTGGAGCATAGTTTCTTGTAGAACAAACTAAGCTCAGCTAATGGCTCAAACACGGGTTTGGGCAAGATACTTCCAAATGTCGGTATAAGCAAATCTTGCATGAATATGTGACAGTCATGACTTTTCATATCCACGATCTTCTGATCTCCCAAACTAGCACATCGTGCTATGTTTGAAGCATAACTATCAGGCACTTTCACGGTGGATAAGAACTCTAATACTTGTTTTTTCTGTGCAACATTCAACTGATATGGTGCTCTAGGAATGTAATATTTCCCATCCACTTGTACTGGGTGCAAATGCTTATGCATGTTCAATTCAACCAAATCAAGTCGAGAGTTCAAATTATCTTTCGTCTTCCCTTGAATGTCAAGTGTTGTTCCAAATACATTGTCAACTATGTTTTTTGAAATGTGCATGACATCTAGATTATGACGAATATTTAACTCCCTCCAATATGGAAGTTGAAAAATATGCTCTTTTTCTTGAACTGCCCGACCAAATACCTCCCATCTCGCTTCCGTTTTCGCTCTACTTTCTCCCAAAAGTGACATTAGGGAGTCCATGAAACAACTCTAGAATATCATATCCAGAAAGGGGCTTGGGAGGTGGTCTTCTCTCCGTTTCTCCATTAAATGATTTCTTGTCAAGTCTAAATCGATGATCCGGCTCCAAAAATCTACGATGACCTAAGAAGCATTGCTTACTTCCATGCTTGAGTCGTAGATAACAAGTCTCGCTATGGCAAATAGGGCACGCAAATCTCCCAGCAGTAGAGTAACCAGACAAATTGGCATAAGCTGGAAAATCATTGATAGTCCATAACAACACTGCCTTCATGTTAAATATGTTGCGGCTGTGAGAGTCATAAGTCTCTATCCCAACTTGCCATAGTTTTCGAAGTTCCTCAATCAATGGTTCTAGGAATACATCAATGTTATTTCCAGGGTGCACTGGACCAGGGATCAAGAGTGAGAGAAATCGAAAGGCATCATTCATGAACATTGTTGATGGTAGATTGTAAGGAACTACATAGACGGGCCATATGCTATACCCTCTACCATAACCTTCCCCGGGATGAAACCCATCTGCTGCAAGACCCAACCTGACATTACGTGGGTCACTTGCAAATCTGGATGATTCCGATCAAAGCTCTTCCATTCACTAGCATCAGCCGGATGTTCTATAATGTCACCATCAATACGCTTCTCCTTATGCCATCGCATATGGCTTGCAATGTCGCGGGAGACAAATAGCCTTTTAAGCCTTGGAGCGATAGGAAGATAACGGAGCACTAATCTAGGAACTCTGGGTTGTGATTGAGAAGAACCTTGAGATTCCGAATAAGGAGCACTATCATCAGCAATGGGAACTCCTTCTTCCCACCTTGATTCAAGACATTCAGGACACAGATCAGCATTAGCATAATTATTTCGGAAGAGGACACAATGATTCACACAAGCATGGATCTTCTCATAATGTAAACCCAAACTTTTTGTGTATTTCTTTGCTTCCCCAGAATTCTTTGGAAAACTAGGGTCATAATTGAAAGCCCTCTGCAATTCCTTGAGTAACATCGTAAATGATTTATTACTCCACCGGCCACTTACTTTAAGATGCAACAAAGTTACAATGAAAGATAACTTTGAGTAAGTGTTACACCCTGGGTATAGTCGCTCTTTTGCTGCATTCATTAGTCTATTAAGATCATCTGGAACATCATCATTTCCCCTATCCATATCCTCACCTTCCATATAATCATCTTCCTGAGGTTGAGAGATATTGAAACTGAGGTCTATCAGCCCTTCCCACTGATCTTTGACCATCACACAATTAAAAAGGTATGAAACATTGTGTCAATCTTAGAACAAAAACAACAGAGAGGTGACACTACAAAAAGTTGCATCAATTTTATATCGACTTTTTTGACATCAGAGTAATTGTTGTCTATATTTATACGAATGTCGACGCCAAATCAGTGTTTTGTCAAAATAAAGAAGCACTTATATTGTTTGCTTTCTCTAGTATAAAAAAGAAAAGCTCAAATTCTCTCTCTTTGCAACCACGAACCCTAAGTATCCTCGTCACTCCCCTCTTTTTCTCATCTCGCGTTGTATCATTGTTCTACCCTCACACAGAGATATATAGGTAGACATCTGGAGCAGAAGAAGCATCCACTGTTCTAAAAACCTCCAATTCCACCAAGGTTTGTTTCTAAAATAAACAAAACTCTAAATAAGCATTCTCTTGTATTGTCGAGCTTTGTTGATCTCATTCACATAGGGTTTTCAAAATCTTCTACGAACCATTACATGATTAGGATATGATCGGCTTCCCTGGATTCAATGGTGTTATGTCCAAAATCAACATCGAGAATGACCCGTTGAGGGGATCAATGTTGCTATCGTGTCTTGCTGGTGATCAATCTATAAGATTGTGAACAGCTGCCACCACTTCATGGTATCGGTTACTCCTCTACTCTCTTTCTCGTCTCACAAATACATAGTTTGCGCTCAATTTCCCATTCAACCTCTCATTTTATGCTACATTTCATTGGATAAGGAGGGACTATGGTCTTAATTCGAGGGTTGAAGAGCTTCCGCACAAGAGTGCAAAGCTAGAGCTAAGGAAAGTGCAAGTGAGGATCTCTTCAACAATTTGTGGACATCTGCTCTAATTCCTGTCAAGTAAGTGTAGCATGGGATTGTTATTGGTGTAATGTAAAAAACAAGGTATTGGTGTGCAGCATAATACGTTGGAAGGCTTGATAAGTTAAGGAATGGTTCTTGAACTAGCATAACCTTTTACAAAATTTGAATTTTGTCTTCTTGTAAAACTAATCTCCCTCATGAAATTCTTAGGTTAGATGGGGCACCAAATGCCTATTATATAGGAAACTTTTGGGTTGTATATGAATTATAGTGATGAATCAGTAGAATATCTTCTTTGACTCAACTTAATTCTTAATATTGCTCCTTTAACGCATCTTAATTATATTAAGACCACCATCTTGTGCTATATGTTATCTACAACTTCCTTAAATTGAAATGAATTAAAAGTACAGTAGAGAAAAATGTACTCATTGATACCTAAATGGTATCGATGGAGAACATTGCCATAATTTCTAGAATTTAGTGGTTATTATTATAATGGTATCCCTTCTTGTGCTAAGAAGTTCAGTGCCACGCCCTATAATTTCTCATCTAAGAAACATTGGGTGGTATTTGTTCTTGATTCTCAATGACTCGTGATCATTGTATTCCTACTTTTTATTAAGGGATTGACACATGTTGTGTAAATACTCCACATAATTGTGATGAGAACAAGGATGTTGCAGTTAATATGAGGCATCAAGTACACTAATAAGTGGTTTCTAGAGAGATACTTGGAGAAGTTAAAAAACATTACCACTTTAACCCTTTATATGTACAACATACATTGATTTTTCAAGATTGTTCAAGAATTGAATATTTGTGAATTTTTGTTTTGTTTTGGAAACCTGCAGTGATAATAGTAAGCTGAGCTTGAAGTCAACATTGGTCATACAGATAAACTTTTCACTGGTGAAGGTGATAACAAATATACTTTTCATCTTTTTTGGATATAACCAAAGAAATATAGATCGTTTCTAGATGAGTATTTAACTTCTTTAAGAGTTTTGTCATTAACTAGTCATGAGACTTGCTGGTAACTTCTTATTTTTGTTACCATCACTTGCAGATGCGCCTCTGACCTGTTATACACCTTGTGTGTTGTTTGTAATGATATGAAAATAATGCAAAAGTTATTACAGGTGATGTAGGTTAAGCATCATGTTCTTCATCGATAAAGGTAAATTTTCCTACTAACAAACTTTGCAAAAATTTCTCTTTAACACTCTTGTCCTGGCATTGAAGTGCGCTCTTTGTTTGAGTTATCGGTTCAAGTAGCCACAATTATCATCTCAAATTTTGTTATCTCTACCATTGGCCCTTTGTAGCAAGAACTCGCGGTAGAGATGTGTTCTAGCATGCTAGAAGTAGTTAATGAATGTGTGCAGTTAGACCGAGATATATCTATTATTGGTGATACTTATCTTTGTTATTTGACCAATTAACCGTTAAGCTCAATCTGATCTTTTTTATAGCTCTTTATGAGAATGTAGCTAGCACTTGATCATCAGAAAATAAAAAAGATAGAGGACTTGAACATTTTTATCAAGTGAGTTTAGTTACTATACATTTATGTTAGCTATATTTTCTTGCTTAAATGTGTAAAACTTGTCTTGATATCAGTTTTGGTACATATTATCTTTTGACTGAGTTTGAAATTCATTGAGGGTGAACATGTTTAAAAGTAGAACAAAATTAATGCAACTTGAGCGTTGGCACAAAATTTAAGCTTGTATATCCTCTTTCAGCTTTTATCGTTTTTTTCCCTGCCATGAATCTACTGTGCATGTATTTGTGACTTCTTGTTTTCTTTTTTGGTTGGCAAAATGATATGTTAGTGATTGTTCGCGGTCACTGTGGAGACAAGTTCCTACATAGTAAAACTTTTAGAAACTTGGCTTCATGCCAGATGCTAGTTCCATAAGGGGTAGAACTAAGCCTTTCAACATCGGGAGATTGTAATTGGTACCAGGGACTGGAAATTAGTTGCTTATAGGAGAATCAAGTTAAAAACTGTACATTGAAGATTCAAATAATAAAAAATAACTATTTAGTTCTACCCTGATTATTGTCTTCATTCTTCTCTATTTTATTTCAAAAATTGTGCCTATATGATAAGTGGTGAAATAATGTAATTATAGAGTCCTTATTCACCTTCATTTCATGCAACTATTGACCTATTTCACCACTTTATAGAGCATTTCATTAGTATAGGTGAACTTATACAATTTCGGTTACAATATAGGTAAAAGCTCACTTGAGCATGATTTTGAAGTCTCTCAAGACATTGTGGCTAATCTTTCTCGCAATGAGGAGTGTGCCAAGAACAATGGGTCTAATGGGGATGATTTTAGTGCAGCAAGACTATTTCAAGCGAAGACCTACCCAGAGGACCGCCCCTGTGGGTCGATCAAAGATGACGTTTTGCCTCCGGTCCGGACCAACCCTGTAGGGCGCTCGGGTTAAGTTCACACACGTGCCCTTTCTTCTAGTGATGACCGCACCTATGGGGGGGTCAGAACGGAAATTTAGCCAGAATTGAGTTAAAAAAAAACAGGAATCCTTTTTTACACCTAAACTCATTCTTTATACCACACTTCCACACCTGAAAATAGAGAGAGAGGGAAAAAGAAGAGAAAGAAGAGAAGAAGGAAGAGATTAACTTCACCAAAGCTTCCAACCTCCATTAATGGCTTCTCCTTACTCTTTTGTTGCTTTTCTTTTCTCTATGTTTGAGTAGACTCTATTGTGCTTTGGGATGGGTTTTTGACCCTAAATCTTTAAATGTGCTTATGAATCTTACTATGCTTCAATATAGTTGTTTCTCTCTTGATATTCATTCAATGCTCTTAAATTGACCCCTTAATTGCATTTGTGGTGAACCCTTTTCTACAATTTGGTTTTGAGTTAGGGTTTGTGGCCAACTTAAGAGAGGAACCCTAAATTATACCAATAGGGTTAGTGGGTATAATTTGAGGCTTTTATCTAGAAATTGTGCTTAATGCTATTTAATGAGTTTAACCTTTATTGGTTTTGAAGGTTAAAATTAACTAAGTAAGATTTAGCCCATTTTGGTTTAGATGGTTATTATTCTTGTTCTAAAAAGACAACTATTGTGTACAAGAATCACGAGTATGTTTAGGAGGTTTAGGTGGTTTCCAAAGTCCCAAAGTACTTTACCATCCAATCCGGAAAACTATCATGTTTAGTTTAATTGTTTGTTCTTTCCATTGTTCAACCTAGATAATCAAGCTTGCCACTGGCGAAACCCCCAATTTACTGTTTTTATTTCAAATACTAATTATTGAGACTAGGAACTTAGGACCAATTTCCTTGTGGATACGACCCTTATTTCAAATACTACATCGATTAGGTGCACTTGTCTATTCCTTACATATATTTATATAGTTTGTTATATAATATTTGCTCCAACACTATATCAAAGGTTTGGTTTTCCTGAAGTTCCTCATTACTTTTGCTTTTTAACAAATATTAGTCTCCTTGACTAGTTTAAGCTCTATATGTCTTATATCATGATTGATGTCCAACCTTTGAATGAAAACAAATCTAATGGTTTGTTTACTAGTATAACTTTAATGTGCTATGGCTAACAATTAAGATGATGTGTTCTTTTTTTAATGTTTAAGGAAACTTTAAAACTGATGTTGTGACTGCATGAAGCTTTAGTGTTCATTCATGGCTTTAATTTGTGAGACTTATGTTAAGCATGTAAGATTATTTATAGAGTTGTGACATTGGGGTTTATTTCATTCTACCCTTGAGAACAAAACAATCACTGATCTATTTGGTTCATATTTAGTAGTATTGTTTATCAACAATGTCAAGTCAGTTCATAATGTGCATCCTTTTGGGATTCCTACTATTTTGCTTCATTTTTTATGCTTGGAACATAAATTTCAACGCAATTTTCTCTTTTTTGGCGCAGATGTCTCTGTCAAATTCTGACATGTAGGACGGATGCTATTTACGCGTTGAAATCAACATGAAGAGTTTGTTGAAATTTTAATTTTTTTAATGCCTGCTAGATGACACGAGATTAGTCCATGCATTTTATAAATTTTTATGCAAATTTTTCGTTGGAATCTTCAATCTATTACGTCGAATGTAGCTAGGTTTCTTGTAGTGGGAGACTCTTATTCTTTTATCTAAATTGGCCACACACGGGACTATGTTTCTCATAAATTTCCATGGGTGCAATTTGTCTCTAAGACTGCATTTTAGCTTTATAATCCTTTTGCTGAGCTTGTTCCCATAAGAGCTCCCTGAAGGTTGCCCAGATTTGTTAACTTGCATAGCTAGGATGTAAGCTGATTTCATAGAGAAAACTCCATCCTTGTTAGAGTGTCATATCCAGGAATCTCTTTCATTAACCATTATATTAACCTTCTTGATAATCTGAACATCAATATTCCATAACTTTTGGGACAAAAGAGTAGAATTTCATGCCTTAGTATCCTCATAAAGGAAATCATTCACAGTAATAAGGTGGTCATTAGAAGGAATGGGAGTGAAAAGCTTGAAAGAAACTGGTCTTGGAATCCAAGGGTCCTTCCAAAAGAGGGTATCTCTCCCATCCCCAATTTCCTTCTCACTCCCTTCTTCAGGAGATCAAGAGAAGAGACAATGGATGCCCAGATAGGACTGTCATGTTTCCCTCTCGAGACCTTGAGCAAAAGTTTATTAGAGAAATAGAGACCCTTCACAGTAGTGGATACTAGAGACTAGGATTAGTGATAATAATCCAGGCTTTTTGGCCAACAAGGCTTGGTTAAAAGAGGTTGCAGATCTAAACCCCACACCACCTGAATAATAGTTCTGACATACCTCTTCCTAGTTGAGCCAATGTACTTTTTTTTATCAAGTTTTCCACCCCACCGGAAGGAGGCCATGATTGAGTTAATCTTGTCAATAACACCTTTAGGGAGAAGAAAAAGGGACATAGAGTAAGTAAGGATAGCCTGTAAGACACTAGATAAGAGCACTGATCTGCCTGCTTAATACATCGGTTTGCCCCAACTCTGAACTTTCCTTCTGATAGCTTTAATAATATAATTGAAAATTTGACTCTTATTCCTTCCCATACCCATAGGGAGTCCTAAATACTTACTGAGGGATTTAGATTCTCCATACCCAAGAATATTACACATTTGATTTTTATATGGGAGTTCAGCCTTCTACTAAAAACGATCTCTGACTTTTGGGAGTTGATAACATGACCTGAGGAGGGAAGAAAATAGTTTAATATTTTTTAAGAAAATTTATATTCTGAACTGAACTTTTGCCATAAAACAGAACATCATCAGCAAAGGCCAAGTGAGTGATACTAGGACCTTGGGAAGATAACTTGGTTCCTTGACCAGTGAGCTTTTAATGATGCAATGCTTGCTCGCCCGCTGGGAGAATGCTCAATCAGCCCTACCTACTAGGGTCTCAAGTTCCCCCTGCTAAGTATCCAACAACAAGTATTTTGGATGAATTTGGGCACACACCCTAGCCTAGTTTGGAAATCTATTTGGGGTTCCTTGAACCTCATTAAATGTGGTGCATAAAGGGTTATAGACACGCTTGATGGATATATGGCTCCTGGATAAGTTTGACAGAAAACCGTGGGAATGGAACATCCCCTATCCCGCTCGCATCGAAGGAAGAGATAACTGGCTAAATAATATTGATAATCACTCTTGCAATGAGGATAGGGTTATAAGTTGGTTTGTTGAAAAGGATTGTAATCTTATTCCATGCACTACCCTCCCAAACCCCCCAGTCCCTAATAGCTGGTGCTGGGGAAAACTAGAAATGAACAATTTACACTTAGATCGGCTTATTACTTGGCCAGTGAGGTTAGTAAATCTGATTGAGTATCCACATCTTTTGGTAATCTTATTGGCCGAGCTATGAAGAGAATTAGGAAGTACGTTTTATCATCGAGAATCAGGCTCTTTGTGAAATACCCCTAACTAATTAAACATTGATTAAACATCTAATCAATTAAATTAAGGCCTAAAAATGCCTTTAAAACCAATTTAAAACAACAATGGTCAACATAAAGCAAAAATTGCACCCTTTGACCATTTAGGCCAAATATATGCCCAAATGAACTCCTTAGGGTCCAAATTTAATTCTAAAGCATTATAACTCACATAATAAAACCATTATCAAAGAAAACCAAGCTCAAAAACACCTTGGAACACAAAATGTGCTCTAAAATTCCTTAAAACACATTTTGTGAGATTGTCTTCAAAATGAGTTTTGATTTGTTTTAGGGCCTTGAATACCATTAAATATACTAATGTGACATAATGTACCACATTAGAATGTCTAATTCAAAGTTGTTCAAAAAAAATCAAAAATATGTGCATTGATTTGTGAATAGTCCTTAAATAACACTTATTCTCTTAATCTAGTCAATGGTCAAGACCAAACCCTTGACCTTGACCATCCATTACCGCCAGCTTAAGGGATTTCCATTATCCATTAGCAAGCCTCAAAATATCTTCCTATGACTCATTACTAACTATTCCATAAAGTAAGATTATCTTATCTTATAAGCTAAAATCACTCTCTTTCCACTCATTACCTTCCTCCCAGTAGAGAAGCAAACTCTAAACCCTCTTTTTGCTGCCTCCATAATTGAGAGAAGCATCCAACTTCCATGTAGGGGTGTGCAAAACTGCAAACGGCTATAACGGATATCCGTTAACCGAAGTTCGGAAAAAAATGGTGTTCGGTTATAACCGAAATTCATAATAATATCCGTTTTAACCGATAACCGTTTTACATACTATATTAGTAACCCTTAACCTCCTCGTTAACCAAACTTTCAAACATAACCGAAATAACCGAATAACCGAAATAATCACAATAACAGTAATAACCGAATTTTCTGGATTGATTCTCCATGAAATAACTGACAACACAAACTAGGAATCTGAAATAAAGAGCATATTTGAATCTTTACATACAAACCAAAACATAAATTTGAAAGAACAAAAGCAACAACAATGATGGAAGTATTCCGGGTTAAAAATTAAGGATAAAAAATTATATATATATTTAAAAAAACTTCAGTTGGATAACCGTAGTTTCAGTTTCAATATCCGTTAACCGAACCGTTCTAAAGTATGGATATCCATTTTAACCGAAATAACCAAACTTTTATAAAACGGTTAAAAAAACGGTGACCGAATCTGGAAAAAACGGTTATTACGGTTATCCGAAATAACCGCCCCATTTGCACACCCCTACTTCCATGGTCAACACACCTTGATCTAGGTAAGGTCTTATGACATGAATATGATCATTTTCTTCATCTTTTCTTCTTCTTTCCATTGAGCTCATCCATTCTCATTTCCATCCAGCCTTGTAGTCCGAGTTGATGCTTGAAGTTGAGGGGTTTTTCAGTTGAAATTCAAAGGAGAAGGGAAGCAAGTCTAAGAAACTCTTAAGGTATAAAAATTATGCTTGAAACTAGCTTAACTCTTTCCTCTTCATTTCTGATTTTTCTCTTGAGTTCCTCTAGCTTATTCTCTTATTCTCTTCAGAATCTATACCTTGATGAGGTAGCTAGATCTAAGCCAAAAGACCCCATTTTGGCTAGTTTTGGTAAGAAATTTCTACCATCCTTCCTCCTTGTTTCCACCGGTTTTATACCATGTTTGAGTGGTGTTTTTAACACTTTGTTTTACTCCATCTTTGATGTTGATAAGCCGCAGACTTATCATATTTTATGTACTAGATTTAGGATTATATTTATCTAAATAAGGTTAAGTAGTTAATATTTATGTTATATTATGTATTAAAGTGTATTATTTATTCAGTCTTATGTTTTTATATGTTTTTCATGCAAGGAAACACTTTTGACCAAAATGCCGGACATAAGGCCGGTTAACTCCTGCACGGCACAAGCGTGGAGCAGAAAAAGGTGCTATGTCGGGTATGTTGTCGGGTACATCCTAGCCGGCACAAGTAAAAAGTTGCCTCTGTTCACCAGAAATTAGCAGTACATGAATAGATGCCTTTTGATGAAGAGGTGTCTTTTCATGAAGAGATGCCTTTTGATGAAGAGGTGTCTTTTGATGAAGAGGTGTCTTTTGATGAAGAGGTATCTCTTGGTGAAAAGGTGTCTCATGGTGAAAAGGTGTCTCATGGTGAAAAGGAGTCTCATGGTGAAGAGGTGTCTTTTAGTTGGAAAGATGTCTTTTGGATGAGAACACACTATGGAAAGACATCATTTGGTGATGTATCTTTCCATACCAATACAACTAGGGTAAAAGGTATCTTTTTGCTAAAGACATGTCTTGAAGGTGTATCTTTATGGAAAGACATCATTTAAGATATGTCTTTCCATCGAATCACTTCCAACACCTATAAATACCCTACCCATGTGGTCATTTGAGAACACACTTCAACATCACAATACACTCCATTCACATCTCTGTTTCCACTCCACTCCATTGTTGGTGTTCAAAGAAGCCTACGGATCCATCCACGCAAGAGAAGAAGAAGACCTTGTCGGGTTAAGGCTATGAACATCTCCTTCTCCCCCTTTGTATTCTCTTCTTGTAGTTGTGTTGATGGTGATGTAGAATTCTTTGTTAGGTTCTTGGTTAGGGATGAATTCCTTCTTGTAAACACTATGATTCTCTCAATATAATTTCAAGTGTTCATTAAGATATTGGTTCTTATTGCAAGGGAATTAGTTGATCACTCATTCTCTTTGTGCGAATTCTACTGGAGGAGGAAAAGGCCAAGAGTAGGATGGGTTAGACAAATCTGAGTGGTCTTTGATGTTTTCGTCTATGATTTAGGGTTAGCATAAAAGATTTCGAATTAACCCATCTTCCCCCATTACCTTGTTCATTTCGTGGCATGACATATGCTCGATTTGTTAATAGGCGGTGAGTTTCTTGTTATCAATTTCAAAGCAAGAGAGTGGATTTTACAATTGATTGTGTCGGGTGCACTGTCGGGTCTCCTGTGTCCGGCACATTCAACGTCTTTGAATGTGCCGTGCATCTAGTGTCCGGCAGGATGTCCGGCACCTTCAAGTTGGTTGGTTAAGTTCGAGCTTTGAAGTTCATTGTGTGATCATATTGATTCTTGATTGATGTAATCCCAAATCTAGGACAAATATTTACTTAGTTAGGGTCATTAGTTAGTTTTAGGAAATGTTTTACATCCCCCCACTTTATTTTAGAATAGGCTTTTGCCCGGATTAGGACTAGTTTTCTATATGTCCCTTGGGTACGATACTCTCGGTAGTAATATATTTACACTACTCTGACCGGGTTTTTATTTGCTACCCGTAGTAGAGTTGTAGGATTAGTTTATTATTTTATTCTTATTGTATATAGTTTTTTTTCCTACAATTTTCCGATTAGCAGATGTCACAAGACTAACCCCGGTCTTTTTCCTTGCATAAATGTTGCTGAAACATGTCTTGGAATCTTGAAAAAATCGGCACATTTTGTAGGAAACAAGTGTGTGAGCAAAACTTGTCAAAGTAAGTAATTTACTCCTTAATATATATACTAACTAAGTTAATATATGATTTAATGTTCAAAAACTAACCTAAACTACTTAGTAATTAGGCCAAGAGTGTTAGGAGTTGTGTGGCTGATTTTATTGGCTTAGAAACAAAGTATACTAAGCCCACATATTATAAGGTTTTTATGTCATTATGTTACAAATTAATAAAATTTGTGGGGTTATAAGGTTGTATATGACCTATATATGTATTAAAATGTTTTATAACATTTTTGGTTAGTTAACTTAGTGTTTAAATGACCTATAAGGTCAAGGGAATAATTTAAGTGGCAAAAATGCAATTTTAGAAACTAATGGGGGGTTTCAGTAAAAAGCCGTAAGGTTTTTACGTCATTTGGGACATTTAAGTGTAATGTTTATCATATGTTAATGTTGTAATAAGGCCATGCACTTTAGGCCATTTGATTTTATGTTATAGTAAGTTTAAAATGAGTTTAAGGTAATAATAAATATTACCGAAAACATTGTGGGGTCATTTGGTAATTAAAATAAATTTTGGAGGCTAAATATAGATTATAGCCGAAAACTAGGCATTAAAAGCTCTTTATATGAATTTTATCAAATTTAGTAAATTTTAGTGGTAAAAATGTAATTTCTGGAAAACTATGGGTCAAAACTATAAATTATAAAACTTGTGGTCAAACCGGTAGTCTATAGGTCAATATTGACCATGTTAGGATCCTTGACCAAATTTAATGACATAAATAATTAAGTTATGACCTTATAGTCTTGACCAAAAAGCCCTAACTACCCAGGCCCCACACTCCGGCTTCATCAATGATCAACAACCTGCAAAATGCAATAAAGGCTCAACGATAAACGCTGAGTATGCCAGGTTTGGACCCTAGTGGTCACTTAAGTCATTATTAACTGTCTTTGCATTAGGTTCATTTCATGCTTGCCGGTTTACAGTTTATATTAAAGCTGTAAAACATAATTAAACACACAACAGTCATTACAATTAGGACACACATCATCGCATAACATCAGACAATAACACAGAGGCGGTAATACACGCTGTGGAGGGTGATTTTTCGGTATGAGGGGGTCTATCTAAATATGGTCTGACTATAAAAGCCTAGATCCTAGAATTGCCATTCTGTGGAAGGCGAGAACCCATTATTCATGGTGTCCCTCAAATACCTACTAAATTGTCTGTCTTTCCCAGAAAGCATAAAGGGGAATGCAAGTGAGCACTACACCCGCTCTCAATGGGCTCCACACGGACTCATGCCCTAAGGGCGGAAATGACTGGAGTCGCCACCTAGTTTGACCTAAGGAACTAGGAAGGGAGGAGAAGGGTTCTAAGAACCGTTGGTTGACTCTGAATTTGTTGCCTATGGATAGGACTTATCTGGTCTGATCAGAGATTCTATTGTGGGTTCGCACTGGGTTACACCCCTTAGAAGTGGCAACGACCACGACTTCGGATTGGTGCCCGAGGAAACCTCGGTCTCCAATTGTCGGGATTGCCTTCTTTCAAAACCTTACTAGAGAGATTCAGTTAAAGCCAAAGGATAGGATCGAATGAGGAGTGAGGATGATTTCGAAGAGTTGAAGAATAGGCTGGTCTTGGAGTTGGTCTAGTTGAAGTGTTTGAGAGGTTTTAATTGTTCTGAGAGATTTGAGGTTGTTTTGAGCCTTCACAGGACCAAGAGGATGATGGGAGTTTTGAGGAGTAAAGGGGCATTTTGGTCATTTTTGGTGGAGTCGAGGGGTATTTGGATCATTTGAGGAGTTTTTTGTGTTTGCGAAGTTCGGATTTTGAAATGGTCGGGTTCTTGAGGTGTTTTGGGAAGTTGAATGTGTTGAGGAGCAATTCGGGTTTTAAGGATGATAGAGTATGGAAGAGGATATTTGGTTTGTAGGTATTCGGGTTTTAAAGATGTTTCAGGTTTCTGGGAGTCTTCAGGAATTGGAAGTCCTATGTGACTTAGAGTTGGTTCAGAGGAGGGTTGAGAAGTGTTTATGGGTCCTAGAGCTCTAATGGAAATGTTGGATTGGTTTATTCAGAATTGTCTCTCTTAAAGTTTTTTTAAAAACCGAAAAATCATTTTTCTGTTGTAAAAGGGCGGATAATCCCGAGGGATTACCCTATGTACCTCCTCGAACACGACACTTAATTAATGTAAGTGCCGAGGCTCGAAAGATGGGGCAATGAATTTATGTTGAAAAATAAGATTCAGGGAGAAACACCATGAATAAGATGTTCTCGGTCGAACCCTAATAACGTCTCTAACCCCCGGGTTTTAAAACATCAAAAACCGAAAACATTGAAATCGAGCGGAAGGGAGTTAGACGATTCTAAAATCCCGGCTGCAACTAGGAAGGTCGTTACTTCCCTAGCACCCCGCCTTGTAAAAATCTAGGCTGCAATTAGGGGAGGTTTGTCACCCTAATGCCCCGCCTAAAAAGATCCAGACTGCGACAAGGGAGGTTATGACCCCAGTGCCCCGCCTCGGATTTTTATTTCAGGAAGGGAGACAAGCGATGTTCTAACCGTAGAGGAAATGTTTTAAAGGGGTTAGACATTTCTTGCTCCCTGAAAACGGTTTACTTGAGTAGAAGACTGAGTTGGAAAACTTTCGAGATTGTTCGGAATTCTCTGTAAAGAAACTCTGGTTTTGAGAAATATTTTAGGAGAAAACTTTCTGTATATGTGAGAAGAACTTTCTGCGGTTTGAGAAGAGTTTTCTGTGATGTGAGAAGAGTTTTTCCTTTAAAATTCCACAAAATGGTTTCTTTTTTCGAATAAAATGATGGTTTGAAATTTCTTTTTGGGTTTTGGATCTTAAAACGAATTTACAAGTCGGGTTTGAGTTGAATTGAGTTGGTTGAATTGAATCGGACTGAATTAGATGAAAAATGAGATGGTTTGGATCGAATGGAATTAGATTGAATCGAGCTTAGGCCAATCCTGATTTGAACTTTGGGGCGTATTTGAACTTTGGCCGGGCCAAAACTAAGTCAAGGTCAAAGCTTGGTCAAGGTCAAAGCTTGGTCAAGGTCAAAGTTTGGTCAAGGTCACAGTTTGGTCAAGGTTCTGGTCAAGGTCAGGGTAAGGTTTGGTCAAAGTTAGGGTAAGGTTTGATTTTTGTGGGTTTGGTTTGATTTTTATGGGTTTGGTTTGATTTGGGCTTGGTTTGATTTGGGCTTGGTTTGATTTGGGCTGAATGGGCTTGGGTTGGACTTAGTAATGGGCCGAATGGGCTGAATGGGCTTGGGCTTGGTAATGGGCCGATTTGGGCTGATGGGCCGATTTGGGCTGATGGGACGATTTGGGCTGATGGGCCGATTTAGGCTGATGGGCCTTGGGTTTCAGTTTTTGGGCCTTGGGCCAGATTGAGGGTTGGATTTAGGTTAGGGGGTGATCATGAAGTTGAGCCCATTTTCCTTTGGGCTTCGAGAATGAATTTCCAATAAATGGGCCGATTGAGAGTTTAACTGAAACTAATGGCTAACGGACTCAAGACGTGTCTGGATGAAAATTAATTGCATTTACAAAGAGATTGAATTTTTGTTGATTGTACATTTTATTCTGAAATTAGGATGATTTGGAAAGTTTTAAGGGAAACGGGTATTCTTCGAATGGACCATGTCTAGGACCCGTATGCATTGAGGATACCCAAACCTAGAGCTTTTCTAAAATGGGCCTCAAAGGTCCACAAAGAGGGCAACCTACTGGGCTTTCTAGGGTCACCTGTCCCAGCCTGTTTGGCTTGTTTATGGATTGGGCCTGAAGCGAAATTAAATTTGAGCCAAGGGTTGCCTAGGCCCAAACAGACCCAGCCCATCAAGATGAATAGAAATGTAGACATAAACTTCGAAAGAAAAGGGATTGCATATATAACACATATATAAACATGAGTTTCAAAAGTGACAAAAAAAAGACCGTGTACATGGAAATAAATTCTCAATCATATACATGTAAGAGGAAAATCAGAAGCTGTCCAGGTAATGTACACATGGAAATAAATCCTCAAGGTTGTCTAGGTGACAGAATTAAATCTCACAATGCTAATCCATTATAATGTGAATTAAAAGCAACAAAGGTGGGTCCTAATGTGGGGTTACCAGCCTTTTTCAAGCCTTTCTCAAAATTGCCATGGTCATCATTTTCCTCTCGGCCTTACACCCATTCACTCCCCTGGTTACCAGACCAAGAAATTCCTCCGACTTATCACGCATGCATAACACTTCCAAACTCAATACAGCCAAGCAAACAGATTAAAACTGAGCCTAAAATTTCATTCGTGAACATTAGACTGATTACCCATCACCTCGACCAACAAAAAGGGGCAGGACACCAAAACCCAAAAGCTTAGAAACATTTCTCCTCATTTGTTCGGACCGTTCAAACAGGAACAAAATTATCAAGCTCTTAGTTGCTTCCTATTTTAATCACTCAGTCGAATTAGGCATAGCTGAAAGAAAAGATCCTATACAGATACATTCATCCTATACACATAAAGGACTGAAGATTAACTCATGGCAGGCAGATAGAACAGATAGCGCTTCCCAGAAGGATTAATCATACATACACACAATAAGAAAATGGGAGTTCGTGAGCATAAATACCAGATGGAAGATGAATCTTCCTGCAAAGCAACACAAATGAAGAGATACATGTGGATTAGAACTGCACACACCCAGTTGGCAAAAGGAATATGAAACGTAGAATATTCAAAATACAGAGAAAGGGATTGGGATTTTGCTCATGTCGATACCAACACTGTCATCCTCAACTTTCCTCTGCTGGAAGGTCCAGATCTTACCATGATGTTTGCAACGGTTAGCAAATCAAAGATAACAACAATCAGGAGTATAATCATAATGAGCGGATCAAACTGCATCTAGAAATCAAGATGTGTGTCTTCCCACCATTTTTACCGAAGCGAACAGCAGCTTAGGCAACAGAATAACGAGACGGCTGAATCATGAGCCTAGGACGTTTTCCCGGCCCTCGAACTCAAACAGCCAGACAGACAGATTCGGCTAATAGAGAACAAAAGAGTAGAAAAAGAAAAGAACCGGTGGGTATTGTACTCAAAGTAGAGGAAATGAGATCACCAAACATCCGTGGTGGTTTAAGAACACAGTGAAAGAAATTGAGGACTGGAAGCGGACTAGTCTGCTATCGCGCTGTCAATATCAAATTCCATATCAACTCAAACCGATAAATACCGAAGGAGGGTAAGAGTATATGCTCCTGCTCATCCTGTTCGTAGACTTCAATGTCTATACCAGGGTAGGAAATCGCATAGTGAGCAGTGGTAGTAAAAAAATGCATAGATGGATTACAAACAGTGCACGGAAACGAAGAACGATAAACCAAGGAGTGAATCGTAGTTATCATCGGAATATTTACCGAAACTACGTCCACCTCCCTATGATTAAACATATACAGAAATACGAAAACAAAGAGAGAAAACGGGCATGAATTTAGGATGGAACTTAAGCATCTAAACTTTCTGAAATCAGGGACCTGCGAAACTGATAGTTCGGGGCCTGTTTCTAGGTTCACCGAAATGAAAAGGGGGAAGAGCGGGGGGGAACGAAGGCGGGTTTCATGTCGGAGTCGATTTCTCAACTGAACCTTAGCCATTTGCCGTCATCGAGTTAAGCCTCTGGGGAAAATGCACTTCACAAACGCTATGGAGGAAGAGAAACGACTATAACTAGAAATTAGCAAAGAGAAATCGAGGAAAAGGGCGACGAAACCCACTTACGATATCGGCGATGTGGCAAGAAAAGCTTCAGAGGCGACTCAAGCTATACTCGGGGTTCTGTGGAGCAGGGTGTCGATCAAGGAGGATGGAGTTGAAGAAGGGGAAAGGTTTCTGGGTTTTATGTTCGTTCTTCAAGCTTGAACTGGGAATATCAAAAGTAAAAAGAGAATGAGACAAAGAGAATAAAGATGGGATCAATGCCGGCTTTTTTTTAAAACGTGCCTCTACTGTGAGGTTTTAAGATTGTTTTATAATGGGAGGGTATACAGATGTCAAGCTAGGGTTTCATTTGGGCTGGATTTTGATTTTGGGTCCCTTGGGTTATATCTGGGCCGACTAAAAGGGAGAATGGGAACGGAATAGATAACAACAAAAAAAAGATGGCGAGAATACTACTACCGAGTTTTGAACTGGATTCTCCCTGTTCAACCACTATACTTTGCCCAACTACACTAGGACAAAATTCGGTATACTTATGCGAGAATATATTACCTAAACCCTAATCGAAGCTGAGAGGAAAAATAAAGAGCAATAACACCCATGCCAGGATTCGAACGCAAGACTCATGGGTTATACGACTAGTACCTTAACCGATTACACTATGTCGAATTTCAATACATTCTTGGGAGAAATAATACAAGAGCTCTAAATTCGACTGGATAACTCTTCTAAAATGCGACAAATCCAGAAGGAAGTATATACAATAAAATGGGATGGTTAATCTAATGACATGAAAGAATGGAATACAATTGAAAATAAGATTCAAAAACATAATGGGATATAAATAAAAGAATAGCATATGTACATGAAATAATGAAAATTAATGCTCGAAACGAAGATAAAACACTCAAAGTAAATAGAAAATAATGGTAATAAAGGGACACACAAAATAATAAAAATAGTGGCGATAAAACGGAGAAAGTCAAAAGGAAATAACAAATAATAATAAAGTACAAATCGATCGAACACGTAAAATAATACAAGGTAATAACAAAACCGTGAAATGTTTTAAAACAAAAGCAACAAAATATGCGTACAAAATGAAGTTTGTTAAAACGGATTGCAACAAAAGGCTCGAGCTCCTTTTCCCTAGAAATGTGAAGTTTAAATGTCGGGAGAAAAAGATTCTCCTTCGATTGAAAGCGGGGACGACCGCCTCGTATCTATAGGCGTGCTTACTTTCATATTTTTTGTTTCAAAATAAAATGGGTGAGAATTTTTGGTGTCTACACACGCGTCGTTTATAATAAACATCACATATCACTTCGGTCGCCCCCCCTCTCGGGCCCTCACATAACATTATAAATTGGTTAGCACTATCAGGCGTCAGTTAGGACAACCTGATATGACTCACATGGACGGTGGTCCCAAGTACACACGAGGTGTGATAAGCCAGGAATTTGTCTAAGTTTACTAGACTAATTCATGCTTAATTTGCTACATTATGACATTAACTTCCCTCCGTAATGCTTTATTTACTCTTTATTGTTATATTTGTCTCCAATGATTTATTTCATATGTTTTCAGGATAAAATGCTCAACAAAGTGCTTAAATGAAGATTTTAGAGGTTGGAGCAACATGGGAAGTCAAACTAGAGTCAAAGGCAGATTTTCATTGACCACTGCTGTGCTTTATTGAGGGTCCGGGTTTGGAGCTGGGTTTATAAACCCGGACCATCTCATCGTAGAGTCTTCTGCCTAGTTTCAGACGTGGTCCGGGTTTGCGTACTTGTTTGCAAACCCGGACCATCCTTGAGCGTAACCTTCTGCCGAGTTTTAGTGGTGGTCCGGGTTTGCGTACTTGTTTGCAAACCCGGACCAATATAAGCGGAGCGCCAGATGTTACGGAGATAAACAGAATTGGTGTTCTATCTTTAATATCTCTTATTATATCTTTTAGTATATCTTGAAGAGGGGAAAGTACGAGAATAAGAAAAGGTAGAACATCCGGTCCCGTGTGACTGGAAGGAACAACTTAGAACAAGGAATATCGCCGGATCAGAGTGTGATCCGGCCGGATGAGTAATTAAATATCCCGCTTACATGTAAATGCCAGCCTGGCAATTAAAAAGAAAGACAGGCTGGCGACTCTCGATCTAGCAGTGTAAACACTATAAATAGGGGTTCAACCCCACAATAAAGGATACGTTTTCACGTTCGAAACTACACACCGTTGCATTATCTACGCGTTTCTCTCTCTCACTTAAGCTCGGTCACACATTAACAAGGTAACTCGACGAAGCACAAATGGCCTAGCAGTAGAATTGGAATCCGATTAGAGATTAGGATAGGAGGTTAGGGAGTTTAGGAATTCACCATTTCATTTTGGCGCCGTCTGTGGGAAACGGATGGCTCAAGATCTTTCTTAGAAACCACGAGTCCACCGGAGGTAATCTGATTTTGAACGAAACAACGAAGCCTTGAAACTTTGAGGTTGTGTCTTTTGCAGGTGTAAGCGAAGGAGGTACGCGTGCAAGGATGGCTCCAAGAACAAGAAAGACACCCCGACCTGAGGGCGAGATCAACAATGTAGGAACAACCGAAAACAACAAAGTGGAAGCTGAAGACGTGATCTCCAAGCAAGCGTTGGAGGAGATGCTGAAAAGCCTAGTCAGAACCATTGATGAAAGGATAGTGGAGGGGAATGAAGTCTTGCAGCAGGAGCTGATGCAGCGAGATGTAGAATACCAGAAGAAATGGGAGGACATGACTGAGGCGCTCGAATCGCTCAAGAATCGCGGCTCCGAAGCGAGCAACAGCCGGAAGAAAGAGCAGCTAGAGAAAACTCTGATCATCAGCGATGAGACTGAGGAGGATGAATCGATCGACATGACTCTTTACCCCTTCTCCGAGAGAATCAGGAAGGCAAAGCTTCCTCCCCACTTTGTTGCGCCAGCAGTGGAAAAATACGATGGAACGGGGGACCCTACTCTTCACGTTAAGAAATTTATGTTTGCAATGAATACGCAGGGGATAAGTTCTCTCGCTCTTTGCAATTTGTTTCCGGGAACATTATCCAAAAGGGCACTCGGTTGGATCTCAACAAGACCCCCGCAGTCGATCTTAAGTTTTAAGCAATTGACTGAGGAGTTCCAGCAATACTTTGCAAGCAAAAAGATCAAGAAGGAAACAATAGAACTGATGGATCTCAAACAGAAAAGGGGAGAGACGGTGAAAGAATTCAGTGAAAGGTTTCATAAGCAGGTAGCCGAAATTGATGACATTGATGAGAAGATTCTGATCAAGGCTTTCGGAAACGGGCTAGCACAACCAAGGCTTGCCGGGAAGATCGCGACAAAAGCCCCAAAAACCCATGGAGAGCTAGCCGAAATGATTCATGAGTTTCTAAAGTCAGAGGTGGCGGAAAATAAGGCCAGAGATTTGGCAAACAGCTTCAAAGCGGTTAACGACAAGAAAGGGGGACCGAATGGGAATAGCGCTTCCGGCAATGTATCAGGAAGTTCATCCGGGGGAGGCTCAAGATACAAGCCTTACTACAAAGCTCCATCCCAGGCACCTCACTTTCAGAACGCCCGGGTTGCTGTTCAAATTGATCCGGGCAGGTATGCGGCGGCAGTCAAAGAGGGATATCTACCCCCACCAAAGAAGCCTTATCCAGGGGAGATTCCGATAGCTTTCTGTGAGTATCATGGTTGCAAAAGTCACAGAACCGCAAATTGCGCCACTCTGGCCAAAGAGTTGAGGATCATCGAGGAAGAAAAGAAAGGCAAGGGAAAGCAGGTGGCAGGCCAACAGAAGCAATATAGCAGGCAAAATCAGTCCACCTCTCGAAATCACCAGGAAGAAGAGATCCACCCTGAGCTAAATCATGGCAAATCAGTCGGTATGATCTCAGGTTTGTAAGAAGGTGAAGACATTTTTGTTTCTCTAGTATTAGCTAGGCCCAGTCATATCGGTAATAAGGCGAGAGCTGTGTAATCAGACTTTTTTCTTTTCCTTCCAGAAAAGACGTATATTGTAAAAATCTTCCGGAATCTTCCGGTAATTCCCTTCCGGAAAAAATGAAAGTCTAATAAACTTTTTCTCTTAAGCAAATTCTCAGGTCTCTTTTCAGAGGTAGGACCGTTGACCCCAAACGAAAGAAAAAGACATATTCATGCGGTGCATCAAGAACTACCGGAAAGAAAAATTGCCAAGCGAGAGAATCTTCCCCAGATTTTCTTTACAGACAAAGACGAAGAAGGGGTGTTATACCCTCACAATGATCCACTGGTCATTCGGGCACAAGTGAATGACAGGATGATGGAAGGAATCCTGATAGACAGCGGGGCTGGAGCGAATGTCATATCGCCGAGGCAGTTAAAAAGTTGGAGATCCCAGAAAGTAAGATTAAACCATATTCGGCGGTCCTCGGAGGCTTTGGGGGCGTTTCTACCAAGTCTTCAGGGAGCATAGACTTCACCATAACATTGGGATTGGGAGACGAACGAAGAACTGAAAAGCTCACAGCTTTCATTGTACCAGGACTTTCCGGATACAATATGTATCTCGGCCGGCCAGGGATTAATGCTTTCAAAGCAATATGCAGCACTCACCACCTGAAGATGAAGTATCTAACCAGGGCTGGAAAGGTGGTAACCATAAAAGGGAGTCAAAAGATGGCTCGAGTATGTGAAGTCCGCATCATGGAGGAGATGCCGGAAGAAGAGATGGTCAAAACGGTGGGGTCGGAGAAGGAATTCAAGGGAAAGCTCCCTTTCCCGCCAGAGCCGGATCAAAGAGCAGAAGACTGTGGAACCTCTAAGGAGTCACCAAGAGAGGTACACTTAAAAACTGACCTTTCTAAATTTTTTAAAATAGGAAATGCGTTCGGCAGTGGGGAGCAAACTCACCTGATGAGATTCCTGGAAAAAAAGGACAACTTCGCCTGGAGTACGGACGAAATGCCAGGAGTAGATCCAAGCGTTATCCAGCATGACCTACGAGTGGATCCAAGCACCCAGCCATCCGGCAAAGAAGAAGAATAATAGGAGAAGAAAGAGACCTTGCGGCACGTGCTGAAGTGCAAAAACTGCTTAAAGCCGGATTCATCAGGGAGGTGTCCTACCCCAAGTGGTTGGCCAACGTCGTGATGGTTAAAAAATCAAATGGCAAATGGAGAATGTGTGTGGACTTCACAGATTTGAACAAAGCATGTCCTAAAGACTTTTATCCATTACCATCAATAGATAGATTGGTTGCTTCAACGGCTCAAAGTTCTGTCTTAAGTTTCTTGGATGCGTTTTCAGGATATAATCAAATAAGAATGAATGAGGAGGATTCGGAAAAAACATCTTTTATTACCTCGGCCGGAACCTTTTGCTACAAGGTGATGCCTTTTGGATTAAAAAATGCGGGTGCAACCTTCCAAAGAATGATAGACAAAGTGTTCAAACAACAGTTGGCCCGGAATGTAGAAGCATATGTCGATGATATCGTGGTAAGAAGTAACTCCTGGGCACAGCACATGGAAGATTTAAAAGAAACCTTTGACACCCTAGACAGATTCCAAATCAAGCTGAATCCGGAAAATGTGTATTTGGAGTTACAAAAGGGAAATTCTTAGGCTTTATCGTTGGGCAAAGAGGGATTGAAGTGGACCCCGAAAAAACCCAGGCAATCCTCGATCTATCGCCACCAAAGAACATTAAAGATGTGCAAGCATTGAACGGAAGGCTCACGGCTTTAGCAAGATTCTGCTCAAAACTCCAAGAAAAGTCAATACCGTTCTTCAGCATTTTACGAAAAAACAAGAAATTCCAGTGGAATCAAGAATGTGTAGACGCCTTTGAAAGGATCAAGGAGATGCTCAAAGAATTCCAAAACTGGGTGTTCCGGCGCCTGGTCAAGACTTGTATCTCTACCTATCTGCCACGGATTGGGCGGTAGCGGCTGTGTTAATAATGGAGGAGGAGAAAAAAGAGATACCAGTATATTACACCGGAAAAATCCTAACTCCAGCAGAAAGCCGTTACACCAACATCGAAAAAATATTGTTTGCATTAGTCGTGCATCTCGAAAGCTTCGACCTTATTTTCAGTCGCACCGGGTATTCGTTAGGACGAATTGGCCACTAAAACAGATAGCAAACAACCCAAACGCTTCCGGACGGATGGTCAGTTGGACTGTCGAGCTCACCCAGTACGAAATCCACTTCCTTCCTCACAAACCAATACGTTTTCACGTTCGAAATTACACACCGTTGCATTATCTACGCGATTCTCTCTCTCACTTAAGCTCGGTCACACAGTAACAAGGAACTCGACGAAGCACAAATGGCCTAGCAGTAGAATTGGAATCCGATTAGAGATAGGATAGGAGGTTAGGGAGTTTAGGAATTCACCATTTTATATCTTTTAGCAGTCGCTTATTTAATTATATTGGAGATAGATTAAAGATAGATAAGAATAGATTTCTGTTTGTTATAAAAGGGGAGTCTGGCCAACGTGAGAAGACACACTTACAGAGACCACAATAGTCACGATACAACACAGAGATAATTAGCTTATTGAGAGAGTTCTGATTGGGAGTTTGGAGCAGAGCACAGAAAGGAGTTCATCACGGAGACTTCACCAGAAGTCTCAGAACAGAGTTTCTTCTTGTTCTTTATTACTATTGTGCTATTGTAAACATGTCAATGGCTGAGTAGTTCCTTTAGATTTCTGTTGCTATGTTCCCTAAATTGACTATTCCTTTCCTTGTGTGATTTAATGCAATTTGATTGAGTAAGTTATTTTCCTTGCTTAATTTCTTTAATCTTTATAATTTGGCCAATTATAAGGATTAGTATTTTGTTAGCTTATATGTGACGACTGCGGCTTTCATTGAATACAGGAAAATAACCGGTAGTTTAGAGATGGTAATTCCTCTAATTGCTAATTGACCAATAAACTAGATTGTTCTTAAGGCGGTTAGTAAACAGTGGGTTTGTAACGAGAGTTAAATTCAGTCTTTGCTAACTAGTATTTGCTAAGCGGGAGACCGGAGGTAAATTATCTTTGTTCTAGGGTTTTACTCAGAATGTCTTATAAATCACTTAGGGATAGGAATCACAGATTTAGGGTGCATTAGTAAACCGGGATCTCCTTTCCAATCAGTTTCATAACATTTATTTTCCTGCTTGTTATTGTTTGCATTCTGTTTTACAGTTTCTAATTATCATCAAATCAAACCCCAATTTCCTGTTTTAAATTTGTCATTAATAAAGATTTAAACTAGACACATGCCTCCTCTGGTTCGATACTTAGGGAATTCTCTCTATTAAAACTTGCTAGAATTGACCGGTACACTTGCCGTTAGGTTTATATCCCAACAAGTTTTGGCCCGTTGCGGGAGGCACGGTTATTTAGTTTAGTCTTTATTGTTTATTTTTATTTCCTGTTATTTATTTTCATTTATTTCGTTTAGTTAATCTGATTTTTGCTGTTCTTTTAATTTACGCTATCTTAGCTTCAGTTCACTAACTCTCGGTTTATGGTTAAAACATGTTCTGCAGGAGAACCGGAGTTCGAGCTCAATCTTGAGATCGAGAGGTTTGCAAGGCAGCTTCAAAGAGACTTGAACCTGGATCCACCTGTTGAGGAGAGGGTGCTCGAACCACCTGTTGTGTTGAAGAGGGTCCAGAAGTTCAACCAGCAGTGAACATGCGAAAACACGAGAGGCAGATGAGAGACTACACCCGTCCAAGTGTTGAGGGGTGGTGTCGCCAATAGTGATTCCAGCATTGCCAGCAGGAGTGCAGTGGCAGTTCAAGACTCATTATATGGTGATGAACGCGCCTCAGTTCAGCGGGACGGTCACTGAAGATCCGAATGTTCATCTCACTACATTCCTGAGATTGGTAGGAGCGTGTTCGACACCAGCTTCGCAGGAGGTGGCTCGGCTCACTCTGTTTCCATTCTCCCTGAGGGATAGAGCCGCTGAATGGTTAAACTCGCTGACGCCTGACAGTATCACTACTTGGAAGAGCTGGCTAATGCATTCTTGGCAAAGTACTTCCCCCCCTCTCGGATGCTGACCATGAGAGGAGAAATTACAAACTTCAAACAGTTCGCCGGTGAGTCCTTGTCTGAAGCTTGGGAGCGTTTTAAGGGATAGTAAGGAAGGTACCAACATCACGGACTAGGTGAAGAGGTTATACTGCAGTCCTTTTACAGGATTTGGATCCGTCTAGCCGGTTGTTGTTGACACTTGTGCTGGAGGTGGTAGTTTGATGGAGCTGCCCATTACACGGATTAAAGAGCTGCTAGAGACTATTACTACAGCAGCTAATCAGTGGGGAGGTACAAGAGCCGGAGAAGCTGCACCGAAGAAACCAGCTGGGGTTTATGAAGTAGATTCGAACACTTTCTTGGCTGCCAAGATAGAAGCAAGTCGAAGCAGTTTGAGCGTATGTGTGCAGTTATGAATCCACAGTCCAGTGCAGCAGCTCTGAGGTTTATCCACCGTGCGAGTACTGTTGGTAGAGCTTCTAACATGTGCCAGTGTTCTCCACCACAAGAAGAGGCAGCGAACTATGTTGGTAACAGACCGGGTAATTATTTTGGGAACCAAGGAAATCCTGGTTATCAAGCTCAGCAGCAAAACCGTTACAAAGCTGGTGGTAACAATAATTACAATCAGAGGCCCCCAGTAGTACAATCCTTCCTATCAGAAGCAGCCACTGCCAGAGAATCAGCAAGCACAGAATTCGGGTGCTGGAGCGTCTTCTAGTATGGATGAAGTTCTGGCCAGGATGAATGATTTCATCTCGGTTAGCACGAAGAAGTTCAATGAGCTGGAAGCTTTCAATCAGGAGCAGAGGACTTTCAACGCTGATCAAAGGACATTCAACAGGAACCGCGACTCAGCTGTCTCAGATATCTCAGCAGCTAGTTCAGCGTCCTTTGGGTTCTTTGCCTAGTCAGTCAGAGCAGAATCCAAGAGAGCATGCCAAAGCTGTTTTGTTGTGGAAGACGATGCTCCACTTGTTGCTGTCATTCAGCCTATTCGAAAAGAGGTTGAGGACTCTAGTAAAGCTTTTAAAACACCCAAGGAGAAGGAGTCTCCTTAAACTCGACCTTCTTACTCTTCTGTTTCTAATAGTAAATTTGAAGAACCTATTCCTTTTCCTGACAGGTTAAAGAAAAGGGACCTTGATGAACAGCTTGGAAAATTTCTTAACATTTTTAGAAATCAACTAAGGATATGCCCTTTTCTGAGTGCTTAAGTTTATGCCAAATTATGCTAAGCTAGTAGATGATATCTTGGCTAAAAAATCTTCTTTGCAGGAAAAGGAAACGGTGAAGAAGATAACTACTAGTAGCGGTAAAGGTAAAACTAATGAGCTTGAGGTGGTGAATATAGAGGAACCGGTGCTAGAGAATGAGCGTAATTGCAAAACCACCCCACCTCCTCCACCTCCACACCACCTGCAGTCGACATTTCTCCTCCAGTTCCCTTCCCAAGAAGAACCAAGCATTTCAAGGAGGATAGTGAGTTTGATAAGTTTCTTACTTTACTTCGTCAACTATCTGTTGATATTCATTTTGTTGAATTAGTTGCGAAGGTGCCTAACTATGCCAAGTATTTAAGGAAGCTTTTATCTAATAAGGAAAAGTTAGTTGAGACAGGGACTATTCAGCTTACAGGAACTTGTTCAGCGATCATACAAAAGCGCCAACCAGAAAAATGCAAAGATCCTGGAAGTTTCACAATTCCTTGCAGAGTAGGAGACATTGATTTTGACCACTGTCTTGCTGATTTGGGAGCATCAATCAGTCTCATGCCATACACTATTTTTGAAAAGCTTGGGATTGGGGACTTACAGCCAACACGAATGACGCTTCAGCTAGCAGATCGCTCAATGGTTTATCCTTGTGGAATCGCTAAGGATGTGATGGTTAAGGTGGAGCATCTGTACTTTCCTTGCGATTTTGTCGTACTCGACATGGCGGCAGATCCAACAGTTCCTATCATCCTTGGAAGACCTTCCTAGCAACAGCCGATGCTCGAATCGAAGTTGCTCACGGTACGATCACTTTGAATGCAGAAGGTGAGCAACTACATACTATGTTTTATGCTGGTAGGTCTTCAAAACAAGTTTTGGAAGCATCTCGAACTTCTTGTCGCTGGGAACCCAAGACAACTCAATCATCTGGAGTCTCTTGAGAGAATGAGGCACGTCTAGCCAAAGACCGAAAAGACGGGCGACTGGCTGGGAGACAACCCAGTTTTGTGAGTTTTATTATTATTTTCGTTTTTTGTTTATTTCTCGTAAGTTTTTATTGTTTTTCATTCTTTATTTTTGGGCTAATGAGTTTGTTAGACATGTTCTGTTTAGTTTTTCATGGGTTTGAAGGTAAATTCAGGAGTTTGGGAGGGACATCAGTTACCAATTTGAGTTTCTGGCCACTTTTGAGGGTGGTCCGGGTTTGGAGCTTGGTTTATAAACCCGGACCTATAGTTGGACGAACCTACTGGCATGTTTTGGAGGTCGTCCGGGTTTGCGTTCTGGTTTGCAAACCCGGACCAAGAGGGCGCGCTACTTACTGTCGACTTTTGGAGGTCGTTCGGGTTTGCGTATTGGTTTGCGAACCCGGACCGCATAAGCGGAGACCTCACTGGCATGATTTTCGAGTGGTCCAGGTTTGGGTATTGGTTTGCAAACCCGGACCGCACAAGCGCAATACTTACTGGCGTGTTTTTTCGTATACTTCTATCTTACTTTGGATTCGAATACTTCCTGTTTCGTAACGTCTGTATCACTTAACTATGATGTTTCACTCACACACTTACTGTTTCTGCAAGTTCGTGTTGCCTGGTTCTATTTCTTGAGCTACAGGTCTGCTTTTTGATGCGTGTGAGGTATTGAGGAAACCAAAGGAAACTCTGTCGAATTTTCTGCAGAATTCAACACCCCGTTGTTTTACATAAGTGTGAGGACGTTGTCCTCACCACTCCAGGGGCGTGATTTTCTAACTTCTTTTATTTTTCAAATGTTATTTTCTGCAATTTGTGTTTTCCTTCCATCTTAATCATTTTCATGAAGCAATGAGGGCATTGCTAATTTTAAGTGTGAGGAAGGGAAATTACACATGCTCATGTTCTTGCTCAATTACATTCGAATGTGCTAATTTTGAACATTTTATTAAGGCTATCACTCCATTTGCACAATATTTTTGCTGGCCCTCAAAAATATTTTGGTTGCATAACATACCTGAGTCTCTATTCGGTGGTTGGATAGTTGGTTTGGAACACCGCACGAGTAGCACTAGTTCTTGTGAGATCGAAGCTGGAAAACAGTTGTAGGAATTCTGGTTGCACTGCTTGTATGTACAGTTTTGATTAATGCTTGTCTATTTCTTCACTAAAAAGTTAAGCCTATTAGTGCAACTATTTGATTTTGATTTCACTTGGGGACTTGGGAATGATTATTGAATGAAAGGAAAGAAGGACAAAGGCAAGGTACTCCTCTAATCGAACTTTAAACCCAGAAAACAGGCCTCGCCCATTTGGTAATTAAGTCCTCGGGGTGCTTCATCACCCATCTACCTAAGGTCACCTGATCTGGGATAGAAGACCCAACGCCGCTACATGAATGGAGAGAAAAGTCTGAGGGATATAAAAGAGAAAGTTAATGCTTGTTTAGAAAGTTGAAGAAATTGGTTAATTCCAAATGCAAAGTGCAAAGTCTTTCTCGATTACGAGTACGTGGTGATGAAAGGTAATATGGAATAAGATATTACTTCTCACCCCTTGTCGTCCATGGATGGTGGAAAGTTAATTGGAAAGTAGTCCCTGAGTGAAATTGGAGTCAGTATTTTACTATGTGTCTTAAGCCCTTGCAAAACACTCTTCAATTCACTGTTTATGAAAACCTGCAAGTGTGGATCATTGTTCTCTATGACTGCTTTTCATTATTAGATCTCCTTGTGCACAGTTCTAAACTGACGACTCCCTTCTGTAAGATTTCAGTATGTTTCTATTTGCTTGAGGGCAAGCAAAGATTAAGTGTGAGGAAGTTGATAAGCCAAGAATTTGTCTAAGTTTACTAGACTAATTCATGCTTAATTTGCTACATTATGACATTAACTTCCCTCCGTAATGCTTTATTTACTCTTTATTGTTATATTTTGTCTCCAATGATTTATTTCATATGTTTTCAGGATAAATGCTCAACAAAGTGCTTAAATGAGATTTTAGAGGTTGGAGCAACATGGGAAGTCAAACCAGAGTCAAAGGCAGATTTTCATTGACCACTGCTGTGCTTTATTGAGGGTCCGGGTTTGGAGCTGGGTTTATAAACCCGGACCATCTCATCGTAGAGTCTTCTGCCTAGTTTCAGAGACGTGGTCCGGGTTTGCGTACTTGTTTGCAAACCCGGACCATCCTTGAGCGTAACCTTCTGCCGAGTTTTAGTGGTGGTCCGGGTTTGCGTACTTGTTTGCAAACCCGGACCAATATAAGCGGAGCGCCAGATGTTACGGAGATAAACGGATTGGTGTTCTATCTTTAATATCTCTTATTATCTTTTAGTATATCTTTTAGCAGTCGCTTATTTAGATTACATTGGAGATAGATTAAAGATAGATTAAAGATAGATTTCTGTTTGTTATAAAAGGGGAGTCTGGCCAACGTGAGAAGACACACTTACAGAGACCACAATTAGTCACGATACAACACAGAGAGAATTAGCTTATTGGAGAGAGTTCTGATTGGGAGTTTGGAGCAGAGCACAGAAAGGAGTTCATCACACGGAGACTTCACCAGAAGTCTCAGAACATAGTTTCTTCTTGTTCTTTATTACTATTGTGCTTATTGTAAACATGTCAATGGCTGACTAGTTCCTTTAGATTTCGGTTTGCTATGTATCCCTAAATTGACTATTCCTGTTCCTTTGTGATTTAATGCAATTTGATTGAGTAAAGTTATTTCCCTTGCTTAATTTCTTTAATCTTTATAATTTGGCCAATTATAAGGATTAGTATTTTGTTAGCTTATATGTGACGACTGCGGCTTTCAATTGAATACAGGAAAATAACCGGTTAGTTTAGTGATGGTAATTCCTCTAAATTGCTAATTGACCAATAAACTAGATTGTTCTTAAGGCGGTTAGTAAACAGTGGGTTTGTAACGAGAGTTAAAATTCAGTCTTTGCTAACTAGTATTTGCTAAGCGGGAGACCGGAGGTAAATTATCTTTGTTCTAGGGTTTTACTCAGAATTGTCTTATAAATCACTTAGGGATAGGAATCACAGATTTAGGGTGCAGTAGTAAACCGGGATCTCCTTTCCAAATCAGTTTCACAACATTTATTTTCCTGCTTGTTATTGTTTGCATTCTGTTTACAGTTTCTAATTATCATCAAATCAAACCCCAATTTCTTGTTTTAATTTGTCATTAATAAAGATTTAAACTAGACACATCACCTCCTCTGGTTCGATACTTAGGGAATTCTCTCTATTAAAACTTGCTAGAATTGACCGGTACACTTGCCGTTAGGTTTTTATCCCAACAAGGTGCTCATTGCCTAGAGGATCAGGAGATCCCTGGTCCTTTCACTTTGCCTTTTCAAAGGCGTCCATAAATGGCCAAGGGCCTGGTGCCAACGGTAGCACACTCCACCTGAAGATCTATATAGGCTCGATCAGGATTTCACAAGAGTGGACCCGATCCGGATGTATTACTCTAGAGATCTCTATGCGCAACCAGTAGCTAGTGACTATCTGGGTTTAGGTAAATCATCACACTCATTCACACTCCAATGTTCAACTTAGTTAGTCAGTTACCCAAGTACAGTTTTAGGTATGGAGAAAATCACATTTTACTTGGCTGCCCTGTAGGTCTTACGCATGCCTAGAAGTAATCTAGGTCGTATTCATGTTCGAGTCGAGCTCTAGAGATCGACGATATCGTATCTCGTTCCTATGTATTTTAATTAGGTTATAATTTTACATAACTTATAATAATTAGTGTATTATATCAGGCAATGGCAATCACAATCACATTACTCGTATAGGTATGTTTATATTAGTCGATCTATAGTCGATGTAGTATTTCCGAAGAACGTTCGTGCATAAGTAAATAATACAGAAAGGACACAGGTAATCATCACATACATACATTCACTCACATATCACACACGTTGTATATATCAAACAAACCCGAGCCCGAGGAAATCCTCGGGTTTTCTCGAAAAACACGCTTTAAGACTCCGTTAGCGTTTTAAACGCATTATTTAGATCCGTTTTCTTCGGGAAATTTTCCCACATGTCCTTAGTGTGTAATTAGGGTATAAAAATATATTTACAACCCTAGTTAAGGTTATATACCTCCTAAAATAATTAAATATGCGTTTTCACGTTTTACGCGTTTTGCGCATTTTCTTATTTCTTTTGGTTTCTCTTCCTTCAACCAAGTTCTTAAGGACTTAATAGCCTTAGAAAACCATAATTACACAATTAATTAACACATTAAGGTTTTGGGTATTTCAATCTACCCCCTTAAAAGAACTTTGTCCACAAAGTTCCATAATTCCCATGCATCACTTAATTAAAATACAGGGATTACTTTTACAACATAACTCTTACATTATCAATATACACCGATATAAACTTTCGGACTCATGGTCCAGATAACATAACAACCTTCAGACGCATAGGTCTGGATAATGTTTACTACACATACCACACAACATGTCTTAGCATGTATAGCAATCGAAAATACCTTTTACATCTCTTCATGGGCTCGGTCTAAATACTACAACAGGACATCACAGTCCTCGAGTCCCATGTCGAGTACATATACTATGATTCCGCAGGTACCGGTCACGATGGACACTTCCTGGTCCCCGGTCCTTTGGAAGATTCAAAACAATCACATACATTTTAACATATACTTCTCATGTCACCGGTCCGAAGACAAAGGCTCGTACGTCCTCACTCTTGAGCAAGTAATACAAAATAATATGTTCTCCTCATATCGCCGGTTCGAAGACAAAAGGCTCATGAGTGAGACTAAATACAGAAAATATTCTTACGAGGTTAAGTAAAACGAAAATCCTTGATTTGAAAATACCATTTGAAAATTTGAAAATACCAATTGAAAATTCTTTTTGAAAACGCAATACAACTCCAAATCCAAATTATGCTAACTGTATCTTATTCTTAATGTGATATTGGTGACCACTTATAGGAGCTTCAAGAGTCATCCGACCCTGATGTGATCAGCATCAGTGTTGAACTATCCTTCCACCCCAATTTGTGTTCGGCTTCCCTTGATCGCATGCAAATCAAGTTCCACCTCCCACTTCAATTTCACACCAGCAACTAATTCAAACATTTACCATTTTCTATCCTTTAATCCTCCTAGTCATAATCACACCATCAAACAGTTCGATTACTTCCATTTTCTATCTCTTTGATTATTCTAGTCATAGTCACAAAGCAATACATCTCCAAAGGATGGAACTTTGTCCATCAATTATTTTCAATTTGCCTCTAGTCAACTTACCTAGGGAATCCTATTCTCACTAAGTTCTTCATCGGTTTCCTACCGATTCATACATCACAATACTATTATATTATATCAAAAACACAATACACAATACTATATATATGTATGTATATTTTTTTTTATCAAAAACACAATACACATCACTATATTTGTCTCAATAAACATATACTATCGGGGTTTTAGTTCCCCGGGAGTTTCTCTACTCTCATACACTTGTATTCACACACCACTTATAACAATGGTATTCGCATCTTCTGTGCACAATTACCACAATTACACCACGAATGAGTACGTATGTTCATGTAACATACGCACCAATCATCAGAACAATTTTGTTGTGCTCATGCACAACCATAACAATTATTTTGTGCTATGCCAAACACCGTTCACGTACACCTGTACGTAAACATTCACTAAGCGTTTTTGCGCTCTACCCCCTTAAAAAGGATTACGCCCGCGTAATCGACCATATGTTATTACTTAACATTGGTTTAAAATGTTCTGCCGTCGTGAAGTGTTTTAACTTCCACGCGGTTTATATATACAATGTGTTCTAGTCAGAGGACCTTAACCATATTGACGGTTTAGTCCCTGAATCCAGAATTCTCATTGGAGTCATTTTAACTCATAAATAGTTTTGGTTCTAGCCTGTGAGGCTTCTAGACATAGATAATTCACACCTTTACTCGTATTCACTAGGTATATTCAACTTTGAATCATGGCCTACTAGCTTCTGCTACGCCACTCTAATAACTTTAGGGCTTAGTTAGCCCTTTTGTTACTCTTGTGTGTTGTACATCTACCATTTATCCCTTCTATCTTGGGAATAACGACTTCTCAACCGACGCGTGGTATTTCTTACCGTGCGTGAATTCAATGAGTTATAGCTTTTCTATCCAATTTCTCGGAAGTCTATTGTGTATACTGTTATGTATATCTCCGTGATTACTTGCCTGGTTCCTCCGACTTACTGTCGGTTGAGGTCAAGCTACTGTCTAACGTGTATTTCTCCCTTTGTTGTTCTCACACACAAGGTATACTCTATACCTGTATTCGGTATTCAGTGCTTCTTTAGTCACTGGCTCATGACTATTTCTCATGCATCATGTTTAACTATTTGACTCTATACAACTACTCTTTCATTTGTATGACCTCGCATCTTCTATGCATCGGTCCTTATAACATTTATAAGTCTCATCTGCCTTTATTGCGGTGGAATTTGTTTTCTTTTTGTTTCAATTGTTGGTATGTCCAACGTTCTTCATGTCTCTATGGCTCAAGGCCGCACGGTTGGTTTCTAGCTTTTCACTCAACTGGCTTGCGCCATATTTACTGGTGTGTTTACCAGTCTTCCGTATCTAGTACGGGTAGGTTATTCAGTGATGGGGTACTATCATCCCAAGGCTTATTACTTCGGTTATCAAACTGATCCTCTGGGGATTACTTCCAGTTGCGCATGCAATTGCAATAGGAATGAACATTGCCTTATTCGTGAGATTCCTTAGTCACATGGTACAGGCTACTGGCTTTACTGCCTAGTCTACTTACTATTACTTACCTTCCGTCTTCACTGAGTTTAACTCTGAATTTTTGTTTGTTCTCCATATCATTTGTACATAATGGTCGCTTGATGCGTACCAAGTTCTTATTAGTTATACAACATTGATTTACGTGGCATCCGCTGTTACCAGCTTCTGCTCAGGTACTTACGTCATTTATACCACGACTCGCACTACTCGTTGTGCTGATTACTGGATATGTTATTCCTTAGGTCCTTATGTTCCTTGAGCGTTGTTCCCTCTACATTTCATGTTGAACACACGTAGGGTTTGCTACTAAACTGACCACCATCTTCCGGTCTTCCATAATTGCTATTAAAGTTCCTTCCGCACGCTAGTCTAGGAGATTACTCCTATACTCAAACTTTAATTTATCATATGAACAAATTGATATGTTCTCTTATTCATTACGTATTTAATAGGATTTCCTTGGATAATTTCCCGGTATCTGGGTCTCGTTCTACTTACAAATACTGTATTTCAACAGGTGAAGGTCTTTTCCGGTGGTTCACATTTTCACCTCTCCGGAGCCTCACGATACTGAGAGGTTTCCCCCCCTTCTAAGGTGTGGTTCATTCTCTGCTATTATCACTTACATAACACAATCTTTTTTCTTACTGGTGCCACTTCTGGCAATTACTGTTACTATTTGAATTTACACATTGTATTGGTTCACAGCTTATAAGCCACGTTGCCTCAAGCACTGCTCGTTGTAGGCTGTTCACACCTATATCCTACTTGTACTAGGCTCCATACAAAGGTTGTTGCATCATGCTTCCTTTATGGAGGCCCGTTAGGTATATCAGTTCGCTCCCTTGGCAACTTAGGTGTAACACCCCATCATAATAAAAAACAGCGGAAAATAAACTAAAGGTGCTACAGCCATCGGGCTCCAAACACCCGGTACCAACCTCACCAATTACAACCATTACCATTAACTAAGTTACGGTCTGAACTTCGAGAAAACTTATATAACAAAACAATAATAAAATCCATTCACTCTCCTAACCCTAATCCCATCCAATGCACTCTGCTCTTCTTGTGCCACCTGTAAATCATTTGTACCTGGCAAGATGAAACCAACAGCCCACCCCGAGAGGGGGAGTCAGTTCCCTGGAATGGAACTGGTACAATTCTCCAAAAACAAACTTATAAAACATAACTCTTCAAAATAAACAGTAACATGAAAACAAACTCTTAAAGTAAAACAGAGATAAAGCACTTCAAAACAATCAAGTTAAAGAGAAAAGAAAACAAGACAAAGATAAGATAAAGAACTTCCCTTCCAAACCAGTCATCCACTAAGTAGTCACACCACATGTTAGTAAGCACCCATTGCTGAGGTTAGAACCAATATCTGGTGTAAGAAGAGAAAGACTTAAGTAGTCACAAAGGACTAGAAGTGACATTAATATCCATGACCCGTGGTAGACAGTTTATGTCTCCACCTTTCAGAAGATGATTCCCATAGACAAAATATACTCAAGAGTGGAATAAACCAATTGGGAGAGATTGGCCCCCACCGCCAGTCAGTTGCCACAAGGGCGAGGTAAACAGACCTCCGCGCTGTCAGTTGCCACAAAGGCCGAGGTAAACAGACCTCCGCTGTCAGTTGCCACAAAGGGCGAGGTATAGCAGACCTCCGCTGCCACCGACCCGTTCTCAGTCATCGGTGAAAAGTGTGTGCACCACTTAGTATAAATAATCCATACTCAGTACCAATTAACATTTTCCATATTCCCATTAGATTATTAACTGCACAAGAGCAATACCAAAACACTCAGTCCTACCTAGTGCAAGGCGTAAACCCTCAACAATTATACCCATAGAAAGAATCCATTTCCCAATTAGGCTGATCAAACTCGACGCATGGATGAACCTACCCATAGTCCAAAGGAAGAATTTACCAAACCAGATACTTTCCTATATTCCTAGTTACCCCACCAGATCATTACTGCACCAGAGCAATCCCAAAACACTCATCCTACAGAGTGCAGAAGCGTAAAACCCTAGGCAGTTAATATCTAGTGAAACAACTAGATAGGAGGAACCAATACCAGGAAGTTTCACATACAGGCTCAGTTAGTCACATCAAGCTCAGTAGTCACCCAAACAGTTTCCCTTTTGAAATCCATTCAAGATCAGTTGGTGTTCCAAAACATTCCACAAGTCAATCATCAAAAATATCGGAGTAACAAAACGTACAAAACTTCCATAAAATAATTTGTCACCAAAAGTATCTGAGTACGAGAAATCGTACCTGTCATGTGTGTAGCAGTTTTCTAGTATACTCGTGGCAAACATTCAACATTCTCTGAGACATTAAAGATAACTTCTATCACAAACCCTATCCTAGGTAAACACTTAAATAAATCCTCTCTCTTATTTCCAAACCTCAATTCCTTATAAGCCCTCGCTTAAATGTTATGTACAGCCTTTGACTTATTTTAGAAGGTTGTATAGCCCAAGGTTGTAAGACCAAGGAATGTATTTTACTAACACTTGTTAATTGTTCCACCCTTATCCACTTTACCCATACTTAACCATAATTCCTCATAAAAGACCTTTCTAACATAAGTGCATTATATGTTATTTCAACACCATCTTAGAATTTCAATAACAATTCTTAAGCTCAATACTTTTATTCTTACTTTAGAATAAACATCGTCTCATGACCTATAATAGGTTTATCTTAGAATACTATACTATTAATTCACAAGTAATGATTATGTACTTTATCAATAATACCAATAAACCATCATGATTGGTTCCCCCTTAATTTTTTTTAAGATCTACATCGGTGTATATTGGAATCATAGTGTTGTAGATCTTTTTATTATAACTTAATTGAGCCACTAACTCAATTATCATATCCTTAGCTCAGAATGACTTCCTATATAACACCGTCTAATAATCTTGCCATAAGATGTTGAATTACCTCTCGTATTGAATAACTATATTTATTATTACCTTAGACTTATCGAACTCTTACATTTAGTATCCACAGGTATATTATTTACTTAACCATATACTTTATAATAAGGTGTTTTAAGATAACCTTTTTTGTATCTTACTTACATTAATTCCCTAACTGTTATATTTTATACACATTCTCTCTATAGACCCTGTATAATCCTTTTGTATTAAACTTCGTTAAACTCATCTAAATACATTTTATATTGTTTACAAAACCTAAGATTTCAAAAAATAACTTAATAAATTAATTTCCTTTATTGTATTTAGGATGGACATATATCTTAGCATAAGGTAGAATTATCAAAGAATTAATATTCTAGTTCGTAAGTGACATTGTTAATTATTTAATAAGATAATCTATTATGAAAATCCATACCTTATATTCAAATGACACATTAATATTTCCCGTGTCAAAAGGTAAATCCTTATAGCCTCTTATGTAACTTAGTTCCTCTAACTAAAAGGTTCAAAGGTTTATGATCTAATTTCTATTTACAAACCTTTTAGTAAATCTTTAACTATATGTACAACACTTATTTATAAACTCACATCTTGAATATAGTAATAAATGTATTTTATATGGCTTAACTAGTTGTAAGAGACTTAAGGATTATTATTTAGATTAAATTCCTAATCATAGTTTAATGTAGTTTTATATCGTAATCCCTTTTTAATGATTTTATCTTAAAATATTAAGTTATTACTCATACTTTAAATATTAAGAAATAATTAAATCTAGACTTATTTATCCTCTTCACATTTAGATGTAAAAGTAACTCATTTACTTTATTATTGTTTATATAATAAGAACATTTAAATGTAAAAGTATTTCATTCCTTTTATATTAATTATATAATAAGATCTATTTGTGTAAACACTTTATGTAAACTAATTCCAAATATTCCTAAATTTCAACTTATTAATTTCTTAACCAAATTATAGATTTACATTGTGGATCATTGACTATATATACATGTATTTAAATACTATTATATAAATCTTAGAAATTCAAAGGTAACTAAAAACTCAATTCATAACATAAAATAATACCACCTCATATAGCCTATTATTAGTATTATGTAAGAGGTTTAGTTTAACTTATTAATTCCTTCATATTACATTTCTATAAGGTATTTTATTTCTTTTATTTATTTATTTATCGTATATATATATATCCTTCCTATTATATTCTCACAAGGAATGTTTATTACCTTTATCTATTTTTATTGTATTTATATATATATACATATACCTACAATATTAAGATTTATCGAGAACATTCTTTAAGAAATTCTATTATTTTAATTATATCTAATATTTTAGACAATCCAAAACTGATTTATGGTTTATAAAATAAAGTATTTCCCTTAGTTTTAGTTAAAACATATTAGCTTCCATATTATATATATAAACAAAATGTAGTTTAGTTAAATTCTTGATAAGTTTCTATTTATTTCTCTCATATAAATATTACATAAATATATGTAACAATTTTTACTTCACTTAAAGTTAATACCCAAAATATTTATAAACATACTGTATTAAATGTTAATTAGTCTTATTATATTTTCCCCAACCTATAAAGTTCATTAATCAACTATACTTTAATTTTTGATTACATTAAAAACATATATATAAGTTATCTTATGAAAAACTCACAAACACAATTTTTAAAACCTTTTCCCGTTGCCCAAAAATTCCCAAACTTAATATACAGTAACTATAACATTTTAGACATATTATAAAATTTTGTTTCATAAAAATATCTTTTTAATTTAGCCAAATAATTCCAGAAAACCCGTAACTTGTAAAAATCATAACTTATGTTTAAAAACTCCAAATCCATAATAATTTACATCAAAATAAACTACATAAAATAAGGAATCTATGGTTAAAATTTCAAGTCAAAATACATTCGGGAAGGTACTTAAATTAATTAAACAAGTTAGGGTTTATTCCTGGAAACTATATAAAGACTTATACATTTAAAATCGTGTGTTTTAATCGTGGCCGTCCATCTCTATTAACTGAGATCGAACGGCTCCTGTGCGCGAGTTCTTCAGAGAACTCAATATCGAACCGATACTAATCTGCTTATATCTCCTATCTACAGAACGAAATCGAATGGTTTTTGTTTCTATGGATTCGAAATCGAATTCCGGTTCTAATGGTACCGATTTCCCCATATTTTCATGCATTATTTCAATGCAAATTCAGATCCGAGGTTAATACGAGAGTTAGGGTTTATATTCGAACAGGATACGATTCGGTTATTAAATCGTCAAATTCTCCTAATCTAGAGCGTAATTGACACAATTGAAACATGGGTTAGGTCGAATTAACAACTACGAACAACAATATCGGAAAAATTTGGTCGGAGACTCACCGGATTGTGCGAATTTGGTGAATTCGAAAACCGGAAACTGGAAAAGGCTCGAGCTTGACCGTTTGGGTAGCCTACTTTGCGACCCTATAACTTTCGGTACAGATTGAATTAGGCCGTGTTCTTTGGCTCAATCGAAAGATGGGACATAGATCTACACAATGATAACAAGAACTCAATCTAATATGCATTATACAGGAAGAAATTTGACCCGAAAGTTACGAGTTTACCTCTCTGTTTCCGGTATTATTTTATGTGCTGAAAAATCCGGAACTTTGAGCGACTATAACTTCTAAACGGTTGTGATTCAGACTTGGGCATAAACATAAGAATTGTAGACGGGTTAGAGATCTACACAACAAGCTAAAGCAATCGAGATTTGGTTGAAAGACGAGGAAGTTATGGCATGTCGAACTTTACCTGAAATCGAAGTATAACTGGAATCTGGGTTACGAGTTGAAAGATGGCAACTTGCGAGAGATTTTCCCGACGATGTACAAGGAATTAGCTTTAATGTGAGTTATGGTTGTAAAGAGGGAATTAAGGAGAAGAGAATAAAGAAGACGGCTTGGAAAAATTGAGTAATGAAGAAGATATAGCCGTCACAAGTTAGGGCTAGATCGGTTGTTAGCTGGAGAAAAACGAGGAAGTAAAGATCTGCTAAGTGTTGGGACGCACAGGAGGGTGACACGTGGCACTTATGAAATTTTGGCTCTAAACTTCAAACTAGCATAACTTTGGCTAGGATGATCCGTTTTTGACGTTCTTTTTATCGATCTTCATGGTTTTCATAACCTATTTATTGGTATAGGTTTCATGGCCTGGTTTGACCATTCTCAAAAAGTCAACTCTAGCAAGGCTTAATAAGCTTTAAGGTTTCTAGAATTTTATATTGACTTTTATATCCAAACAATGTTCCAACACTTCCAAAATCTTTATAATATATATGGAGTGTTTAATAATTTTCCCAAGATTTATTGACTTATAAATCTTATTATTAAATTCATAATACTATATAATAATGTATAATAATTAGGGTTAAATAGGAGAAAACCCCTAAATAAATTTCACAATTCCATATCTAATTTAATATTCATAATTCCATATAATAATTTAATATTCATAATTCCATAAATAATTTAATACTTAATAGTATTATTAAAGGTTTAATAAAAGAAATCCCCTAAATTAATTTAAATTATTTAAATTAATTTAGGGGTATTTCAGCATATCCCCCTTAAAAGAAACTTCGCCTCGAAGTTTAAAAATCAACTAATAAGCACTCACACCGCTTCGGGTGTGCTGAGACAATAAAAGTTCCAATGAAGTTCCATACCAAACCAATCCTTTATTTCCATCCACTTCCATAACAACATTCCACTCAAGATTACTCAAAATCAAACTGAATCAGGTATACCAAGATATACATGATGAAAATCAAAAGTCACATACTGAGTCATAATGCAAAAACCAAGCACATACAAACACCTCTCATTCTGCTAATACTGTTCTCCCTTTGCTAATAATGAAACGCGGCATAATCCGGATGAGATAACGAAGGAGGAGTATGCCAGCATATCCCCCTTAAAAGAGCTAAGGTACGCCCTCGTACCGCTACTAATGGCACATTCAAAGAATTCAACACCTTATTAACCAGCTTTGTTGAATTTTACTGCACGTTGATTATATCTATGATCGTTATAATATCTGTATCTCTTGATTGTTATGTATTTGTATTTCCTTGGTGTTAAAAATTTTACCTTATGATTATTATCCATTCATTTAATGACGGTTACGAATATATGTCCATATATGATCATTTATCATATCAATTATTACAAGCTATAAATCAGGTGTAACATACTTGAGTAGTTTAATAATATTTCAGATCATTTAATAATCTTCCAAAATTATCTTCAAGGGTTTATAGCCACCATATGTTAAAACTCTATAAATAAATATTTTCTGTGACTTTCAAGTTTCAATTGTTTCTATGTTTACTTTATAAAATTTACTTATTATATATTTACATAATTTCACCCGGAGAATCTAAAGAAGTTCTTATCAATATAATGTAGCTCCAAAATCTGATTTCTTTATCTTAAAATTTATTTTTCAAGTAGGGACTCTATATAAAATTTTAAGTCAAATGAACTAGTCTAATGAAAACTACTCACTCTTGGTGATATTTTTCTTAGGTTTGTTCTATGTAAGTATTCTTCTGATTATTAAATCTTAGTACTCTCTTAGACAATGGTGGCTTTTGGTAAATATCACTCTTAGTGTGTCTTTTAAAATTTTATTGTATAATGTTAAACTTCCAAGTAAACATGAGGATTTTCAATCTTTAAGTAACTCTCAATTTTTTTTTTTTTTTTAAGATGCTCAATACTCAAGTATTTAAGGATCAATGATACTTAGTTTAGTATTACTCTTCTCTTCACTCAATCTTTAAGTAACTTCTTTTATTGATTTTTTTTTTATCCAACCAGGGGTAGATGTTGTATCTTGGAGTACCCAAACTTAATCCCCTTCCTCCATATATAGGTATTTTTCACCAAAGATTTAACTCAATAAACCCTTTACATTTATGAGTTTTAATACCGGATCTTAAGATACAAATATTGATTTGTTCATTGTGGTTAGCAATGAAATATGCCTAGCTCAAGATTTCATGATGGTAACGTCTTACCACCACTTCCCCTCAAGTTCAACACAATCCATCACCTGCGTAGAAGATTATTTACAGTTAGATGACAAGGCTTGTCTAGCCCCTAAACTTCTAGAAGTGGGTGTGCACCCCCACTACTTTCAGCCTAGGAGTTCGTCGCACCAGGCACTTCCCGTAGGGTGTTAGGTTTATGTGTTTTCTTTCTAAAGTTAACATAGAGTTTTAATGTGTTTTTAAGTTCAGATGTTGATCTTTTCTAATACGCTACTAGTTCTTGTTAGCTTAATAATTTTCTAGACTTAAGATTTATCTTAAACATTATCTTTAGGTAATAATTGTACCAAGTAGTCTTGAGATTTATTTCAACTTTAAAGGATTGAAGTACTTCACATAATATCAATACTAATTTAGTTATTTAAAGTTCTATTTGATACTGTTTTCAACCAAAAGTATTCTTTAATTCAGGAATTTGTGTACTAGCTTTTAAAGGATTGCATTTTTAGCAATGTATTCTCCATGATACTTTTGAAAAATAGCTTAATATTTGGTTATCTCAACCAAAATCTTATCGTACTTAATATAGGATGTCCAAACTTATATATATATGTATATATATTTTCTGTAGTTTATTGTTGGGACGGTATAACAACACATCACACTCAACAGACATTCACAAAAGAAAAGGTGTAAGGAATCGTTCACAATTCCAAAAAGGGTTAGGAGTCGTGCCTTACTGGAGTCCTCACTTCCCAATTCTACCCCAGTTCCCCAGTTTTAAGTGCACCTATAATCTAAGTATTTCACTCGGCTTGTTTTCTCGGGTTCAGAGCGTAACTACGCTCTGATACCACTTTCTGTAACACCCCTATATAATAAAACAACAGCGGAAAATAAACTAAAGGTGCTACAGACCATCGGGCTCCAAACACCCGGTACCAACCTCACCAATTACAACCTTACATTAACTAAGTTACGGTCTGAACTTCGAGAAAACTTAATAACAAACATAATAAAATACATTCACTCTCCAAAAACCTAGTCCCATCCCAAACTCATGCTCTTCGTGGCCACCTGTAAATCAATTCGTACCTGCAAGATGAAACCAAGCAGCCCACCCCAAAGAGGGGGGTCAGTTCCCTGGAATGGAACTGGTACAATTCTCCAAAAACAAACTTATAAAACATAACTCTTCAAAATAAACAGTAACATGAAAACAAACTCTTAAAAGTAAAACAGAGATAAAGCACTTCAAAACAATCAAGTTAAAGAGAAAAGAAAACAAGACAAAGATAGAGATAAAGAACTTCCAAACCAAGTCATCCACTTAAGTAGTCACACCACATAGTTAGTAAGCACCCATTGCTGAGGTTAGAACCAATTCTGGTTAAGAAGAGAAAGACTTAAGTAGTCACAAAGGACTAGAAGTGACATTAATATCCATAACCCGTGGTAGACAGTTTATGTCTCCACCATTTCAGAAGATGATTCCCATAGACAAAATATACTCAAGAGTGGAATAAACCAATTGGGAGAGATGGCCCCCACCGCCAGTCAGTTGCCACAAGGGCGAGGTAAACAGACCTCCGCTGTCAGTTGCCACAAAGGGCGAGGTAAACAGACCTCCGCTGTCAGTTGCCACAAAGGGCGAGGTATAGCAGACCTCCGCTGCCACCGACCCGTTCTCAGTCATCGGTGAAAAGTGTGTGCACCACTTAGTATAAATAATCCATACTCAGTACCAAGATTAACATTTCCCATATTCCCATTAGATTATTAACTGCACAAGAGCAATACCAAAACACTCAGTCCTACAGAGTGCAGAGGCGTAAACCCTCAACAATTAATACCCAATAGAAAGAATCCATTCCCAATTAGGCTGATCAAACTCGACTCATGGATGAAACAATACCCATAGTCCAAAGGAAGAATTTACCAATACCAGATACTTTCCTATATTCCTAGTTACCCCACTAGATCATTAACTGCACCAGAGCAATACCAAAACACTCAGTCCTACAGAGTGCAGAAGCGTAAACCCTAGGCAGTTAATATCTAGTGAAACAACTAGATAGGAGGAACCAATAACCAAGGAAGTTTCACATACAGGCTCAGTTAGTCACAGCAAGCTCAGTTAGTCACCCAAACAGTTTCCCTTTTGAAATCCATTCAAGATCAGTTGGTGTTCCAAAACATTCCACAAGTCAATCATCAAAAATATCGGAGTACGAGAAATCGTACAAAACATTCCATAAAACACCAACAAGCTGAGTACGAGAAATCGTACCTGGGTAACGTTGTAGCAGTTAATATACTGTGCAAACAATCAACAGTACTCTGAAGAATATTAAAGTACTTACTATCAACAACCGTCCTAGGTACTTAAATAAATTCCTCTCTCTTATTTCAAATCTCAATTCTTTAAGCCCTCCTTAAATGTTATGTAACCTTTGACTTTTTAGAATGTATAGCCCAAGGTTGTAAGACCAAGGAATGTATTTTATTAACACTTGTTAATTGTTCCACCCTTATCCACTTTACCCATACTTAACCATAATTCCTACATTAAAGACCTTTAACATAAGTGCATTATGTTATTCAATCAATCTTAGAATTTCAATAACAATTCTTAAGCTCAATACTTTTATTCTTACTTTAGAATACATGTTATGACCAATAGGTTTATCTTAGAATACTATACTATTATTCACAATTATGATTATGTACTTTATCAATATACAATAAACCATCATGATTAGTTCCCCCTTAACTTTTAAGATCTACATCGTATATTGGAATCATAGTGTTGTAGATACTTTTATTATAACTTATTGAGCACTAAACTCAATTATCATATCCTTAGTTCAGAATGACTTCCTTTAACCGTCTAATAATCTTGCCATAAGATGTTGAATTACTCTTATTGAAATAACTATATATTATAACTTAGACTTAACTCTTACATTTAGTATCCACAAGGTATATTATTTACTTAACCATATCTTTATAATAAGGTGTTTTAAGATAACCTTTTTGTATCCTTACTTACATTTAATTCCCTAACTGTTATTTTTTACACATTCTCTATAGACTGTATAATCCTTTTGTATTAAACTTCGTTAAACTCAAGTCTTAAATACATTTTATATGTTTACAAAACCTAAGGTTTCAAAAGAATAACTTAATAAATTAATTTCCTTTATTGTATTTAGGATGGACATTATATCTTAGCATAAGGTAGAATTTATCAAAGAATTAAATTCTAGTTCGTAAGTGAAATTGTTAATTATTTAATAAGATAATCTATTATGAAAAATCCCATACCTTATATTCAAATGACACATTAATATTTCCCGTGTCAAAAGGTAAATCCTTATAGCCTCTTATGTAACTTAGTTCCTCTAACTAAAGGTTCAAAGGTTTATGTATCTAATTTCTATTTACAAACCTTTTAGTAAATCTTTAACTATTATGTACAACACTTATTTATAAACTCACATCTTGAATATTAGTAATAAATGTATTTTATATGGCTTAACTAGTTGTAAGAGACTTAAGGATTATTATTTAGATTAATTCCTAATCATAGTTTAATGTAGTTTTATATCATAATCCCTTTTAATGATTTTATCTTAAAATATTAAGTTATTACTCAATACTATAAATATTAAGAAATAATTAAATCTAGACTTATTTATCCTCTTCACATTTAGATGTAAAAGTAACTCATTTACTTTATTATTGTTTATATAATAAGAACATTTAAATGTAAAAGTATTTCATTCCTTTTATTATTAATTATATAATAAGATCTATTTGTGTAACACTTTATGTAAACTAATTCCAAATATTCCTAAATTTCAACTTATTAATTTCTTAACCAAATTATAGATTTACATTGTGGTCATTGACTAAATATATACATGTATTTAAATACTGTTTATATAAATCTTAGAAATTCAAAGTAACTAAAAACTCAATTCATAACCATAAATAATACCACCTCATATAGTATTCTATTATTAGTATTATGTAGAGGTTTAGTTTAACTCATTAATTCCTTCATATTACATTTTCTATAAGGTATTTTATTCTTTTATTTATTTATTTATCGTATATATATATATCCTTCCTATTATATTTCTCACAAGGAATGTTATTACCTTTATCTATTTTTATTGTATTTATATATATATATATACCTACACATATTAAGATTTATCGAGAACATTCTTTAAGAAATTCTATTATATTTAATTATATCTAATATCTTTTAGACATATCCAAAACTGATTTATGGTTTATAAATAAAGTATTTCCCTTAGTTTTAGTTAAACATATTAGCTTCCATATTATATATAATAAACAAAATGTAGTTTAGTTAAATTCCTTGATAAGTTTCTATTTATTTCTCTCATATAAATATATACATAAATATATGTAACAATTTTTACTTCACTTAAAGTTAATACCCAAAATATTTATAAACATACTGTATTAAATGTTAATTAGTCTTATTATATTTTCCCCAACCTATAAAGTTCATTAATCAACTATACTTTAATTTTTGATTACATTAAAAACTATATATTATAAGTTACTCTTATGAAAAACTCACAAACACAATTTTTAAAACCTTTTCCCATTGCCCAAAAATTCCCAAACTTAATATACAGTAACTATAACATTTTAGACATATTATAAAATTTTTGTTTCATAAAAATATCTTTTTAATTTAGCCAAATAATTCCAGAAAAGCCGTAACTTGTAAAAATCATAACTTATGTTTAAAAACTCCAAATCCTAATAATTTACATCAAAATAAACTACATAAAATAAGGAATCTATGGTTAAAATTTCAAGTCAAAATACATTCGGGAAGGTACTTAAATTAATTAAACAAGTTAGGGTTTATTCCTGGAAAATATAAAGACTTATACATTTAAAATCGTGTTTTAATCGTGGCCGTCCATCTCTATTAACTGAGATCGAACGGCTCCTGCTGCGCGAGTTCTTCAGAGAACTCAATATCGAAACCGAGTACTAATCTGCTATATCTCCTAATCTACAGAACGAAATCGAATGGTTTTTGTTTCTATGGATTCGAAATCGAATTCCGGTTCTAATGGTACCGATTTCCCCAATTTTCATGTAGATTCATCAAGATTCGAGGTTAATACGAGAGTTAGGGTTTATATCGAACAGGATACGATTCGGTTATTAAATCGTCAAATTCTCCTAATCTAGAGCGTAATTGACACAATTGAAACATGGGTTAGGTCGAATTAACAACTACGAACAACAATATCGGAAAAATTTGGTCGGAGACTCACCGGATTGTGCGAATTTGGTGAATTCGAAAACCGGAAACTGGAAAAGGCTCGAGCTTGACCGTTTGGGTAGCCTACTTTGCGACCCTATAACTTTCGGTACAGATTGAATTAGGCCGTGTTCTTTGGCTCAATCGAAAGATGGGACATAGATCTACACAATGATAACAAGAACTCAATCTAATATGCATTATACAGGAAGAAATTTGACCCGAAAGTTACGAGTTTACCTCTCTGTTTCCGGTTATTTTATGTGCTGAAAAATCCGGAACTTTGAGCGACTATAACTTCTAAACGGTTGTGATTCAGACTTGGGCATAAACATAAGAATTGTAGACGGGTTAGAGATCTACACAACAAGCTAAAGCAATCGAGATTTGGTTGAAAGACGAGGAAGTTATGGCATGTCGAACTTTACCTGAAATCGAAGTATAACTGGAATCTGGGTTACGAGTTGAAAGATGGCAACTTGCGAGAGATTTTCCCGACGAGTGGAATTAGCTTAGGGATTGTATGAGTTGTAAAGAGGGAATTAAGGAGAAGAGAATGAAGACGGCTGGAAAATTGAGTAATGAGAGAGATATGCCGTCACAAGTTAGGTCAATCGGTTGTTTGCTGGAGAAAACAGGAGTAAAAATCTGCTAAGTGTTGGGACGCACGAGGCTGACACGTGGCACTTATGAAATTTTGGCTCTAAACTTCAAACTAGCATAACTTTGGCTAGGATGATCCGTTTTTGACGTTCTTTTTATCGATCTTCATGGTTTTTCATAACCTATTTTTGGTATAGGTTTCATGGCCTGGTTTGACCATTCTCAAAAAGTCAACTCTAGCAAGGCTTAATAAGCTTTAAGGTTTCTAGAATTTTATATTGACTTTTATTTCAAAACAATGTTCCAACACTTCCTAAAATCTTTATATATATGGAGTGTTTAATAATTTTCCCAAGATTTATTGACTTATAAATCTTATTATTAAATTCATAATACCATATAATAATGTATAATAATTAGGGTTAAATAGAGAAAACCCCTAAATAAATTTCACACCATATAATAATTTACTATTCATAATTCCATATAATAATTTAATATTCATAATCCATATAATAATTTAATATTCATAATCCATATAATAATTTAATATTAATAGTATTATTAAAGGTTTAATAAAAGAAATCCCCTAAATTAATTTAAATTAATTTAAATTAATTTAGGGGTATTTCAGCATATCCCCCTTAAAAGAAACTTCGCCTCGAAGTTTAAAAATCAACTAATAAGCACTCACACCACTTCGGTGTGCTGAGACAATAAAAGTTCCAATGAAGTTCCATACCAAACCAATCCTTTATTTCCATCCACTTCCATAACAACATTCCACTCAAGATTACTCAAAATCAAACTGAATCAGGGTATACCAAGATATACATGATGAAAATCAAAAGTCACATACTGAGTCAATAATGCAAAAACCAAGCACATACAAACACCTCTCATTCTGCTAATACTGTTCTCCCTTTGCTAATAATGAAACGCGGCATAATCCGGATGAGATAACGAAGGAGGAGTATGCCAGCATATCCCCCTTAAAAGAGCTAAGGTACGCCCTCGTACCGCTACTAATGGCACATTCAAAGAATTCAACACCTTATTAACCAGCTTTGTTGAATTTTACTGCACTGTTGATTATATCTATGAATCGTTATATATATCTGTATCTCTTGATTGTTATGTATTTGTATTTCCTTGGTGATTATAAAATTTTACCTTATGATTATTATCCATTCATTTAATGACGGTTACGAATAATATGTCCATATATCTTTTATCATATCAATTGCATTAACAAGCTATAAATCAGGTGTAACATACTTGAGTAGTTTAGGATAATATTTCAGATCATTTAATAATCTTCCAAAATTATCTTCAAGGGTTTATAGCCCACCATATGTTAAAACTCTATAAAATAAATATTTTCTATGACTTTCCAAGTTTCAATTGTTTCTATGTTTTACTTTATAAAATTTACTTATTATATTTACATAATTTCACCCAAGGGAGAATCTAAGAAGTTCTTATCAATTATAATGTAGCTCCAAAATCTGATTTCTTTATCTTAAAATTTATTTTTCAAGATAGGGACTCTATATAAAATTTTAAGTCAAATGAACTAGTCTAATGAAAACTTACTCACTCTTGGTGATTATTTTCTTAGGGTTTGTTCTATGTAAGTGTTCTTCTGATTATTAAATCTTAGTACTCTCTTAGACAATGGTGGCTTTTAGTAAATATCACTCTTAGTGTGTCTTTTAAAATTTTATACTGTATAATGTTAAACTTCCAAGTAAACATGAGAATTTTCAATCTTTAAGTAACTCTCAATTTTTTTTTTTTTTTTTTTTTTAGATGCTCAATACTCAAGTATTTAAGGATCAATGATACTTAGTTTAGTATTACTCTTCTCTTCACTCAATCTTTAAGTAACTTCTTTTATTGATTTTTTTTTTTTGATCCAACCAGGGGTAGATGTTGTATCTTGGAGTACCCAAACTTAATCCCCTTCCTCCATATATAGGTATTTTTCACCAAAGATTTAACTCAATAAACCCTTTACATTTATGAGTTTTAATACCGGATCTTAAGATACAAATATTGATTTGTTCATTGTGGTTAGCAATGAAATATGCCTAGCTCAAGATTTCATGATGGTAACGTCTTACCACCACTTCCCCTCAAGTTCAACACAATCCATCACCTGCGTGGAAGATTATATACGGTTAGATGACAAGGCTTGTCTAGCCCCTAAACTTCTAGAAGTGGGTGTGCACCCCCACTACTTTCAGCCTAGGAGTTCGTCGCACCAGGCACTTCCCGTAGGGTGTTAGGTTTATGTGTTTTCTTTCTAAAGTTAACATAGAGTTTTAATGTGTTTTATGGGTTCGGTGTATGCTACTAGTGTTGTTAGCTTAATAATTTTCTAGACTTAAGATTTATCCAAACATTACTTTAGGAACAATTGTACAATTCTTGAGATTTATTTAGAACTTTAAAGGAGTTGAAGCACTTCACATAATATCAATACTAATTTAGTTATTTAAAGTTCTATTTGTATACTGTTTTCAACCAAAAGTATTCTTTAAAATTCTAGAATATGTACTAGCTTTTAAAGGATTGCATTTTTGCAATGATTTCCATAAGTATGCTTTTGAAAAATAGCTTAATATTTGGTTTATCTCAACCAAAATCTTATCGTACTTAATATAGGATGTTCCAAACTTATATATATGTATAATATATTTTATGTAGTTTATTGTGGACGGTATAACAACACATCACACTCAACAGACATTCACAAAGAAAAGTGTGTAAAGGAATCGTTCACAATTCCAAAAAGGGTTAGGAGTCGTGCCTTACTGGAGTCCTCACTTCCCAATTCTACCCCAGTTCCCCAGTTTTAAGTGCACCTATAATCTAAGTATTTCACTCGGCTTGTTTTCGGGTTCAGAGCGTAACTACGCTCTGATACCACTTTCTGTAACACCCCTATAATAATAAAACAACAGCGGAAATAAACTAAAGGTGCTACAGACCATCGGGCTCCAAACACCCGGTACCAACCTCACCAATTACAACCTTTACAATTAACTAAGTTACGGTCTGAACTTCGAGAAAACTTAACAAAACAAACAATAAACACATTCGCTCTCCACAAAACCTAGTCCCATCCCAAACGCTCATTCTCTTCGTGGCCACCTGTAAATCAATTCGTACCTGCAAGATGAAACCAAGCAGCCCACCCCAAAAGGGGCGGGTCAGTTCCCTGGAATGGAACTGGTACAATTCTCCAAAAAAACTTATAAAGCATAACTCTTCAAAATAAACAGTAACAGAAAACAAACTCTTAAAAGTAAAACAGAGATAAAGCACTTCAAAACAATCAAGTTTAAAGAGAAAGGAAAACACGACAAAGATAAAGAACTTCCAAAACAAGTCATCCACTTAAGTAGTCACACCACATAGTTAGTAAGCATCCATTGTTGATGTTAGAACCAATTCCCGTTAGGAGTAGAAAAACTCAGATAGTCACAAAGGACTAGGAATGATGAAGTAGATCCAAAACCAAGAACTCGAGAGTGGAATAATTCAACTGGGAGAGATGGCCCCCACCGCCAATATCAATGTCCATATGGACGAGGGATATACAGCCCCCTGCTGTCATAATTTCAATGTCCTAGTGGACGAGGGATATACAGCCCCCTGCTGTCAAATATCAATGCCCCTATGGGCGAGGGATATACAGCCCCCTGCTGTCATAATTTCAATGTCCTAGTGGACGAGGGATATACAGCCCCCTGCTGTCAAATATCAATGCCCCTATGGGCGAGGGATATACAGCCCCCTGCTGTTACCATTAAAGACGCGCGCACGTCGAAAGAAAGATTTCCAAGATTGACCTTTTCCAAATTCCCACTAGATCACTAACTACCCAGAGCAATACCAAAACACTCAGTCCTACAGAGTGCAGAAGCGTAAACCCTAAGCAGTCAATGTCTAACGGGACACCAGTAGAAGAAACCAATACCCAAGTGAGTTCCACATCCAAGGCTCAGTTAGTCACACAAGCTGAGTCAGTCACACAACCATTTCCTTTTTAAAGTCCTCTTAAAGTCAGTTAGCGTTTTCCAAAACGTTCCACAAGACAATCAGCAAAAATAACGTAGTACGAGAAATCGTACAAAACATTCAGAAAGTCCAAAACACAACAAGCTGAGTACGAGAAATCGTACCTGGGTAACGTTGTAGCAGTTCTAATCTACTTGCGCAAACAATCAACAGTACTCTGAAGAATATTAAAGGTAGTCTATCATCAATCACTTGTAGCCCACGTTAAACTTAAATAAACTCCTCACTGTTATTTCTAAATCTCAATTGTCTTTAAGCCTTCACTTAAATGCTATGAATAACCTTTGACTTGTCTGAGAACGATGTATACTCAAGGTTGTAAGACCAAGGAATGTATTTTATCAACACTAGTTAATTGTTCCACCCTTATCCACTTTACCCATACTTAACCTAATTCCCATTAAAAACCCTAATAACATAAGGGCATTATACGTATTCAATCAAGTCTTAGAATTTCAATAACAATTCTTAAGCACAATACTTTTACTCTTACTTTAGGACATACATCGTGTTATGACCAATGATGGGTTTACTTAGAATACTATACTATTATTTCACAATTTATTGACTGTGTATCTTTATCAATATCTACTAGATAATCCATTATAACTAAGCCTTCCCCCTTAACTTAATTAAGATCTACATCCCGTATACTGAAATCGTAGTGTTGTAGATGCTTTTAGTATAACTTATTTGAGCTACTAAACTCAATTACTTATCTTAGTTCAGAATGGCCTTTAATACAACCATCTATTAATCTTGTCATAAGTTGTTAAATTACTTTTCATCTTGAAATAACCATATTATAGTTAACTCGAACTTATCGAACTCTCACATTTAGTATCCACAAGGTATATTATTTACTTAACCATAACTTTATAATAAGGTGTTTTAAGATAACCTTTTATGTATCCTTACTTACATTTAATTCCCTAACTGTTTTACTTTTACACACATTCTCTCTATAGACCATGTATAATCCTTTTATATAAACTTCGTTAAACTCAAGTCTTAAATACATTTTATATTGTTTACAAACCTAAGGTTTCAAAAGAATAACTTAATAAATCAATTCCTTTATTGTATTTAGGATGGACATTATATCTTAGCATGAGGTAGAATTTATCAAAGAATTAAATTCTAGTTCGTAAGTGAAATTGTTAATTATTTAATAAGATAATCTATTATGAAAAATCCCATACCTTATATTCAAATGACACATTAATATTTCTAGTGTCAAAAGGTAAATCAATATATCTTTGTAACCTAATTTCATCTAATTAAAGGTTTAAAGATTTTAAGTATCTAATTTCTATTTACAAACCTCCTTATAAATTCTAACTACTAAATACATTACTTAACTATAAACTCACATCCTGAATATTGGTGTTAAATGTATTTATATGGCTTAACTAGTTGTAAGAAACTTAAGGATTATTATTTAGATTAAATTCCTAATCATAGTTTAATGTAGTTTTATATCATAATCCCTTTTAATGATTTTATCTTAAAATATTAAGTTATTACTCAATACTATAAATATTAAGAAATAATTAAATCTAGACTTATTTATCCTCTTCACATTTAGATGTAAAAGTAACTCATTTATTTTATTATTGTTTATATAATAAGAACATTTAAATGTAAAAGTATTTCATTCATTTTATTATTAATTATATATAAGATCTATTTGTGTAACCTTTATGTAACCAATTACAAGTATTCCTAAATTTCAACTTATTAATTTCTTAACCAAATTATAGATTTACATTGTGGTTATTGACTAAATAATACATGTGTTTAAATACGTTTATATAAATCTAGAAACTCAAAGATAACTAAAAACTCAATTCATAACCATAAAATAATACCACCTCATATAGTATTCTATTATTAGTATTATGTAGAGGTTTAGTTTAACTCATTAATTCCTTCATTTATTTTCTATAAGGTATTTTATTCCTTTTATTTATTATTTATCGTATATATATATATCCTTCCTATTATATTTCTCACAAGGAATGTTATTTCCTTTATCTATTTTTATTGTATTTATATATATATAAATATATATATATCTACATATTTAAGATTTATCCAGAACATTCTTTAAGAAATTCTATTGTATTTAATTATATTAATATCTTTTAGACATATCCACAACTGATTTATGGTTTACAAAATAAAGTATTTCCTTAGTTTTAGTTAAAATATTAGCTCCATATTATATAATAAATAAAATGTAGTTTAGTTAAATTCCTGATTTAATATAAGTTTCTATTTATTTCTCTCATATAAACATATATATAAATATATGTAACAATTTTTACTTCACTTAAAGTTAATACCCAAAATATTTATAAACATACTGTATTAAATGTTAATTAGTCTTATTATATTTTCCCCAACCTATAAAGTTCATTAATCAACTATACTTTAATTTTTGATTACATTAAAAACTATATATTATAAGTTATCCTTATGAAAAACTCACAAACACAATTTTTAAAACCTTTTCCCGTTGCCCAAAAATTCCCAAACTTAATATACAGTAACTATAACATTTTAGACATATTATAAAATTTTTGTTTCATAAAAATATCTTTTTAATTTAGCCAAATAATTCCAGAAAAGCCGTAACTTGTAAAAATCATAACTTATGTTTAAAAACTCCAAATCCTTAATAATTTACATCAAAGTAAACTACATAAAATAAGGAATCTATGGTTAAAATTTCAAGTCAAAATACCTTCGGGAAGGTACTTAAATTAATTAAACAAGTTAGGGTTTATTCCTGGAAACTATATAAAGACTTATACATTTAAAATCGTGTGTTTTAATCGTGGCCGTCCATCTCTATTAACTGAGATCGAACGGCTCCTGCTGCGCGAGTTCTTCAGAGAACTCAATATCGAAACCGAGTACTAATCTGCTTATATCTCCTAATCTACAGAACGAAATCGAATGGTTTTTGTTTCTATGGATTCGAAATCGAATTCCGGTTCTAATGGTACCGATTTCCCCAATTTTCATGTAGTATTCATCAAGATTCGAGGTTAATACGAGAGTTAGGGTTTATATTCGAACAGGATACGATTCGGTTATTAAATCGTCAAATTCTCCTAATCTAGAGCGTAATTGACACAATTGAAACATGGGTTAGGTCGAATTAACAACTACAACAACAATATCGGAAAAATTTGGTCGGAGACTCACCGGATTGTGCGAATTTGGTGAATTCGAAAACCGGAAACTGGAAAAGGCTCGAGCTTGACCGTGTTTGGGTAGCCTACTTTGCGACCCTATAACTTTCGGTACAGATTGAATTAGGCCGTGTTCTTTGGCTCAATCGAAAGATGGGACATAGATCTACACAATGATAACAAGAACTCAATCTAATATGCATTATACAGGAAGAAATTTGACCCGAAAGTTACGAGTTTACCTCTCTGTTTCCGGTATTATTTTATGTGCTGAAAAATCCGGAACTTTGAGCGACTATAACTTCTAAACGGTTGTGATTCAGACTTGGGCATAAACATAAGAATTGTAGACGGGTTAGAGATCTACACAACAAGCTAAAGCAATCGAGATTTGGTTGAAAGACGAGGAAGTTATGGCATGTCGAACTTTACCTGAAATCGAAGTATAACTGGAATCTGGGTTACGAGTTGAAAGATGGCAACTTGCGAGAGATTTTCCCGACGATGTGGATGGAGTTAGGGATTGTATGAGCTATGAATGTAAAGAGGGAATTAAGGAGAAGAGAGTGGTGAAGACGGCACTGGAAAATTCGAAGTAATGAGAGAGATATGGCCGTCACAAGTTAGGTCAAAAACGGTTGTTTGCTGGAGAAAATCAAGGAGGTAAAAATCTGCTAAGTGTTGGGACGCACGAGAGGCTGACACGTGGCACTTATGAAATTTTGATTCAAAACTTCAATCTAGCATAACTTTGGCTAGGATGATCCGTTTTTGACGTTCTTTTTATCGATCTTCATGGTTTTTCATAACCTATTTTTTGGTTAGGTTTCATGACCTGGTTTGACCATTCTCAAAAAGTCAACTCTAGCAAGGCTTAATAAGCTTTAAGGTTTCTAGAATTTTATATTGACTTTTATATTTCAAACATTGTTCCAACACTTCCCAAAATCTTTATAATATATGGAGTGTTTAATAATTTTCCCAAGATTTATTGACTTATAAATCTTATTATTAAATTCATAATACCATATAATAATGTATAATAATTAGGGTTAAATAGAAGAAAACCCCTAAATAAATTTCACAACCCCATATAATAATTTACTACATCCATATAATAATTTAATATTCATAATTCCATATAATAATTTAATATTCATAATTCCATATAATAATTTAATATTTAATAGTATTATTAAAGGTTTAATAAAAGAAATCCCCTAAATTAATTTAAATTAATTTAAATTAATTTAGGGGTATTTCAGAATCATAGGTGATGTACTCTTAAATCTGAAACCATCAGCAACGAACAAATTGAATGGATCTCGCAAGTGGTTTAGCAAAACCTAGTTTTAACCAAGCTCAGACCTCAGAACTGTTCAATAGACCAAAATCGCATACTCACGACAATGTCACACCATCAAAACCGCATATACCCACTGGTCAGGCCAGCCACAACCGAGAGTAATAAACATAATCTAGAGCCACAATCAGCTCCCAGGGTCAAACGAAAATGAAAGATTGAACTTCCCAAACAGAATAAAACAAAAGCTAATCGATCAACATGAAACTAGTTACCGCAGTGACGGAAACAATTGAAGTCTGATTGCGGTGCCGTTTTGGTTGTAATACTTGTCAAATCGAGGACATGGCAAAGAAGGAGGAAGGCCGAATGGTTGCTTCTTCTTCTTCTGATTTTTCTTTATTTTCGGTTTAGAGGCACTGAAAGATGGAGGTGGTCTCACTTGTTTTCTGATCCCGATGGGAGCCGGCTAGGGCTTCCAATGTGAGGCGATGGCTGAGTTGCTCATGGAAGAATAGAGAATCGGTTTTTGTGAAGAAGAGGAAAGAGCCTCCGATGAGGAGGGTGTGGCTGGTCCATCAGAGAAGGAGCAGCTAGGATTCGCTGGAGGTTTGCTGATGAAGAACCATCGGAAGAGTGGAGGATGGTGTTGGTCTCATTTTTTATCGTGGTATCGAAGGAGATGGAGGCGGGTGATAGGAGGCAGGTGAGGTAGAGTCGACCGCGGAAGAAGAAAATACCGATCCAGAAGAAAAATTAGAGAGTGCGGCTACCGTTCCTCAAAAAGAGAAATGTGTTGGTGGCTGCCGATCGAACTTAGGGCACTAGGGTTTAGAAATGGGTTGGGTTTTAACGTGGGCTTCGGTTTTGGGCTGTAATCTTGGATAGGAGGAGCTTGGGTTTGGGCTGTTGGGTTTGACTGAAGATTGGGCTAAGACCAAGCTTGGTCTGCTGAAAGAAAAAAGATTATTACAATAGAACTTTATACAAAAATAGAAAGAAATAAAACAAAAGCTATTACTCGACATGAGTGAAATCAATAGAAACGCTAATGTTTAAAAAAACGTATATGCAGAGTAAGACTAAAAAGGTTTAGTCAATAAAAATGAAATGTTTTCTTTACAAAATAACAACATAAAAATGATGAAATAATAGAAGTGAAATAAAATAAATAAACTGCCCACGACTAAGGAAATTAAACTGAAACTAACTAAACGAATAAATAGATAAAATGATGAGTCTAAAATATATTATTGTTTGAAAATTCATTTTTCGAAAATTGGGTTTTTTAAAATGCTTGAAAATTGGTTTAAGATTTTGTTGCAAAACGAAGGTTTCATTTTGGCAAGCACGTTTAGATTTTGAGACGGAGGAGCGACGACCCCTCTCATTTTATTGAATTTTCTGAAGTTTGGATTATGGGGGTGAGAATTTTTGGTGTCTACAGGTGGTGACAAGTTGTATAAAGATCTCAAGAAACACTTCTGGTGGACGAAAATGAAGAGGGAAGTTGCTGAATTTGTATCTAGATGTTTGACTTGCCAGAAAGTGAAGTTTGAGCACAAGTGAATGTGAGGTCTAGTACAACCATTGGAGGTGCCCAAGTGGAAGTGGGATTCTATCTCAATGGACTTTGTTGTTGAAATTCCCTTGACGAAGAGTGGGATGAATCAGATTTGGGTAATTGTTGATAGACTCACCAAAACTGCCAGGTTCATACCGATGAAGAATACTTGGTCAATGCAAGAATTGGTGGATGCCTACATCAAAAATGTGGTAAGGTATCATGGAGTCCCAGCGATAATAATCTCAGACAGAGACTCAAGATTCCTTTCTCGATTCTAGAGTCAGTTTCAAAAGGCAATGGGATCAAAGTTGAATCTTAGTACTGCTTTCGATCCAACTATAGATGGACAAACGGAAAGAACTATTCAGACCCTGGAAGATATGCTTCGAGCCTGTGTCATGGACTTCCAAGGCTCTTGGGTTGATAAGCTACACTTGATAGAATTCTCATACAATAACAGTTATCACACTAGCATCAAAATGGCACCATATGAGGCTCTTTACGGAAGGAAGTGTAGAACCCCACTTTGTTGGAGCGACATCAGTGGAACCGTGGTACTTGGACCACAATTAATTAAGAAGGCTATGAGTCAAGTTCGAACAATACAAGACCGAATGAAAGTTGCTCAAGACAGACAAAAGTCTTATGCTGACTTGAAAAGAAGACATATAGAATTTGAGGTGGGACAAAAGGTGTTCTTGAAGGTATCACCTACCAAAGGAGTCATGAGATTCGGTAGGAAGGGAAAATTAAGTCCGAAGTTTATAGGGCCATATGAGGTCTTGGAGCGAGTGGGAAAAGTGGCTTATAGACTTTCTATGCCCACAGAGTTGGAGAAAGTACATGACGTTTTCCATGTTTCCCAACTCAAAAAGTATATTCCAGATCCGTCTCATATTCTACAACCAGAGGTGGTGGAGTTAGATCAAAATCTCTCATATGAGGAGTACCCTATCAAAATTCTTGATACCAAGACGAAAGATATTAGATCAAAGACCACTAGGATGGTCAAGGTACCATGGTCCAATCATGAGATATAATGGTAATTTAATTAATGATTTTAGAATACGTGTTTTATATGATAAAACTATTTTATCCTCTTTATATTTTATCCTACATCTATTAAATCCTACCTCACTATCCTTATTCTAGAATATTCTACAAAATTATCCTCTTATCTTTTGCAGTCATTAATAAATCAATAAATGTCTTATTTCTCTCATTTGTCTCGTACACATACCCTATTAGAAAAGGACCTCTCATTTTGTTTTCTCTCCGCCGCGATCAAACCCTTTGATAGATCTCATCTTCCTGTCTCGTTTTCAGTCGCTCCAAACTACACCTTTGTCTAGAAAAAAAGCCGAACCTGCTAGAGATTGTAAGGCAGCAGCCTACAATTCGTACCTTTTCCCCTCTGGTATGTTTTGTTTCGTTTACTTTTATCTGCGATCCTTCATTCCGTTTTCTCTTTTTTGAGAAATCTGCTATCATAATTAATAATGTTCTAAAGAAAAGTACATATACCGATGTGACTAACATTAACATGTTTCGTACCTCTCGGACTTCCTTACAAAAAGGCTGGACTTTTATCTCATACTTCCTACCGTTTTATATAAAATGGAAAATCACTGGTACTTTTCTTGTCCAGAACACTCCTGCTTTAAGGGGGAAATAATGAAATACCAATACCGAAAATGAAGAGGGAAGTTGCTGAATTTGTATCTAGATGTTTGGCTTGCCATAAAGTGAAGTTTGAGCACAAGCGAATGTGAGGTCTAGTACAACCACTGGAGGTGCCCAAGTGGAAGTGGGATTCTATCTCAGTGGACTTTGTTGTTGGACTTCCCTTTTCCCCTCTAGTATGTTTTGTTTCGTTTACTTTTATCTGCGACCCTTCATTCCGTTTTCTCTTCTTTGAGAAATCTACAATCATAATTATTAATGATCTAAAGAAAAGTACATATACCAATGTGACAAACATTAACATGTTTCGTACCTCTCGGACTTCCTTACAAAAAGGCTGGACTTTTAGCTCATACTTCCTGCCGTTTTATATGTAAAATGGAAAATCAAAGTCTTCTTTTGGTAGATAGGCCACTACTCTTTCCCATCTATATTAATGTATGTTGTTCATTTTACAGTACGATAAATACCTTTCTTACAATATTTAAATGTAGATTTGCCTTCCGATAACTTTTATATTTTAATCCTTTAATTTATAAACATACACGTATATCTACTTTATGACATTCTAGTTCTTCGGCCGTGTTTAATTTTGTTTGTACACCACTTGTCCATATTTTAATATTTATAAGAAAACACTTATGTGCATAGGTATGTATAATATGTACGTATAGCTTCTATCTAGTGGAATATATTATAATTAGGCCTGTCAAACGGGTTATCCGTTCAGGTTTTGGGTCATATCTTTTCGGGTCAATATCCGTTCGGGTCATTAAACTTTCGGGTCATTTCGGGTTCGGGTCATTCGGGTTCGGGTCATTTCGGGTTCGGGTTGTAATAGTGTCAGATAGAATTGGGTTTCGGTTATTTTGGGTCAGTTAATTTTTTTGAAAAAATTATAATATAAATATATACCTAATTTTCTATAAGAATATACAACATATAGATTAAAAACTTTCAATGCAATGCTTATTTGTGAATTTTATTCGGATATACTAAGTTTTAATCATGTTTTTTGTCATATTTATTTGGGTCATTCAGGTTTGGGACAATTTATGGTCACTATTATTTCATGTTATTCAAGTTTGGATAATTTTTAATTACTATTATTTCGGGTCATTTCGGGTTCGGGTCGGTTTCGGGTTATAACTTTTTCAGGTCATTTCAGGTTTTACCCAATCGGGTTTTGGGTTTATTATATTTAAATATTTTCGGGTTTTGATCGGGTTTCGGGTTCGGATAAAATGGACGGGTTTTCGGGTTTGGTCAAATTTTGACAGCTCTAATTATAATGTTAACGAGTCATAAAGAGTGTATGCAAAATTTTGATATGGGTGTCAATATTTTATGTTTCTTATGTATGCGTAAAAAAAATGAAATAGTTGTAATGTATGCTAATCATGGTATTATTTTAAAATATAGATTCCGCGTGTTTTGGCGATGTGTGCTAGCTGATTGTTGCTGGTTGTCTTCTTTGGCACGAATTTCAGGTAAACCTTGTGCTCACTTATTTTTACTTTGTGATTGTGTGTGGTATTTTGAAACTGGTCATGTTGGTTGTGATTGTAAAGTTATTCTTATACGATATTGATGGTATGGAATGTTTGAAATGGTTTGAGAACTTTGATATTACATATATGACTATTTTATTCTTGTTTGATGGGATTGACTTTTGGAATTGGAAAAGGCCTCTGGCTAATTTATACATTGGCGCTGTTGAGTCTCAGACCGCAACTAAGCTCTATGATCTACTCCTTTAGTCGGTAAAACTTTTGGGGGGTGCACACTTAAGGACTTAGAGTGAGGGTGAACTGGATCGGTCCCAACTATGTTGTGGTACCAAAGATTGGAACTTATGAATTATGGACCTTTGGTGACTCCCATCATCCCAGAATTGGATTGTGATAGTGTTAGTTGATGATTAAAATTATACTGATGCTATTGTTTAATTAGTTATATGCCTACTGATGTCTATTATACTCAAATGAGTTTCAAAATGTATTTGACAAGGTGTTGCAGGGTTTACTTAGTTTCTCTGATTTGCGCGGCTTTCTTGGTGTTGTTTGTTTTCTGACCGCATGTATGGAGGATTAAGTTACTGGGATAAGGGGACGTGTAACGACTAGTGTTTTAAGCATTTCATTCATATACATTTGAGGAGATATAATGTTTTAGCATAAATTGGGATTTTATTTAATCTTGTTTTTGTTGAGTTTTATTGCTACCTATAACGGTATAAGCCTTATCACTCACAGGCTGAGTGTGGCGATAACATCCCGGTTAGGTTTTATTTTACTTATCTATATTCCGTTGCAATCTATTAATTATGTTGCTAGTAAATCGTAATTATATATCGCTAGGAACCGGGGTGTTACAAGCTTTGTCACATCATAAATTACTCGCTATGACCGGCTAAACTCACGCCTGAGTCGATCAGCCTCCACACCTTTGCTAAAAGCACGCCCGCTTCAAGACTTCACCTTGGCTAGACACCCACACACTCCCACAAGCCTAGGAGTGGTAAAGGTCCAACCTTTACACCTCTGCACCCAAAAAGGGACACAAGAATGAGAATACCGCCCACTTCGTGGTAACTAGTTCCACTGCAACCTTGCCTCCTTGAACTTTTCTCTGAATCAAGTTCGCAAGTGTTGGATGTTGTAGACTAGAGGTAGGAACTTGGGAAACATTAACACGCTCACGCTAGAATTCTTTGGGGAATAACTTAATTGTGACGTAGCTCAAGTTTATGTGAGATCAAGGCGCAAGTATTCTCTCTCTACTTTCTAGCTTCCAAAGCTTAGAATGTCTGAGCGTAGAATGGATTGAAAGCCGCCCAACAATGATATCACTAGCCTTATATAGGCCTCTTGGATCAGTTGAGATAATAAGGGAGACAAACTCCTTTATTCCCTCTCCTTAAAATCTTAACAACTTCCCCCGATTCTCTCTAGTCTGTTAGGCACTTGAATATCTCAACTTCCCATAAGGGGAGGCGCCTAACAAAAAACCTTCCTACAAAGGTGGCACCCCAAATCAACTAGCCAAGGAAGATCTCAACAACCTTGCTATATTAGTGCCGCCTCCTAACCTCCTTCCTAAATATGTGGCACCCTTAATCAACTAGGATAGGTTCGTAACAACCTCTCCTAAAAAGGTGCGGCCCACAAGGAAAGGGGATAGGGCTGCCTAGCTGTCCTTATCCAGTTGAGAGAATATCTCAACCTCTTTCCATAATTTTAGGAAGTAGTTATTCGATTTGTTAGGATAACAATCCTTAACCACTTAGAGAGATATTTGCTACCGGTTTACCCCAGGTAAACTTTAGCAAATAATTATCCTGAAGAAATCTCAACAAACTTAGAAAACCTTTCGCAGATAATATTTTTAGTAAAGGAAATCCAATTTCACCAAGGTAAATTTATTTTCCATGGAAAGACATTTTCTCTTTCCAAAAATAATTAACCTAGTTAATATATGTTCTTCTACCAGCTTCCAGACATATTTTTACTTAAAGAAACATTAGGCTTTATTATCTCCAAGATAATAACCACCTCTAAAGAGCATCCCACAAATATAGGAACTTTCGGGACTTTTGGGAGCCACGGCGCCTGGCACCTAGCACACGCCCATGCTCTTCGCTGCTGCCTAGCGCCTGCAACATGTCTTAACGTGCCTTAGCGTGTCTTAGCACCCAGCGCTCTTGACATCGCTGCTCGCATCACGCACCCAAGACACACCCTCTTACCTTGTCACAGCCAGTGCCGAGCACTGCCAATGCCCGTGCCTAGCACTGCCAGCACCGCGTCATATGATGCCATGCCTCGTTGTGACTCGCTCTTTTCCCTTGTCATGACTCAATCATGACACACCTTGGCAACAAATGCCACAGGATGTCTGATCATGTCTGCCATAGCCTAGCTACCGACATGATACCACAAGCTAGCACAAAGCTATTTCCACCCACTTCTCATTCTTGGTAAGCCTAGCTCACTCCCAAGTACTCAGGCCTTAAACCCATTACTTGCATAACCTCGTCAGGTTCCCGTGCATGACAACGTGCCTGGCCTCGAACCCTTCACTTGTTACCACTGTGTCATTCGTCAACCTCGTGACATGGCCTGGATGTTGGGCCACCGAAACACATCCTTGCCCAAATGGCGAAGCCTCGCTTCCCGCGCTAGCAAGAGCCTTATACTTGGTTGAATATAAATTTGCTGAGCTTAGCGCAATCACTCCAGAGACGAGAATTGTGACATTCTCCCCCAACTAAGATTTGTCCGTCCTCGGCAAAGCCTCAAGTGCTTCCGGACTTGAGGGTCATTGCTCCAAGCTTCTTTAGTCATCCTTCCTCGTGCTCACCTTGTTAACTAGGAGTCAGAGCTTCACAAGTGAGTGGTCGGATAACCTACTTAATTCTGGGTAAGTGCATCACAAGTGTCGTCACACAAGTGAACCCTTCGAACCTCCTCATCAGGTTCTTGAAGTTGTGATCCAATCACACTTTCGGTTTGTTGGTTAAACATGTAGTCCTTGGTGCTACTCCCAGAATCCGCCACTTGACTACTTTGCTTCGACACTCGGCCAGTCTTGACATCGCCTCACGTCTCTTCATAACTCGGCACCGGGATTCAAGCCACATGCCAACCCTTCAAAGTTGTCTAACAACTCTGGAATTTTATCCATGGTGGTACACCAAGCGCCCTTGTTCCCCTTGGCTCGTCCCCAGGACAGCCCCTTGGAAACCACTAGGGTCTTTCATGCCCCCGTGCACAACCACCATGCTTTTGGACACCTTCACTTAGAGAGGCCCTTTAGATGCTTCAAACACCTGTGGGTTAGGGTCCTCGCATCCATATGCTTCCCCCTCGGCCTAGCCCTCTTATGCTAGCCAACTTGTCCTTTCGGGTTGTTGCTCTTCCAACTGGATTTCAACATGCGCCTCCAAGGCCATATCCAAAATCTAGCCCAGTTGTCCTCCCCCAACTACTTCTTGGCCCTGCCTTAAGTTCATTGAATCTTGCTAAACTTGAACGCTTGCTCGTAATAGAATATCTTGCTTTGATAGATCAGGTGGACTTATGCCTAGATTCCCACCTCATAGTCAGACCTTTGTTCCACCACTAGAATGCCATTTTCCATGGCCTCACTTATTCCCATTGATGGTGTACTTGTCCAACACTCAGAGTTGACAACCCATCGACTTAGTGATTCTAGCTAGTGCATCGTCCACTATAACCATGTGGTTCGTATAGTCACAACTAACCTCATCTTAGCTCACCTGAAAGGATGGTATCACCCATTCCCTTTCAAGATCTACTCATGTTCATGCACACAAATTGGAGCTCGCAATTTTAGAGCAAACTTCAACTATAGTCAGCACTTCGCTTGGTTCGAACTACCAAAGGAATAGAAACAAAAGTAGTAATTTCCAACAACAAAGAACAACTTGGAAAGAAAACAAACTAACTACCGAATTCAAATGTCATCTTCCAAAACATGATGTATGACCAAATTCAAAGAACAAGGAATCGAGAGCACCTAATTCAAGCTACTCCAAACTCCACCATGCCTAGAACTCTCCACAGCACGACGCTTCCTTTCGAGTACTCGATCCAACAGGATGATCTCCTATGGAGGGTGTGAGTCCATAGACTGTAACACCCCTCACATTAAACGCGTAATAATCACTCTCGTAGCATAATTAAAGACGTCTCACAACGGAAGTTAAACACTAATAATTCTCACTCGAGTGTCACATGCCATTACTCGCCCATGCGAGTAAAGAAGCAGGAAAAGGAAATATAATAACGCATCGACAATAATTAACCGTAGTGATGAACGAGATATATACTACATCATCCTAAGTTTAAACTAATACATAAGGTAAGTGAGCATCTAAGGTAATCCCAATGTTTACATCGTACTGAATATAAACTAATTCTGAAAGTGCAATAAATAAATAAATAACGTCGTTGACTACCCCGAAGACCCGCACTCCGGCTCATAGCTCGATTAAGTCCTGAAATGTGGGTGCCATAAAGGCTCAGCCAACTGCTGGTATGCTAAATGTGATCCTAGACCCTTTAGGCCACTTAGGTCGTTTTAGCCTTCTTGATTAACATGGGGTTCGTTTCATGCTGTACCGATTACTTGCTTATAACATAACTGTAAATACGAAATTAAAACACACAACAGGTATTCAAACATTCACACATCAAGACATGCTATTACGACATTTATGATTGAACAATTATATTCGAATCAACGGTAAGGTAAGAGTTAGCTGAAGTCCAGTTAGCCTCACTTGTTTATTTCCATCACATGAAGCCCCGCTTCCAAAAATCTCACAAACACATACGAGTGTCATGTTAAAGACAAATTCCCGTTTAACCTCACACATTTATATTTTGGACAATAGTTCGGTGCCATCTATAGTGAGTAGGTGAGCTTACTGATCAACAGTGGTAGATGTCCATATGGCCGAAGCCATGGTATGGTGCCAACGGTAGCACATTCCGACTAATGATCGTATCCGGCTCGTTAGGTAAACAAGGGTAGACCCTAAACGGGTGTTAAACGCTAGTGATCACTATGCGCAACCTACTGGAACGTATGCAGACTAGGGTTTAGTAACATAGTAACATTAATTATCACACTCTCATAAGTTAGCGTATTTTAATAAGTCTTCTGGAGATTCAATCTCGTTATTGGAGAAAACACATTTTTATTTGGATGCCTATCGGGTCTTACACACAACCTAGAAGTCTGCTAGGTGATGTTCAAAAGTCGAGTCATCGCTCTAGAGACGGTTAATACCGGGTCTCTAAACTAAGTTAATAAACGCTTTGGCGATTGGAAAACATAAGCACATACAAACACATGCATAACATTTATTTATCTGACATGCAAGCACAAAGTTACGTCCGGAACCCAAGGAAACCCTCGAAGTTTTCAGACCACACATTCACATACCGTTCACCGTTGAACAATGCTAGCGTGAAGATTCACGCCTATCCTCTAGCAATCCCGTAGCTCGTATCTAACAGTTCGTACCTCTGGAATACATCACTCTAATATCAGTGTCTATTTTACGAGTCTATTTAACTATCATAGATAAGTTCTAATCTTTGTCTCGTAGCTATACCCTTAACCGGTTATTGTTTGGCTCGGGTTTGTATTAAGTCTCGGGATTTAATTTTAACCATACTCTATAGTTATAAGAGTATAATATTTCATAGCGCAATATTATTCATTACTTAAGGATTAAATTCCTAGTAATCCATGCTATTTATCAAGGTTATTTGACTCTTGTATATTTGTATACACACACATTCATATTGGTATATATATATGTACATAGTTCATTGTTATACTTGTTCGACCAAGTTATATCCCACTTGTATAATTATATACCCATATACGTATGTATTGATACATATATATTTATATCCATACAATATAATCCCCTGTTATACTTTATTGGACTAAGTCATATTCTAACTTTTAATTACATATTGTTTTATGTATCGGTCAACTTAACCACTTGGTCAATTTGTGATGGTTTGGTCAATCTAGTTTGACTTGGTCAATGTTACAAGTCAACGTTTCATTATATCCAATATTTATTTACCAACTCATACTATATCATATTATAACACTTATAATCATATTTCCAAATCTATGATTCTCTCCACATTAACCCTTTATGATTTATCAATCATATTATATTTTTCACCTTATGTTTTAAATTCTTATCGTGTGAATTTATAAGGTTTTCCATAATGTTTTTATTCTTTATTTCCTGTGGAGTACACATTTATTTGTTTGTGTCTTTTATTCACAAATCTCTTATTAACAATTCATCTTAATGTTATACAAGGTATTTTATACGTTGTCACATTCCTTATATTATAAGGTTTCTTGTCATATATTACACTCCCCAATTTCCAACTTAACCCATTATTCTATGTGATTATTTATAAGGTATATTTATAACCCATTAATCTCTTTATGATATACCCTCTTATACTTTAACATAAGGTCACATTATATCCTCTTAAACTTTATAATATATCATTCACTGTTTCTGAACATTCCAAACTAACCATATACTTTCGGTATTCTAATTTCCTCCCCTTTCATTTTGATTATTTACAAAACCACCCCAAATATTATTTGTTGTTACTTTTCCTTCATTATTTAATTTATAACCTAAGATTCCGATACCTTATATTATACAAACATATATATATATATATATATATATATATATATATATATATATATATATATATATATATATATATATATATATATATATCAATTTGAACAGTAACCCCCCTATTTTCCAGATTTATACTTTTACCCATAAGTTCTTTTTTACATAATACCCCTCTTTTTAATAAACTTACAATTTAATACTAAAATATTATATTATACACATTAACTTATTTAATTCCAAAAACTCCCAAAATAATGTTCTAAATTCTCGAACAGCCCCTAGGCTGTCCCAATATTATTTTCCATCCCAAACTTTCGGTTATTTACAAAATAGCCCCTTAAGTTTTATAAATGTTACATTTTAATACTTAAACTATGTATTAAAATCCTTAATTTATTAAATCACTAAAATTAGCCAAAAAATTCTCAAATAATTTATGTAGACCTCTAGGGTCTTAATAATTATATTTCAACCCTTATAATTCTCGGTAATTACAAGATTACCCCATAACTTTATATAATTGTTATTTTTGACTTAATATTTCTTTAAATCACCAAAATAGTTATTTGTATTATTTTAATTTGGTCAAACCCCACATGTGGTCAAGGTTTACCACCCAAATATTCCTTTGACCCATTTTATGTAGTTTACGATTTTACCACATTTATTTCACTAGTTTTACACATAAGTGTTTAAACTTTATAAAAATTACATTTTATGTTTTTAAAATTCCTAAACAGCCCCCATTCGGTTTTATTTATTATTTAGCGCCCCAAACTTTATTTCTTTACGGTTTGACCCACTTGGCAAGTCTTATGTTCATTTTAACATTTATAAAGTTTATAAATCATAATATAACTTTATATTTAATTTATGTTACACCTAGATTCATCATTATTCATCCAAAATGTTCCTAGGTGAATATGTTCACTAAAACATCTTTGCACCAGAAACTTAAGTAATACATTTAATCACCCAAAAACTTAATAAATAATATTTAAAGCCTTTAATAACTATAATAAAAATGGCCTAAACACATGGCCTTAAACATAACATAAACATAGTCATAAAATGACATTAAAATGTCCATAAACTATAGGTTATACTCGGCTTGCTACAGATTTTTCATTTAACTTATAAAAATCATTTTCTTTTATTTTAACTTATAAACTTGACTTTAATAAGTCCTTAGCACCTAGGTTCACCAACTAAACATGTAACCATAATTTTATACACATTTTTATGGTTCAAACAGCACATATACACTTGTACATTTTCGGCCCTATTTATTTTATAACATTAATAACCTTAATGTATATAAATAAGGTTTTAAGCATCATTACCTTGTTTAAAATCACAAGGCAGTCCACACAGCCACTCCCATGCTCCACAGCACTAATTTATACAACCTTAAGTTAGGTTTTGTTTTATAACATTAAGTGTAACATTATTATAGTCCTTAAGACCTTAAATGAGTGTTTTACCTTCTTAAAGATGGTTTTCTCTTTGGGATGATGTCCCCACTGTATCCACACTCCATGGGTGGTTCCAAGACCCATTTGGTCAACATACACACAAGGAATAAGAGTTTAGTTAGTGACTAATCCAAATGACAAGTTTAAGGAGTTTTTAAGGCTTAATCAAAGAGAGATTTTACCTTGAAGTTTTGGGAGGTTTAAGCGTGGTTCTCGGCCATCTATAAAAGTAATAAGAACCTTAGTTTTATGTAGGAAAAATATAAGGAATATTAAGGGCTTGAATAGCCATAGGAATCCATGATTTTACCTTCATTTGGAGCCCTTTTTAGGTGGGTTTTGGAGCAGCTATTTGGGTCAATGAAGAGGGCTGGAAACACTCTTAAATAGTGTGTCAAAATATGTAGAAAAAGAGGTAAGTTAGAGTTTATTTTCGGATCTAACATTGAAGAGAGGTAAAAGGGTGTTTTAAGGCATTTTCCTTACCTTAAGGTTCTCAAGTGGTTCCCCCAGCCCATGGGTTGATCTTGGACGTGGCTTGGGTCCTCCAAGTCAGTAATGGTGCCTCAGATGGGGTGAGAAGAGTTAAGTTCGGCCATATGCATAATTAAAGGAAGAAGGGTGTCTTAAAGCATATTTTTCTTACCTTGACTTACCAATCTGTTTCTCCTGGGTTTCAACCCTTAAATGGCCCATACTCTCTTAGAAAATCAGTTAGAATGATATAGGAAGAGTGGGTAGTGATTTTGGTGCAACAAAATTGAATTTTGAAGGTGAAATGAGCCTTAAAACTCCATTAGAGCTTAAGGTGTGTTAATGGAGGTTGAAGGTGGTGAAGGAGGAGGATGAGATCGACTGAGAGAGGGAGAAGAGAGTGAGAGTATGGGCAAATGGAAAAGGGATGGCTGACTTGGGTATTAGAGGAGGAAAACTCTTTCCTAGCTAGTTTTAGGGATGTTTTGTCTTTTGTTAGTTTCTTTAGTGTTCTTTTTGTTCCCTAATATTCCATGTCTGATTTTTATGTTCCCCTTGCCAGTATGTAGCCGTATATAATGAAGGGAAATGGGTTTTGTGTGTGTAAGAGAAGATGATGTGGACTTGTCTTATATGAGGTGAGTTTGTCTTTTAATGTTTCTTTTGTGTTGAATTTGTCTTCTAATGTGTAATATCTGATTTTTATGTCTCCTTGACAGCACATACTGCCGTGAGGTTTAGGGAGTGTTGGAAGATATTTGTTTTATGTGAGAGAGATGAGAGGAAGAGGTGTAGAAAGGTGTTTTTACTTTTTTCCTCTTTGGGACATGTTTATCTTCTCCTGCATTTGTCCCTTGTAGATTAATTCTCTTTGACTACTGATTGCAGCCGGCCATGAGGGGTGTGGGGGACCATTTTACAATGCTAGACTTTAATATTACAACCTTAAGTTTGTACACTTGTGACTTAATTTATGTGTTAGGTGGTAACATGTGTTATTTTTGTTTTAGTGTGTATTTAAGTGGTTGTTGTGTTTAATAATTTGTTTGACTATATAAAATGTTTTATATAGTCTAATGAGTAATATCTATGATATTTAATACATGTACTAATGTGTTACATGTAGTATTGATTTTAGGAGTTGATTTCTCCTTAATAATATTCTCTCTTTGATTAGAGATTTAATGTATAGTTTGGTGTCCAATTTGGACTATATGTTTATACACTAATGTTTATAATGAGTATTACTCATTAGATGAATATTTGATACTTATAACCTTCATTTGATTTAATTCCTAATTAATTAAGGTAATTAATGTTTGGGGTATTTCAGTCTTCCCTCTTAAAAGAGTTCATCCCGAAGTCTCATTTCTAATCAATTGGTCCTATATAATCTAGTTCCATGACTAGTATCGCTCCTAGGGATCAAGTCCCGTATCTTCATATCTCAGAGTGCAGTATGTGCACAGAATATCTCATACGAATAGTGTAATAAAAGCACTTCTACTGTATCATACAAAATATAAATCCACACACGGTGCAACTCAAGTGCACGGCACAATATTCGCACATCCACACATGGTGCAGCACAAGTGCACCGTACCATATTGGTTCTTTCACTTTCCACATAGGGATATATATATATCTATCACAAGTATCTCCAAGGATACATCAAAACGCTGTGTTCACAAACATAATCGAGTATCTCGTAGGATACATAACACACATACAGGTGCACAAATGCACATACACACAATTTTAACTAAGTATGCCCCGCATACGTACCACAAGCACAAGATTAACAACACAAAATTCTGGTATACGCTAGTGCACGCCTAGAGGCTCTACCCCCCTTAAAAAGGGTTACACCCCGTGACCCCAAAAGTATCTAACAACCACTATAAGAAGAGCGTTGGATACTTGACTCATATAGAGTCTTCCAACTCCCATGTGGCCTCTTCTGCCTCATGGTTTAACTAAAGACCTTTGACCTTTTAGTGGTATTGGTCTTGGTCTCCCTCATTTCCGTAATGGGGATAAGGAGTGAAGTCTTCTCTTATCTGAGAGACGGGTCTAATTCTCGCCTTTTTGGGCTTGAAAATATGTGGAGAGTGAGACGCGTACTTCTCTAGCTGGCAAGCGTGAAGTATTTTGTGCGCTCTCTCACACGCGTTGTAATGGGCCTACTTGCTCCGTAGTGAGGTGTAGACCCACGAACATAGGGTTCAATTTGCCCTTTTTCGTTCTTATGGATGTATTATGGATTGTTTATTAATAGTAAGTTATTGTTGACCCCATTCCAATGTGACGGTGCTATACACGGTCTTTCTTACTTTTGGAAATAGAGGTATCTTGATCGGAGCGGTATCTTTATTGTACGTACGCGATTAGATTTACATTGGCTATCTCGATATTCTGGATTACTAGCGTTGATGCTCGAACTATATCTTCAAGTGTTCCTTGTCTTCACTTACTGCTAATAGGAAGATTGTAGGGAATAACTATATACATAAAAAGAATAAAATACTAAACTAAACCAACAACTCTATTACGGGTAGCAAATAAAAACCCGATCGGAGTATAGTGTAAATATATTATAGAATCGTACCCAAGGGACTTATAGAAAACTAGTCCTAATCCGGGCAAAAAGCCTATTCTACAACAAGGGGGGAAAAGTAAGTGTGTAAGTACAAATTAAGAAAACTATCTAAAACCTAATCTAAAATAGTATTTATAATGATCTACCCCAGATTCGAAATGACAACGTCATAAAAACACAATTGAACACCAAGGGAAAAGAATAATTTCTGAACCAACCAACTTTTGGTACTGCCAGATATTATGCCGGACAAGATGCGCCCGACAAAGACAAGAACCTTGAATGTGCCAGATGTCTTGCACCCGGCATGCCATCCGTCCTTCTCAAAATGTCAATTTACTCTTTCAGTTCGAAGCCAAAATAAGCACTCCCTAATCATTATCGAAAACTAACAATATCTAGGTAATCAACGAACCGAAAAGGGGAGAATTCTAAGCCTTAAATTTCATCCTTTAAGTTACAAACGACAAATAGAAAGACCACTTGGAATTCCTCAACCTTTCTGCCTTACCAAGGTCAGAATTTGAAGTACTTGGAAGAAGAAACAACTTCATTCCTAATTGCAACAAACACAAAATTCCAAGTTGAACTTATATCTTTTATTGAGTGACCATAGTATGTTTACAAAGAGAACCATTTCTAACCAGAGAAGACAAAGAATTCTACATTACCATCCACACAACTACAAGAAGAGAATACAAAGAGGGAGAAGGAAATGTTAATAGCCTTAACCCAACAAGGTCTTCTTCTTCTCTCGCATGGATGGATCCGTAGACTTCTTTGGACACCAACAATGGAGTGAGGCGGAAATAAAGAAGTGAATGGCGTGGATTTGGTATGTTGAAGTGTGTCAAATTGCAGCCCTTCTCGGCCTATTTATAGGCATCATATGTGTCTGTTGCCGGGCGTCATGTCGGATCGTCAGTAGCCGGCACACGTGATAAATGCACCCAACTGTTAACGGTCGAAACTACCAATTCCATGCGAATAGTACATATGCCGGGTAGGGGATACCCGACATCACACCCGGCACCATCCTAATCACCAACGGTCAATAACTGCTATCGCTTGGTCAACCGTGGAGACTCTTTACTTATGCCGGCTGGAATCTACCTGGCATCATGTCCGGCAATACCTCTCTCCTGTTCTGTGTTTATGCTGTGCAGGATCAACCCGGCATTGAGTCCGGCTTCAATTGAACTTTTGCCTAGAAAATCATTCCTTGCACAGAAAACTCATAAAAACGTAAGTCTGTACAAATAATATACTTTAACACATAATAAGCATAAATAACACATATATAACTCTATTTAGATAAATATAATACTAAATCTAATGCATAAAATATGATAAATCTGCGGCTTATCAAGGCCCTACACTTACCTTTTGCTAGTCCTCGAGCAAAACAAGATTAGAAGGGAGTAATTACTTATGCACAAAACAGATAAACTTTAGAATGACAACTAGATAAATATTTCCAACTGTATGACTCCACTCATAAGTATCACTTAATCTACCTTATTATTTCAAAACATACTAATGGGTATAACAACAAAGAATTTCAAAACCGATCAAAAACTTTTAGGCTATTTTGCATAAGGGATTTTTTTGTAATCTCTCTTTTTTCCGGTTTCCATCATTCAGCTCTATTTTTCAAGAGTTTCTGAATGTGGCCAAGACACTCATCATTGGTTTTTACTATTCAGCCCTATTTTGCAAGGGTTTCTGAATTAACCATGATTTTTTTTGCATTGAAGAACGGGGAATTTAGGAGAAAAATAAAAGGAAAAAACTCTCGTTTCTTGCTTTTATTCAGAGGCACTTTATGCAACCTCAAAGAATAATATGCTTTTCGTTTGGAAGAATATTTTTTCTTTCTTTTGTTTTCTTTTTCTTCTTCTTCTTTCTTTTTTTCACAAAAACCCTTTTTAAGATTTTCACCCAAAAGATTTTTCACAATTTGAAAAGAAAAGAAACAAATACCCAGAAATACATAAAGGAAAGAATTAGGAGCAAGATCATGTACTCATGTTAAATAAAAAGAATTAAGAAGTTAAAAACAGGAATCTATAAGTCATTAGAAAGCTTACCTCTTGAGAGAACAAACATTTAATCATTCCTAATCTTATTTTAATCAAAAACATGAAAAAAGTCTAGTAAAACATCGATAAAACTCACAACTTATGCATATTATAAAAATTTATTTTTTTTAAGGGGGATCCCTGCCCTACACTTGGCAGGAACACTGTCCCCAGTGTTCAAAAGAAACAATAAAATTGATTTTTTTTATATAAAAAACTTAAAATAACTATTTTGAAAGTACTGACAAAGAACAAAGCATAAAAAATAAAAGATAAAAATTAAATGGTAAGAAAGGCTCCCCTGTTTGATATTGAAGGTGTGAGGAGGACCCGCCCTACACTTAGCCTTTTAGGCTATTTGGCATTATCTGAGATCCTGGGCAAGATAGTGACCGAATTCGCATGCTCCCTTGGATTGGTTTGTGTTTGGGACGGGAGCTGACCTTGTTGGCGCGGTTGTGTCAGAAGTTACTGTAATTGCAACTGCAATGATTTGTGCTCCTTGCGAATGGTCGAGATCTCGTTGTGAGTATCCTGGGTTTTGTTCATTAGGGCTGACATCATGTCACGAAGTTCAGCCATTTCAGCCTCTGATGATGATGTAGGATGGGATGGTCTATATTGCCTGGGACCTCCCTGGTAGCCGGCTTGACTTTGGAAGTTGTGAGGGGGTTGGTTCCCCTTTTGCCATGGCTGCCGATACCCTTGGTTACTCACATAATTGACTTCCTCAACATTCTGAAAGTCGGGAATGTCAGGGCACGGAGCGTGTGGTCGTGTACTAACCACGTTCACCTGGTGAGGAAGTTGATTCATTGCTATTTGCTCCACCACCTTCTGTAGAGCGCTAACCTTCGTGGATGTTTGAGCATTACTCTCCAATAACTGCTCATGACTTTGCATTAGTTTGTCAAATTTAGCGTCGCCCGCGCCCACTTGATACAAACCAGCGGTACTGCCCCTGGTTCCACCGGTGGCCTAATCCCTAATCTCTTCGTAAAGAGATTCAACCCCACTAATGAATTGATCTCCAGGCTTCTTTAATATATCTGCACCAAGAGAGGATAAGATCATTGTCTTGCATTGATTGATCAATCCTTTGTAAAACAACTAAGATAGTTGTTCCTTGGTGAGGCCGTGGTGTGGACATGTGCGCAGCAACCCTTTGAATCTGTCCCAAGTCTCACAGATGTTCTCCGAGCTAGACTGTCTGAAGTTGTATATCTCGGCGATCATCTCCAGGGTGCGACTTGGAGGCATGAATTTGTCATAAAACTTGGTTGCCATGTCCTCCCATGTGGTGATGGTACTGGGGGTCAGATTGTGGTACCACTTACTGGCATTCCCTGTAAGGCTATGGGGGAAGAGGGAAAGTCTGGCGTATTGGAGGACATTGTTTGTGGAGGTTAGGCTGTTTGTGTGTTGTAGAAATTTGGTGATGTGGAGCAAAGCATCGTCCGGGTTTGTACCGTCGAACATACCCAACTCCTTGATGCATCGGATTTGATGATATGGCTTAAGTTTTTGCCCTTCATCGTATTCGTTTTGTGGAAGGAGAGGGAGGTCGATTGCGGGCTTTTGGCCTTGGTTAGAAGGCCGGTTTATATTTCGGACGGTAGGTGCTGCCATTGGTGTAAGAATTATGCTTTGTAGGGTTCTTCGTTGTCTGTTGGAGCAAAGAAGGGTTCTCTCGATTTCTGGGTCAAGGTTTGCTAAATCTTCTGGGTGACTTGTTGACCGAAGTAGCATTCACCTTTTAGAGATTCAGGAGGAGCAAAACACAACGTAATAATATTTTGTTATAATTAATAATAAGATAATTACAAAATTAAAATTACAGAATTTGCTAAACGGATAATAGAACAAAATGCGGCATGCCGGACGCGGTGCCGGGCGTGCGACACCCGGCATTGGACTTCTTCCAATATTGCCGGGTCGGTTTAATCCGGCGTTGCGTCCGGCTTGTGCAATCTTTTAAAAAAAGAAATAAGTAAAACGAAAAAAGAGAAGGGAAAGATGAGATAGATGTGCAATAGGATGGAGTATTTATAACCACTCTAAAATTTAAGAGAAAATGCAAAAATAAAAATTGAGACTAGCTGCCGGGTTGTACGCCTGGTGGATCTTATCCGGCTTAGGACTTCCTCCAGCATGTCGGACATTTACTACACGGCATCTTACCCAGCTTCTTTGAAAATCGAATTGAAGAAACAAAATAAAGGGAGTATTAAAAGAGCAAAATAAACAAAAGTGAAAGAATCAGTGCAAAGATATAAATCATGAAGAATTTTAATATTTTAGGAATTTTAAAACAAACTTGAACGTGCCGGATACGATGCCGGGAAAAACCTGTCCGACATTGGACTTCCTCCGATTACACTGGGCATCAGATGTCCGGCATGATGCACGGCACATTCAAAATTGTAAAAGACTAAAGGTGAAATAGATCAAAGAATAAAGAATAAAGAATAACGAATAGGGCGTTTCACCGAATTTAGGACTTGGACTAATTCCAAGTCCCCGGCAACGGCGCCAATTTGCTAACAGGAAGATTGTAGGGAATAACTATATACATAAAAAGAATAAAATACTAAACTAAACCTACAACTCTACTACGGGTAGCAAATAAAAACCCGGTCGGAGTATAGTGTAAGTATATTATGACCGAGAGAATCGTACCCAAGGGACTTATAGAAAACTAGTCATAATCCGGGCAAAAAGCCTATTCTACAACAAGGGGGGAAAAGTAAGTGTGTAAGTACAAATTAAGAAAACTATCTAAAACCTAATCTAAAATAGTATTTATAATGATCTACCCCAGATTCGAAATGGCAACGTCATAAAAACACAATTAAACACCAAGGGAAAAGAATAAATTCTGAACCAACCAACTTTTGGTACTGCCAGATATTATGCCGGACAAGATGCACCCGGCAACGACAAAGACCTTGAATGTGCCGGATGTCTTGCACCCGGCATGCCATCCGGCCTTCTCAAAATGTCAATTTACTCTTCCAGTTCGAAGCCGAAATAAGCACTCCCTAATCATTATCGAAAACTAACAATATCTAGGTAATCAACGAACCGAAAAGAGGAGAATTCTAAGCCTTAAATTTCACCCTTTAAGTTACAAAAGACAAATAGAAAGACCACTTGGAATTCCTCAACCTTTCTGCCTTACCAAGGTCAGAATTTGAAATACTTGGAAGAAGAAACAACTTCATTCCTAATTGCAACAAACACAAAATTCCAAGTTGAACTTATATCTTTTATTGAGTGATCATAGTATGTTTACAAAGAGAACCATTTCTAACCAGAGAAGACAAAGAATTCTACATCACCATCCACACAACTACAAGAAGAGAATACAAAGAGGGAGAAGGAGATGTTAATAGCCTTAACCCGACAAGGTCTTCTTCTTCTTTTGCGTGGATGGATCCGTAGACTTCTTTTGACACCAACAATGGAGTGAGGTAGAAATATAGAAGTGAATGGCGTGGATTTGGTATGTTGAAGTGTGTCAAATTGCAGCCTTTCTCGGCCTATTTATAGGCATCATATGTGTCTGTTGTCGGGTGTCATGCTGGATCGTCAGTAGCCGGCACACGTGATAAATGCGCCCAACTGTTAACAGTCGAAACCGCCAATTCCGCGCGAAACAGTACATATGCCGGGTAGGGGATACCCGACATCACACCCGACACCATCCTAATCACCAACGGTCAATAACTGCTATCGCTTGGTCAACCGTGACGACTCTTTACTTATGCCGGCTGGAATCTACCCGGTATCATGTCCGGCAATACCTCTCTTCTGTTCTGTGTTTATGCCGTGCAGGATCAACCCGGCATTGAGTCCGGCTTCAATTGAAATTTTGCCTAGAAAATCATTCCTTGCACAGAAAACTCATAAAAACATAAGTCTGTACAAATAATATACTTTAACACGTAATAAGCATAAATAATATATATATAACTCTATTTAGATAAATATAATACTAAATATAATGCATAAAATATGATAAGTCTGCGGCTTATCACTTACTGACTTTCAGTTAAGGTGAGATGTGACATTGGCTATCGTTAGCATTCAGTGCTCTTTGCACTTGTCTTAGCAATCTTGAGACATACTATTCTATGTATTCACTGTGATAGTCCTTGTGATCTCGTGTCTCCAGGTTGTTTTGTTCCAGAGTGATACGTTAGTTGTAGTATTTGTTAGGTACTTCTCGTTGATGTATATTGTGTTTTCTTGTATGTCGGTCTAACAACAATATTTGTATTGTTCGCCCTGCGCTTCTGCTGGGAAAAATTCATTGTTATTCTTATTATTATTTTTTTGTGTTATGCTTCTTTCAGCATCCAATGTGGGTATGCTCTACGGCATTGAGGCATTTGCCTCAGGGTTTATCTTGTATCTTTCTCATGTTGCTTTACCATGAGTGTATTTATACATTTATGAGTCTCCACGTGGGTGTGTAGCGTTGAAAGCTGTATTCACTTGGAGTGTCTTTTTGAATGGTCTAGACTACTGTAGTCTGCTTTTATAATAATTGGTTCCTCATTATTGAGTTTTATGCAAGTTTTACTCGTCTAATTCGTGCCAACATGTTTATTTCTAATGGTTGCTTATAATGGTCGCTTATGTGCGTACCATATCATAGTCGATTCGATGGCTATTGGTTATTGTTACACTTGCTTTAAAGTTTAGGGCATCCGCTAGTACACTAGCTCTGCCTTTCTTTTATCAATTAGTAGTATGTTTATGTTTAACCCCCTTTTTGGGTGAAAATATAGCATTGCCCTTACTCTTGGGCATGTGGTGACTGTTATATCATACAGTATTGTTTCGTGTTTTTAGTTTGGAGAATAGTTCTCTTTATGCCCCTTTATCGGGTGGAAGCTATCATCATTATGTAGGTTCCTTCTGGATGGCAAGAGTTGTGCCATTATGGACTCTTGGTCCTTATTAGGATTTCACCTGTTTACTCGCCCATTTAATGGGTTCTCATGCATTCGTCATTTAGTTGACTATTAGTTCCCTCATCTTTCGGGAGGTTTCCTTTTATACTATTGTGTATTAATCACTCCTTTGTGGAGTCACGATTTTGGTCATGTTGCATCTAAGGTTTTTGGTTCCTCTAGTCTCGTTGGTTAAATCGAGATCCTTCTTGTTATTTCATTCGAGGTGGTTATTCGCATTGGTCTGGATTTGTATCACTGACCTTGGCACGAAGTTGACTACTTCTCGTTTTTCTTACACTACTTGTCTATATATACGGGATATCCTACTGTTAAACTACTACTTATTTGACTAACTTTTAAATAAGTCTGTCAAGCCCACAAGCTCCTATGGAGTGCGGTGATTCCATATTTGTTTTTACATATTTTTGTAGTGTCTATCGCACAGTTACAATCTTGTGAAATATTATTGGTGTGTCCCAAGGGGATTTTAGGTTCCCTAGGTCTCTTGCCTAATGGGCATGGTTACGTATTTTATGTCCAGTAAGTGGTCGCGATGTTGCGTCTGAATAGTTGGTTTACACTGTAACTGTATGGGATGGTTCTCCTCTGTCATTGTTTCCGACATATGTTCGCTAATGTCTTAAAGGGTTCTTACGACCACTTGTATTGACAGGTCATTGTTGGTCTATTGTTTATTTATTTCTTTATTGGAGTGTTTGTGTGTCAGCTCCAAATTGCCATTATCTGGTTTTTGTGTGTGCCGTTTGGTGTTTGTTCATCATTTCTCATTCTTATATTTTACAAGTTGTTTGTGTTGCTTACGGTACGTTTGATAGTTCTTTTAATTTTACCTTATTTCTTGGGTTACATTATTTGTTGTAATTTCGGACTACGTGGCGGAGGTTTGTGTTTCCTTCTCTTATGGAAATCCTTGTTGTAGTTTGGTTTTAACCAGTTTTCACCATTAGTCATTTCATTCTAGGTGTTGTTGCTCTTGTGGCATACCTTGGAGAGGTAGTCGGAGGTGAGTTTAGTTCTCCTGGACTCGTGTCCTTCTAGTAGTACATTGGTTATATTCACCTAGGCTTGTGCCTTAAGGTGTTAGACCTAATGTCTTGTATTATTGCTTAAGTTTTTGTCATTGTTTCACTTACATAATCATCGTCACTGACATTCGTCACGTTAGTAGGTGACATGTCTTAAGCACGTACTTCTCTTTTTGTTACCTAAGGTATGGTGGTATACCGGTGATAATAACCATTCTCTTTTCGTGGAAATTCCATCCCATGATCAAATGTGATCAAGTGGGGTAAAAATTTATGTTTCTTTTCTATCTTGACATTTATTCGTTCTTGTTGGGTATGGTACTTGTAACACCCCGTCCAAAGCCAATCGTGGTTATCGCGAAACTTAACACTTAATCACAAACGTCGCAGCAGATATAACAAACACCGGGACCTTGCCACGGTCTGATCATTAGAATATACTGAACCTTACCGATTTACAACACTTATCCAAAAATATACAACCGACCAAAATACCACCAACCAACCGAGTTTAAGTATCTAAGTCATAAACACCGACTTACATTAGTTTGAATATATAACTGACGGGCGCACAAGCGCGACCCGTGCTCAAAATAAACAACACCATCCTAAGTCTAACCACCCACTCTCAGGTGATCCTCAGCGGACGCTTACCTGCAAAATAAAAAACAGCCCCCAAAGGGGGTCAGCACGAATGCTGGTACGCCCTCTCATGGCCCCCAAGCTAACGGGGCTACGACGACTAATTGTTGATAGCATGAAAATTGATTAAGTACACAAGCATGATATGAAGTGCAATAAACAACAATCCGTAGATGAACATACATGGTTCACACACAATGAACGAAACAAGTGTTCCCTTATCAAGTGGGTTAGTAACCCCCTCCTTAATCCTGATTTCCTTACCCTCAGTTCCTTATCTTACCTCAGTCTTAACCTTAACTTAATCTCAGTATACAAACCGTTCCTAGAAGGGAAGTGGTTGTAGCTTAATCCAAACCTAGGATTTAGGTGATCCTACCGCACCATCTTAATGCCACCTACCTTGGATGGGAGTCCAGCGTAGCTGGGCCGGCAACCGGCCCTAGGCAACAAGTCCGAAGACAAGTCCTTAAGCGGAGGGCGGATCTGATTCAGATACCGTCCCCCTTTTCCTTAGCATGCATGACCGGAGTCAGTCCCGGGTTCCTCACTTAAGTTCCAGTTAGTAAAAATCTTACACACCATGTGTTAGTTAAACCTTAACGGGTATTAACCAACAGCTACCAATACTTAACTTATAACCTTAACTCAGTAAGTACTAAACTTGGTTAGTAACAATCTCAAGTCTCGTGGGTTAGTGTAAAGAAAACACATACACAACGAGAACAAATATAACCGGTTGCATGCTTTATCTTGTATTAGTCATAGCAATTAAACATATAGCACACAAGCCGAGGGACACCTCGTTAGCAAGCAGGTCACAAGAAAGACTGTACCGTTCACCGTCGACTGTTGTTTGTTTAACCTTCTTCGGGGTCCCAATTCACAAACCTAAAACATTCATTCATTTTTAGGTCATTAGTTATTTGCACCTTACTTAACTCACTTAGTCGCTAAAGATTCCCATTCAACACCCTCTTAAGTCTTTGCCACTTAACTTTACAAACTTAACTTTAAACATTAAGGTAATTTATACTTAACTTAACTTAATTCCTTAGGTTCCTAGGGTCCTAATCATTATTACCCTACTAATGGCATACCCTAATACCAATTACCATCTTTAGAATTTAATTTTTTTTTTATGTTTTAGGCTCGACCGAACTTACCGACCGACCTTACCCAAGGTCGGTCCATTCCAGAACACATACCGTTTGAAAATTCTACCCCGACCGACCTTGCAAGTCCGGTCCCCAAGGTCGGTCCATTTCCGAGAGTTTCCCCCGTGGGAAATTTAAGCTCGACCGAACTTGCCAAGTCCGGTCCCATGTTCGGTCGATTCCAGAGACCTATTACCGTACAAAATTCTAGGCATGACCAAACTTGCAAGTCCGGTCCCAAGGTCGGTCGATTCCAGAGACCTATTACCGTACAAAATTCTAGGCATGATCGAACTTGCAAGTCCGGTCCCAAGGTCGGTCGATTCTAGAGACTTAATTCGTACACAAAATACAAGCCCGACCGAACTTGTAAGTCCGGTCCCCAAGTTTGGTCGGTTCCAGAAACTCTTTCCGGTAGTGTAAACTGAGCCCGACCGACCTTGCAGGTCCGGTCCCTAAGGTCGGTCGGCTCCAGAACCTTGTTTCTAAATTCCCATTTAACTCCAAACTTCACCTCTTATATCCTAGTATGTTCCAACCTCATTTGGGCACCTCAAATACACCTTCAGCCAACCACTTAAACACTTAAATCACTCACCAACATCCACCTTAGTCATTATGCATTTTCCTTGTAATCATGCCAACACTTGTAAAGTTTTTCACTAGGTTCTAGGTGGTGGTTCATACCTAATATAACCACTATGCCAAAGTGTTTCCTCACCACTATAACATCATCTCCCAAGCATCTTTCATCATCTCAAATTCCTTTACGCACTACTTAAAGTTCCTTCACAAGCTTATGCTTCCTCCCATCTACACATCATTTCCTTCCTAGTTGTCTACCAACATTTGCCTAAGTCCTAAACACTCAGGTACATTCTTTTGATTCCTAAATCCCCCATAGTGATGCCTAGGTCATTATAACTCATTAAAACACCTTAAACTCACCTTTTATTTCATCAAGACGACCTCTAAAACTTCCTAGTACTTCCTTAGTCATGAAATCTCCTTAGAACATCTTAAACACTTAGGTTCTTCACTAAATTTTGCCATGGGTTCTCTAGTATATTGTTACACCCAAACACTTGGTTTTTCATCACTAAACAACCAAGATCACTCAAATTCTCATTACAACATCGTAACACACAATTCACACCAAACTACACCACATCATCATATAGTATATAAACTTAAAATGCTTGGCACTTAGGCCCTTAAATGACAATAATCTTAACCACTGAATTTTCACATATATTTGCCTTTAACCTGCGAATACACACAACAAGGCTCCCATTGAAATAAAATGCTTCTTGTAATTCATCTCAACATTGTTTATCTATCTCTTTTCCCATTTGCTCCTTAGTCACAAGTTCACAAGTATAGTCATTGTTTCTCCTAGGTTATATATATCCCTTTTCTAATGTAAACCTTAAGCTACACACATCACATATCTAAATCCCATTCCCTTAAACACTAAAACACATTAAGGTAAGTAATTTACCTTGTTCTTTCATAAACTCACAACCTTTCCTCCTTAGCTTTTTCCTTGCTCAATCTCGGTCACCACTCAAACTCTCCTTGCCAATGTTCTAACCAATATCCAATGACTCCAATGAGTACTAGATAATACATTAACCTTAAGGAACAAACCCTAGGTTAAAAATGTGTTTTAAGGTATTAGATTGATTGTTTTACCTTGGTTTCTCAAGTCAAGCTTGGATATGAAGCAAGAAGGACCTCCTCTATCCTTTGAAGAGTAGAAAACAAGATATAACAAAGCATTAAGATGAAGCCTCATGAGCATGTATTTTCGGCCATGAAGAAAAAGTGATGGAAACCTAGATTTTCTTACACTTCCTTTACCTTAAGAGAATGGAGAAGCTAATGAAGCCTCCAAGTTTGAGTTTCCTCCTCTAATGGTGGTTTGACTTGGCACTAAATCAAAGCTCTTGAAGTTTTGAAAAGATAGAAAGAGAGAGCTTGAGCTAACTAAGAAGAATATGTATTTAGTTTTGGTTTTGGAGCTAAAATGAGCAAGATGTGTGCAAGAGAAGTTGAAGCTAGCATGGAGGTTGTTCTTCACGCTGGAGAAGAAGAGAGGAGCAGCTCAAAACCGGTGGGAACAAGAGAGAATGAAGAGGTGAGAAGAGAGGTAAGTAAAGGTGAGATATTTATGTTAAAAGCAAATAGTAGTTTTTACTTTATCTTATAATTCCCTTTCTTATTTGCTCAAGTGGTGAATCATCACCTTAAAATCCGGCCACCCCTTTTAATTAAGCTCGTCATGGTCTTGTTTGACCAACTAGCTAAACTAAATTGACTAAAAACTAAACTAGGCACTATTTGATTACTATTCACTAAACAAGGCACATTGTTGTGAAATTTTTGATTTGCCATTGATTTAGACTTCCTAATGTGATACTAATTAGTACACATATTAATTAAAGAGTAATGATGGACATTTAGCCACTCAAAACCCATTTACAAGACAATTTTTCAAAAATGTGCTTTAAGACTCCTTAAAGCACATTTTGTGTTTTAACTTGTTTTCAAGCTTGGTTTTCTTTGGTAATTGATTTGAAATGACCATTAGGATATTACTAAGGTCTTAGCATGACATTTGGGTACTCACCCAAGTCTCTCCAAGCTTAGAGCATGTTTTTGCTTAAATTGCTCTTATGGTGTTTCCTTATGTTTTCTTTGATTAGAAATGTTTCTTAATGTTTCTAAGGCATTATTTCGCCTTCTTATACCTTAGTTTATCATTTAAACACCATATCTAAGTTTGGGGTATTTCAATCTACCCCCCTTAAAAGAACTTTGTCCCCAAAGTTCACATATATGTTTAACCATTCACGGTACTCAATTCTCTTAATCTTAACACCACATCTTATATTCACATTCACACATCTAAAGACTCAAAGGTCAACCACAAATACAATACATAAGTATTATACATAACTCAACTTATCACCAAAGTATAGCAATTTACACAAAGTCACATCTTACACAACCATACAAACGACAACAAGTTCGTTTCCTAACTCAAAAGCGAGGAAGCTCTACCCCCCTTAAAAAGGGGTACACCCCGTACCCTATACAGACGATCTAGTCAGTAAACAAAGAAGGGTACTTCACCCTCATCTTATCCTCTAATTCCCACGTGGCCTCTTCGACATCCTGGTTAGACCAGAGAACCTTCACCAGTCGCACTGACTTATGGCGAGTGTCCCTAGTCTTACTGTCCAAGATTCTCTGAGGAGTTTCCACGGATCTCATATTCGATTCTAAAGTCAATCTCTCAGGTTCTAACACATGGGAGGGGTGGTGCATGTATTTCTTTAGCTGTGAAACATGAAAAACATCATGCACTTTACCCAGTTCAGCAGGTAAATTCAACCTGTAAGCAACCGGGCCCACCCGCTCCGTAATCTCATAAGGACCAACAAACTTCGGGCTTAATTTGCCCTTCTGCCCAAATCTGAATACACCCTTCATCGGTGAAACTCGTAGAAATACCCGGTCGCCCACTGCAAACTCGAGGTCTCGTCGTCGAACATCAGCATACGACTTCTGCCTATCTTGAGCAGCTTTCATGTTCTCTCTTATTTGCTGAACTTCAGCCTTAACTTGTTCTAAATATTCTGGTCCTATAATGACCGTCTCACTCGACTCATCCCAGCAGAGCGGTGTACGACATGGTCTACCGTACAACGCTTGAAAAGGTGCCATCTTGATCGATGCGTGATAGCTGTTGTTGTATGAAAATTTGATCAGATGCAATTTGTCAATCCAACTGCCCTGGAAGTCTAAGGCACATGCCCTCAGCATGTCCTCGAGTGTCTGAATGGTACGCTCAGCCTGACCATCTGTCTGAGGATGGAACGCGGTACTCAGCTTGAGTTCTGTACCCAACGCTTCTCTGGTAGCTCTCCAGTACCTCGAAAGGAATCTGGTATCTCTATCTGACACTATGGTCTTTGGTATCCCGTGATGTCTCATTATTTCTTTCTCAAACAACTCAGCTAACTTGGTCACCTTCCAAGTATCCTTCATCGGTATGAATCGGGCTACTTTGGTAAGGCGATCCACCACCACCCATATCATGTTGAGACCTCCCCTAGCAGGTGGGAGTCCAACTACAAAGTCCATGGAGATATCATGGAACTTCCACTCCGGAACTGGCATCGACTGTACCATTCCGCCCGGTCGTCGGTGCTCGAATTTTACCTTTTGGCATGTAAGACACCTTAAGACAAACTCGGTAACATCTGTCTTCATCCCCGACCACCAGAAGTATCTCTTCATGTCTTTATACATCTTAGAGGCTCCCGGATGGATGGAAACTGAAGAACAGTGTGATTCTTTAAGTATACGGTCTTTCAGATCCGTGTTGCTCCGTGGTATGCATAATCGGCCCTTAAGTCTGATCAGATCATAATCATGAAGTCTGAAGTCGTATTTCTGACCCTCAAAGGTGCCATCTGTCAGCTTCTGCCTGACCTCTCTCATATACTCATCTTTCCTCTGAGCCACTCGCACCTCATCAACCAAGCTGGAGAAAGAAACTAGCGAATGGAGTGAGTGTGCTCGACGGCTCAGGGCGTCCGCTACAACATTGGCCTTCCCTTCTTTGTATTGGAGGTCAATGTCATAGTCTTTCAAGAATTCCAACCATCTCCGCTGTCTGAGATTCAACTCCTTCTGAGTAAATATGTATCTTAAGCTCTTATGATCGGTGTAGATCGTCACACTAACCCCGTATAAGTAGTGGCGCCATATCTTCAAAGCAAAGACTACAGCTCCCAGCTCCAAATCATTGTGGGGTAGTTCTCCTCATGTTTCTTCAACTGGCGTGAGGCATATGCCACCACCTTGCCATGTTGCATGAGCACGCAACCCAGCCCTCTGTCGGATGCATCACAGTAAACCTCAAAGCTCTCTGTACCGTCTGGAATGGTCAGAACCGGTGCAGTGGTCAGTGAGTGTTTCAAACTCTGAAATGATCTCTCACAGTCAACCGTCCATATGAACGGTGCATCTTTCTTCATCAGACTGGTCATCGGTTTCGCGACCTTGCTGAAATCCCTAACAAACCTCCTGTAGTAACCAGCCAGACCGAGAAAGCTCCGGATGTCGGTAACTGTCTTCGGCCTTGGCCAAGTACGTACGGCATCAATCTTTGCTGGATCCACTGAGATCCCAGCATCTAAGATGACATGACCTAGGAAAGAGACCTGGTCAAGCCAAAACTCACATTTGGAGAACTTAGCGTATAGCTGGTTCTCCCTCAATATCTCCAATACTCTCCTCAAGTGTTCCTCATGTTCAGTCTTCGATTTCGAGTATATCAAAATATCATCAATAAACACCACAACCGACTTGTCCAGCTGCTCCCGGAACAAGCGGTTCATCAGGTCCATAAACTTCGCCGGTGCGTTCGACAAACCGAACGGCATCACTGTAAACTCATAGTGGCCGTATCGTGTCCGGAATGCCGTCTTCTCAATATCTCCCTCCTTAATGGCTATCTGATGAGACCCCGATCTGAGATCAATCTTGGAAAACACAGATGCTCCCTTCAACTGATCGAACAGATCGTCAATGCGGGGTAGTGGATACTTATTCTTCACAGTCACTGCATTCAACTCTCTGTAGTCGATGCAGATGCGGAAACTACCATCCTTCTTCTTTACGAAGAGGACTGGCGCTCCCCATGGTGATACACTGGGTCTAATGAACCCTTTGTCTAACAAGTCCTTCAATTGTTCCTTTAACTCAGTCATTTCAGCCGGAGCCATGCGGTATGGTGCCTTGGCTATCGGTCCGGTACCAGGTAGTAGCTCGATGGTGAACTCTACCTCCCGAGTGGGTGGCATGCCGGGCAGTTCCCATGGAAATAGGTCGGGGAACTCCGACACTACCGGTAAGTCAGGGTCGAACTCGGGGTCTCTCTCTATGTCCTGGACATAGCAGAGGTACACTTCTTCCTTCCTCCTCAACTCCTTATACATTGCCATGGCGGTGATGATCTTAGTCGAAGGCTCTCTGGGCCTCTGGCGGTATGATACTGTTACCCCAGATGGGCTCCTGAGCAGCAACCTATGCTCGGCGCAGAGGATACGACCCTTGTGCCGCTCCAACCAGTTCATCTCGAAGATAACATCAAATCCCAACTCCCTGAACTCAATAAAACTGACTGGGAAGTCTTCCCCCTTAATTCTGACAATGGTTCCTCGGTAGTAGCGAGTGCAACGAACCTTCTCCTTAGACGGGAGCGTAACCGTGAAGTCGGGTAGCTCATCAGCGTCTAGCCCCATCCTGCTCGCGAAAGATGCCGAGACAAAGGTATGCGAGGCCCCTGAGTCGAAGAGAACTGATGCCTCAATCCCATTAATCGGAAAGGTGCCGGTGAGGATAGTACCACTGGCGTCGGCCTGTGCCTCCGTAAGTATGCTTAGCGCACCTTCCGTACCGAGTCCATGACCTAATTGTTTTTCACAAGCTTCATGAGTATTGATGGTATAACAAGAGTCGTAACAAATTATATGAACAACACTGTTATTTTATTCATAACCATCCTGTTTACATCATGCGCTTCAATCTTACATCTCATTCCTTATCCCATACTAAAATGTTACATAGCTAATATTGTCTAAAGGTTAAGTTCAATCTCCCTGGTCTCATATGCGTCGCATTGATTACTGCCGACGGTGCTGTATTCAGCTTGATTCTCTTAATCCCATGATACAACATCCTCGATTCTCCTCCCATAATTAGTACATCTCCAGACTTAAGTACTATCTTATGTGCACGGTCCGCACGCTTCTGCTCGCCGTACAAAAATTCTGCATCATCCCCAATGGACCAAGACACTACGGGTATCCCTCTTTCGAGAGACTCCGTTGTCTCGTCCTTGTCCTGGTGTAGTCCAAGTCGCCCATCTTTCTCGTAGAAGTTCACAATGCAAACATCTGCTTGTATGTCTGGAATCGGTTCAGCTTCCAACTGCTGAGCGATCTCCACGACGTGTGTAATAACTGGATGGAACTCTTCGGGTATCCCCGGTGGTGAGACTTCATCTTGCATTCTCATGGTTTGGTAAGTCTTGGCATACGGATTCCAATCTTTACCTAAGCTCATCATCTTTAACTTCATCCTTGCTCCCCCTGGGTACTCCGGTGTATAGAAACCTCCCGGTCCCACTCCTAGTTGACTGCATCTTCTGATGATGGCTATTTGCGCTTCGGGTGTCAGGTATCCCCTTAATAAAATCATACCTGGGCGGATAACCTGACATTGTTCGGTTGGAAAGTCTATGGTTTCGATGTCGGTGTTCTCCGGGTTAGGTGTAGTTGGTATCGGATAGCAGATGTTGAAGCTTCCTAAAGTGGTAGTAGGTTATGTTTTACTTAAGTTCTAATCTTATCTTATTCTCACTTAACTCAATTATTCACCAAGCATGCATGATAATGTGGTAAGCATGTAATTTTATCACTTAAAGGTTTATGGCGGTACCTGGCCTCGATGAGGGTTCAGGCTCATCGTCCCGGTCCACCATGTGTAGTGTGGGTCCTGACTTCTGGGTCACCCGTGGGTTCTTGCTCGCCGATTGCTGTGCCCCCTTCTGACCGTCAGATCCAGCTCCCTGATCGGTCTTGCCCTTGCCCTTCATCTCGGGCCTAAAGGCTCTGCTAGCGGGGTTCCGGAAGCACTCGTATGCTCGGTGCCCGTACACCCCACAGTAGTTGCACTCAACCTTGTTCCCCTTACAGTCGATCCCGGGGTGGTCCTTGTGACACCACTGACAAATGTAGCGTCGCTGGTAGCCACCACCGGCTCCCTTATCAGTCTCAGATCCTGATCATTCATATTATTAATACTCATGTCTTAAATGATTGCTAATGGTCTCTTAACTCACTCAATATTAATTTTCCTTACCCTTTGGCGCCCTTGAGCGCAGGGGCTTAGCAGCGTATGCATAAGTCAATTTCAATGGCTCTTCAGCAGCCTTCTCCTTTTCTTCTTTCCCTTTCTGGTTCTGATTCTTCTGGGCTTGAGGCTGGTACTTCTGTTTCTTGTACCCACCTTGCCCTTGGTGCTCGGTACTCTTCTCGACATTCTTTCTCTTGGCATTGTCCTCGTCCCTCAGCTGGACGGTTATCTCAACCTTAGCAGCGGCATGATAGCACTCCTGCTTCCCAAAATATTAGTTTCTCTTATTTCTCACAACTTAAATCTTATTCATTTATTTACTCAAATCTTAACCATTCTTGTTACCTGCAAGGTAGTGTAACTCGTCGGCCCCATGCCGTAGCGGAGTCGATGGCTAAGCCCGCCATAGAAGCGGTCCACCAGTATCTGGTCTGAGTATCCAAGACCTGGTAGAAGACGAAGCAAGGCGGTAAACTCTGAGTAATACTCGTCTACCGTCATCTTGTCCGTCTGCTTAAGCGCATCCAACTGCAAGCGCTTCTTCGTTTGGACATGGGCGCGATAGTACTTTGCCCGTAGCAATGCTGTGTACTGGTCCCAGCCGAAGTCGGGATTGGCCACATGCTCGGCCCTAAACAGCTTCCACCAATCGCCTGCTGCCCCCTTCAGGTAGAACGCAGCTAGACGCACCTTGATCCCAGTAGGGACGTCAAGGGTCTCGAAGGCGGTCTCCAACTCGGAGATATACGCCTCAAGCTTGGCGGGATCAGTCTCCCCCTTGAAATGTGCGGGTCGAAGGTCGGCAAGACTCTTCACCCAATTTGGTTCCCGGGGCAGTGGCGGTGGAGATGGTGCACCCACACCAGGCTGATAGCCCATGTGCCCTAATGCGGCAGCTACGATCTCCGTGATCGTCTGCCCCTCCGGCATCTCAGTCTCGTCGCCTCAACCACGGCCTCGGCTTCTCCTTCCTGACATCTGAACAATCACAACTCACATTAGATTCGTATCCACCTCTGTTTCGGCTACCGAATTTATAACGTCCGTAGACGGTAAAGATGATCCACACTTATTAGTGGTCATCTGACTCTACTCACACTAACAGCTCACACCCTTAACCCATTACTTATATCTTAACTTATATCCTAACTCGGTGGTTCCTTATGTCCGGTATTTCTTGATCAGAGCGTAACTACGCTCTGATACCACTTTTGTAACACCCCGTCCAAAGCCAATCGTGGTTATCGTGAAACTTAACACTTAATCACAAACGTCGCAGCGGATATAACAAACACCGGGACCTTGCCACGGTCTGATCATTAGAATATACCGAACCTTACCGATTTACAACACTTATCCAAAAATATACAACCGACCAAAATACCACCAACCAACCGAGTTTAAGTATCTAAGTCATAAACACCGACTTACATTAGTTTGAATATATAACTGACGGGCGAACAAGCGCGACCCGTGCTCAAAATAAACAACCCATCCTAAGTCTAACCACCCCCACTCTCAGGGTGACTCCTCAGCGGACGCTTACCTGCAAAATAAAAACAGCCCCCAAAGGGGGTCAGCACGAATGCTAGTACGCCCTCTCATGGCCCCCAAGCTAACGGGGCTACGACGACTAATTGTCGATAGCATGGAAATTGATTAAGTACACAAGCATGATATGAAGTGCAATAAACAACAATCCGCAGATGAACATACATGGTTCACACACAATGAACGAAACAAGCGTTCCCTTATCAAGCGGGTTTGTAACCCCCTCCTTAATCTTGATTTCCTTAACCTCAGTTCCTTATCTTACCTCAGTCTTAACCTTAACTTAATCTCAGTATACAAACCGTTCCTAGAAGGGAAGTGGTTGTAGCTTAATCTCAAACCTAGGATTTAGGTGATCCTACCGCACCATCTTAATGCCACCTACCTTGGACGGGAGTCCAGCGTAGCTGGGCCGGCAACCGGCCCTAGGCAACAAGTCCGAAGACAAGTCCTTAAGCGGAGGGCGGATCTGATTCAGATACCGTCCCCCTTTTCCTTAGCATGCATGACCGGAGTCAGTCCCGGGTTCCTCACTCAAGTTCCAGTTAGTAAAAATCTTACACACCATGTGTTAGTTAAACCTTAACGGGTATTAACCAACAACTACCAATACTTAACTTATAACCTTAACTCAGTAAGTACTAAACTTGGTTAGTAACAATCTCAAGTCTCGTGGGTTAGTGTAAAGAAAACACATACACAACGAGAACAAATATAACCGGTTGCATGCTTTATCTTGTCTTAGTCATAGCAATTAAACATATAGCACACAAGCCGAGGGACACCTCGTTAGCAAGCAGGTCACAAGAAAGACTGTACCGTTCACCGTTGACTGTTGTTTGTTTAACCTTCTTCGGGGTCCCAATTCACAAACCTAAAACATTCATTCATTTTTAGGTCATTAGTTATTTGCACCTTACTTAACTCACTTAGTCCCTAAAGATCCCCATTCAACACCCTCTTAAGTCTTTGCCACTTAACTTTACAAACTTAACTTTAAACATTAAGGTTTATACTTAACTTAACTTAATTCCTTAGGTTCCTAGGGTCCTAATCATTATTACCCTACTAATGGCATACCCTAATACCAATTACCATCTTTAGAATTTAAAATTTCTTTTTTTTTATGTTTTAGGCTCGACCGAACTTACCGACTGACCTTACCCAAGGTCGGTCCATTCCAGAACACATTACCGTTTGAAAATTCTACCCCGACCGACCTTGCAAGTCCGGTCCCCAAGGTCGGTCCATTTCCGAGAGTTTCCCCCGTGGGAAATTTAAGCTCGACCGAACTTGCCAAGTCCGGTCCCATGTTCGGTCGATTCCAGAGACCTATTACCGTACAAAATTCTAGGCATGACCGAACTTGCAAGTCCGGTCCCAAGGTCGGTCAATTCCAGAGACCTATTACCGTACAAAATTCTAGGCATGACCGAACTTGCAAGTCCGGTCCCAAGGTCGGTCGATTCCAGAGACTTAATTCGTACACAAAATACAAGCTCGACCGAACTTGTAAGTCCGGTCCCCAAGTTCGGTCGGTTCCAGAAACTCTTTCCGGTAGTGTAAACTGAGCCCGACCGACCTTGCAGGTCCGGTCCCTAAGGTCGGTCGGCTCCAGAACCTTGTTTCTAAATTCCCATTTAACTCCAAACTTCACCTCTTATATCCTAGTATGTTCCAACCTCATTTGGGCACCTCAAATACACCTTCAGCCAACCACTTAAACACTTTAAATCACTCACCAACATCCACCTTAGTCATTATGCATTTTCCTTGTAATCATGCCAACACTTGTAAAGTTTTTCACTAGGTTCTAGGTGGTGGTTCATACCTAATAACCACTATGCCAAAGTGTTTCCTCACCACTATAACATCATCTCCCAAGCATCTTTCATCATCTCAAATTCCTTTACGCACTACTTAAAGTTCCTTCACAAGCTTATGCTTCCTCCCATCTACACATCATTTCCTTCCTAGTTGTCTACCAACATTTGCCTAAGTCCTAAACACTCAGGTACATTCTTTTGATTCCTAAATCCCCCATAGTGATGCCTAGGTCATTATAACTCATTAAAACACCTTAAACTCACCTTTTATTTCATCAAGACGACCTCTAAAACTTCCTAGTACTTCCTTAGTCATGAAATCTCCTTAGAACATCTTAAACACTTAGGTTCTTCACTAAATTTTGCCATGGGTTCTCTAGTATATTGTTACACCCAAACACTTGGTTTTTCATCACTAAACAACCAAGATCACTCAAATTCTCATTACAACATCGTAACACACAATTCACACCAAAACTACACCACATCATCATATAGTATATAAACTTAAAATGCTTGGCACTTAGGCCCTTAAATGACAATAATCTTAACCACTGAATTTCCACATATATTTGCCTTTAACCTGCGAATACACACAACAAGGCTCCCATTGAAATAAAATGCTTCTTGTAATTCATCTCAACATTGTTTATATATCTTTTCCCATTTGCTCCTTAGTCACAAGTTCACAAGTATAGTCATTGTTTCTCCTAGGTTATAAATATCCCTTTTCTAATGTAAACCTTAAGCTACACACATCACATATCTAAATCCCATTCCCTTAAACACTAAAACACCTTAAGGTAAGTAATTTACCTTGTTCTTTCACAAACTCACAAACTTTCCTCCTTAGCTTTTTCCTTGCTCAATCTCGGTCACCACTCAAACTCTCCTTGCCAATGTTCTAACCAATATCCAATGACTCCAATGAGTACTAGATAATACATTAACCTTAAGGAACAAACCCTAGGTTAAAAATGTGCTTTAAGGTATTAGATTGATTGTTTTACCTTGGTTTCTCAAGTCAAGCTTGGATATGAAGCAAGAAGGACCTCCTCTATCCTTTGAAGAGTAGAAAACAAGCTAGAACAAAGCATTAAGATGAAGCCTCATGAGCATGTATTTTCGGCCATGAAGAAAAAGTGATGGAAACCTAGATTTTCTTACACTTCCTTTACCTTAAGAGAATGGAGAAGCTAATGGAGCCTCCAAGCTTGAGTTTCCTCCTCTAATGGTGGTTTTACTTGGCACCAAATCAAAGCTCTTGAAGTTTTGAAAAGATAGAAAGAGAGAGCTTGAGCTAACTAAGAAGAATATGTATTTAGTTTTGGTTTTGGAGCTAAAATGAGCAAGATGTGTGCAAGAGAAGTTGAAGCTAGCATGGAGGTTGTTCTTCACGTTGGAGAAGAAGATAGGAGCAGCTCAAAACCGGTGGGAACAAGAGAGAATGAAGAGGTGAGGAGAGAGGTAAGTAAAGGTGAGATATTTATGTTAAAAGCAAATAGTAGTTTTTACTTTATCTTATAATTCCCTTTCTTATTTGCTCAAGTGGTGAATCATCACCTTAAAAACCGGCCACCCCCTTTTAATTAAGCTAGTCATGGTCTTGTTTGACCAACTAGCTAAACTAAATTGACTAAAAACTAAACTAGGCACTATTTGATTACTATTCACTAAACAAGGCACATTGTTGTGAAATTTTTGATTTGACATTGATTTAGACTTCCTAATGTGATACTAATTAGTACACATATTAATTAAAGAGTAATGATGGACATTTAGCCACTCAAAACCCATTTACAAGACAATTTTTCAAAAATGTGCTTTAAGACTCCTTAAAGCACATTTTGTGTTTTAACTTGTTTTCAAGCTTGGTTTTCTTTGGTAATTGATTTGAAATGACCATTAGGATATTACTAAGGTCTTAGCATGACATTTGGGTACTCACCCAAGTCTCTCCAAGCTTAGAGCACGTTTTTGCTTAAATTGCTCTTATGGTGTTTCCTTATGTTTTCTTTGATTAGAAATGTTTCTTAATGTTTCTAAGGCATTATTTAGCCTTCTTATACCTTAGTTTATCATTTAAACACCATATCTAAGTTTGGGGTATTTCAGTACTCCTTTGTAAGGATAATGCCTTAGATGTTTATTGTTGAAGCAGTCAATGCCAATTTGCGTTCGTGGCTGCAATTGGTTTAAGTAATATCGGTGTTACAGTATATTAGGTTCAATCATTTTCTTGTCATGGTCATCATGTTTTTCGACGTTATGGCAGGCTCTTGCTCATGCCTTTTTGCCCTTATTATTCTTACTAGAGGTAGTGGTACTTGTGGTTTTTCCATCATAATTCCCTATATATGTTCAGGGTTGAACTGTTATTCACAAATATTCATAATTGGTACCTTATGGTTACATTGGATGTGTTTTAGCTGTTTGCAGCTGGTATACTTCGGTTCCTTGTCTATTCCTATGTGATTAATTTTGTGGCCACTTGTGGAGAGTTTCAGGAATCATCCGACCCTGATGTGATCAGTATCAGTGTTAAACTATCCTTCTACCCTAATTTGTGTTTAGCTTCCCTTGACCTGTACCGGATTAAGATCCACCTCCCACGTCAATTTCAAATCGTTAAATAATTTATCAATACGTTATGGTGTTTGGCTCATGAGCTGATGTTAATTATTCATTAATGTTTAATTGGTGTAGTTCGTTACAAGGTTGGTGTATGCCCTTTTAGTTGCAGTAGTCGGACTCATCGGGTCCTTTTGAGGTATGTAGGCCTCATGTTTTTGAGGGTTTTATGACCCTAATTTGTGACATACAGTATTTATGGTGTTTGCACGAAGGTCGTACGAATATCTAATGGTTACAGGTGGTCATGGTGTTGCACCTGCGGTCTGTATGGCCTGTAGACTACAGTTGTAGTCATCGTTAAAGTGGTAGTTACTGTTGCAATTATAGTTGCAGTTGCAGTTGCAGCACTTGTTGTTGCAAGTGCGCGAGGTAGGCGGAATCGTTAATGTATTGGTCTTCATAGCGCTTGCTGTAGCAAGTGCGCCATGTAGGTTGAGTTATTGGTTTTATAATTGTTGGTCTCGTTGACGCTTCAGTCGTTCGAGTATGGTTTAGATGGTTTGTCTTGCAAGGTGTAGTATTGAAGTTATTTCGGTCCGTTATGGTGTGATAAGTTTTCTAGGGTAGTTCTAATTCTGGGTTCTCTGAGTTGGACTCTTTTTTAGTAAGGTTTTACTTCTTCATGGTAGAAGGAGGTTCTTGATGCATTCTCTCATGCAGTCGATTTATTAAGTTAAAGGTGTGCGGTTACCTAGATCGCACTGCATACTAGTACCAGCGCCTAAGGTTCCCATAAAATTTGGGGCATTCTGCCCCTGGTGACTCCTTTCCCCTTCTAAGTGCTCTTATCAGCTGGGGACTGCTCCGCGTAGCTACCTGGTGGTGCTTCGGGTCCCACTGATGAAGTACTCTAATTGTCCTTGGCAATGTTTTTAGGATCGTGATCCTAGCGTAGGATCGTAAGTGACCCCTAGGATCGGATCGTGGGATCGAATCGTGGGATCGATCGATCCTACAAAAAGTGAGTAAATATTGTTCAAAATTATACATATGTTATAAACAACTTCTATTTGAAGCATAAAGTTTAATTTGAGTACGAATATATAGCATTATTGAATTAAAAAATAAAACTTAAGACCACAACAATGATAGTACGCTTACAAAACTGAATTATAGATAAGCAAACCATATGAATTCTCATAATATTGTCCATAAAAAAGATAAAATTTAATAAGATAGATTAAACATAAATCAAACCCACAGACTGCATAATTTTTATGTGCGTTTTTATTTCTTTCATCACCCTCCCAACAAACATTATGAGCTACAAGTTATTTATTAATAAAATCATGGGTTTTCCAATTCATCCTCATTCAAAAGAGTAAGTAAGCAATGGAACACAAAGCCAAAATGAGTTCCAACAACTTATTGTTTCAATTATAAGCCAAGAAGAAAAAAAATGATAAAAGTAATCAATAATATTTTATAAATTTATATTGGTTCTCTTAAGTTTTTTTTTTCATTTTCTACTTTAGAGCTTTATAATTTTGAATTTTTCAATCATTACAATATTAAATAACACTTTAAATGTTATACATTTTTTGAACACCCAGGTACACATTATAATCTTTCATGATGGAGATTGGAGAGTAACAATAAGTGATATTCCAATCTTAATCCCTGTCCGCTCATTGATCTCAAATAAATCTACATATACAAGTCGGCTGCAATATTGAAAGTCATAATATTTTATGGATTATGAAACTATCTACAATATTTTGAGAACTTTTTGTTTCTTTGTATTTTATTAAGATATAATTCACATTGATATGAAAAAGATAAACTGTAAACAAAGTTAGGATCGATGGGATCGTAGGATCGTACTATGGATTTAGAGTGCAGGATCGTAGGATCGTGCAATGGAATCGTGATCCTTTGACGATCCTACATGGCTCCGATCCTACCTGCGATCCGGATCGTAACTAAGAATTTGGATCGTAAAATCGTAGGATCGTGGGATTGAATCGCGATTCTGTGAACATTGGTCCTTGGTACAACATTCCTCTTCTCGAGTGTTGTACTGTAGTAATTTTAGGAGTTTAGCTCGTAAGTTCATATGGTCATTGCACTTGTAGGTCTGGTTCCTATGAACCTGTTAGGTTGTATCGGGTTGAAGCTATCCCTTTCTATGAGATACTTCTAGGTGGTCATTGGATTCGTATGTTATGCATTCTTGATAGTCGTCTGAGACTCGTTTTTCTATCTTTCGGTCTTCAGGTGCATCGTGCGTGCTTTCCTCGGTTAACTGGACAGGGTTTCGGTGTCTAATTACAAACCGGCCCGATTGTCCTATGGATTCCTATCCTTCTTCAAAGTAAGGCTTGATGTATATTCTCTGCTGCGTATTAGTACGCTTCTAGATAGTAAGTGATTATTAGGACCCCCAGTCCTTAATGATTTATTGTATCGCCGCCTTTCTGTCCGTCTTGATGTCATAGTAACTGCAGCAACAACATCGGTTTTCCGTATAGGAGGAATTCTTCTGTCTCCTTGGCGCCATCCATTACATTGCTTCTATAGGTGATACTCAAGGTGTGGGCAGCGGCGGGTGGGGTACCACTGTTGTTTTCCCTGGATGTTCTTCCATCAAGCTGGCGCGGCGCTTGTCGTCTCAACGCTGTTCGGGGTTGTAGGACCTCCGTCACCCCCGACATGCCTCTTCTCGACACCCGTAATACTCTAAGTCGTATCATGACTCGGTGATCTCCCGTATAGTAATCAATCACACAGATATGCCATTAAGGCTAATATTGTCACGCATTTAGTGTTACTAAGACACTGGTTCGCTTAAGACCAGATGTCTCGTACCTCACAGACGTTTCCTGTATTCCCATAATCCTAAGCTCACTGTCTTAATCCTAATATCTCGTCATCAGAGCGGTACTCCGCTCTGATACCACTTTTTGTAACACCCCTCACATTAAACGCGTAATAATCACTCTCGTAGCGTAATTAAAGACGTCTCACAGCGGAAGTTAAACACTAATAATTCTCACTTGGGTGTCACATGCCATTACTCGCCCATGCGAGTAAAGAAGTAGGAAAAGGAAATATAATAACGCATCGACAATAATTAACCGCAGTGATGAACGAGATATATACTACATCATCCTAAGTTTAAACCAATACATAAGGTAAGTGAGCATCTAAGGTAATCCCAATGTTTAGATCGTACTGAATATAAACTAATTCTGAAAGTGCAATAAATAAATAAATAACGTCGTTGACTACCCCGAAGACCCGCACTCCGGCTTCATAGCTCGATTAAGTCCTGAAATTTGGGTGCCATAAAGGCTCAGCCAACTGCTGGTATGCTAAATGTGATCCTAGACCCTTTAGGCCACTTAGGTCGTTTTAGCCATCTTGATTAACATGGGGTTCGTTTCATGCCGTACCGTTTACATGCTTATAACATAACTGTAAATACGGAATTAAAACACACAACATGTATTCAAACATTCACACATCAAGACATGCTATTACGACATTTATGATTGAACAATTATATTCGAATCAATGGTAAGGTAAGAGTTAGCTGAAGTCGAGTTAGTCTCACTTGTTTATTTCCATCACATGAAGCCCCGCTTCCAACAATCTCACATACACACACGGGTGTCATGCTAAAGACAAATTCCCGTTTAACCTCACACATTTATATTTTGGACAATAGTCCGGTGCCATCTACAGTGAGTAGGTGGGCTTACTGATCTACAGTGGTAGATGTCCATATGGCCGAAGCCATGGTATGGTGCCAACGGTAGCACATTCCGACTAACGATCGTATCCGACTCGTTAGGTAAACAAGAGTAGACCCTAAACGGGTGTTAAACTCTAGTGATCACTATGCGCAACCTGCTGGAACGTATGCAAACCAGGGTTTAGTAACATTGTAACATTAATTATCACACTCTCATAAGTTAGCGTATTTTAATAAGTCTCCTGGAGATTCAATCTCGTTATTGGAGAAAACACATATTTTTATTTGGATGCCCTATCGGGTCTTACTCGCAACCTAGAAGTCTGCTAGGTGATATTCAAAAGTCGAGTCATCGCTCTAGAGACGATTAATACCGGGTCTCTAAACTAAGTTCCTCACTTAGTGCTGTTAGGAGTATTTCACTCTCACAAGATGATAATTGGAGTCTTTCTCCTAATAATTCATAACAGTTAGGTGATAATTGATATCACATGCCCGAACGACGTACGCACACAGTTAATAAACTCTTTGGCGATTGGAAAACATAAGCACATACAAACACATGCATAACATTTATTTATATGACATGCAAGCACACAGTTACGTCCGGAACCCAAGGAAACCCTCGGAGTTTTCAGACCACACATTCACATACCGTTCACCGTTGAACAATGCTAGCGTGAAGATTCACGCCTATCCTCTAGCAATCCCGTAGCTCGTGTCTAACAGTTCGTACCTCTGGAATACATCACTCTAATATCAGTGTCTATTTTACGAGTCTACTTAACCATCATAGATAAGTTCTAATCTTTGCCTCGTAGTTATACCCTTAACCGGTTATTGTTTGGCTCCGGTTTGTATTAAGTCTCGGGATTTAATTTAACCATACTCTATAGTTATAAGAGTATAATATTTCATAGCGCAATATTATTCATTACTTAAGGATTAAATTCCTAGTAATCCATGCTATTTATCAAGGTTATTTGACTCTTGTATATTTGCATACACACACACATTCATATTGGTATCTATATATATATGTACATAGTTCATTGTTATACTAGTTCGACCAAGTTATATCCCACTTGTATAATTATATACCCATATACGTATGTATTGATACATATATATATATATATATATTTATATCCATACAATATAGTCCCCTGTTATACTTTATTGGACTAAGTCATATTCTACCTTTTAATTACATATTGTTTTATGTATCGGTCAACTTAACCACTTGGTCAATTTGTGATGATTTGGTCAATCTAGTTTGACTTGGTCAATGTTACAAGTCAACGTTTCATTATATCCAATATTTATTTACCAACTCATACTCTATCATATTATAACACTTATAATTATATTTCCAAATCTATGATTCTCTCCACATTAACCCTTTATGATTTATCAATCATATTATATTTTTCACCTTATATTATAAATTCTTATCGTGTGAATTTATAAGGTTTTCCATAATGTTTTTATTCTTTATTTCATGTGGAGTACACATTTATTTGTTTATGTCTTTTATTCACAAATCTCTTATTAACAATTCATCTTAATGTTATACAAGGTATTTTATACGTTGTCACACTCCTTATATTATAAGGTTTCTTATCATATATTATACTCCCCAATTTCCAACTTAACCCATTATTCTATGTGATTATTTATAAGGTATATTTATACCCCATTAATCTCTTTATGATATACCCTCTTATACTTTAACATAAGGTCACATTATATCCTCTTAAACTTTATAATATATCATTCACTGTTTCTGAAAATTCCAAACTAACCATATACTTTCGGTATTCTAATTTCCTCCCCTTTCATTTTCATTATTTACAAAACCACCCCAAATATTATTTGTTGTTACTTTTCCTTCATTATTTAATTTATAACCTAAGATTCCGATACCTTATATTATACAAACATATATATATATATATATATATTCAATTCGAACAGTAACCCCGCTATTTTCCAGATTTATACTTTTACCCACAACTTCTTTTAATTACATAATACCCCTCTTTATTTTATAAACTTACAATTTAATACTAAAACTTTATATTATACACATTAACTTATTTAATTCCAAAAACTCCCAAAATAATGTTCTAATATCTCGAACAACCCCTAGGCTGTCCCAATATTATTTTCCATCCCAAACTTTCGGTTATTTACAAAATAGCCCTATAAGTTTTATAAATGTTACATTTTAATACTTAAACTATATATTATAATCCTTAATTTATTAAATCACTGAAATTAGCCCAAAAATTCTCAAATAATTTATGCAGACCCCTAGGGTCTTAATAATTATATTTCAACCCTTATAATTCTCGTACAAGATTACCCCATAACTTTATATAATTGTTATTTTTGACTTAATATTTCTTTAAATCACCGAAATAGTTATTTGTATTATTTTAATTTGGTCAAACCCCACATTTGGTCAAGGTTGACCACCCAAATATTCCTTTGACCCATTTTATGTAGTTTACAATTTTACCACATTTATTTCACTAGTTTTACACATAAGTGTTTAAACTTTATAAAAATTACATTTTATGTTTTTAAAATTCCTAAACAGCCCCCATTCGGATTTATTTATTATTTAGCACCCCAAACTTTATTTATTTACAGTTTGACCCACTTGGCAAGTCTTATGTTCATTTTAACATTTATAAAGTTTATAAATCATAATATAACTTTATATTTAATTTATGTTACACCTTTATTCATCATTATTCGTCCAAAATGTTCCTAGGTGAATATGTTCACTAAACTTACATCTTTGCACCAGAAACTTAAGTAATACATTTAATCACCCAAAAACTTAATAAATAATATTTAAAGCCTTTAATAACTATAATAAAAATGGCCTAAACACATGGCCATAAAAATAACATAAACATAGTCATAAAATAACATTAAAATGTCCATAAACTATAGGTTATACTCGGCTTGCTACAAATGTTTCAGTTAACTTATAAAAATCATGCATTTCTTTTATTTTTAACTTATAAACTTGACTTTAATAAGTCCTTAGCACCTAGGTTCACCAACTAAACATGTAACCATAATTTTCTACACATTTTTATGGTTCAAACAGCACATATACACTTGTACATTTTCGGCCCTATTTATTTTATAACATCAATAACCATAATGTATATAAATAAGGTTTTAAGCATCATTACCTTGTTTAAAATCACAAGGCAGTCCACACAGCCACTCCCATGCTCCACGGCACTAATTTATACAACCTTAAGTTAGGTTTTGTTTTATAACATTAAGTGTAACACTACTATAATCCTTAAGACCTTAAATGAGTGTTTTACCTTCTTAAAAATGGTTTTCTCTTTGGGATGATGTCCCTACTGTCTCCACACTCCATGGGTGGTTCCAAGGCCCATTCTGTCAGCATACACACAAGGAATAAGAGTTTAGTTAGTGACTTATTCAAATGACAAGTTTAAGGAGTTTCTAAGGCTTAATCAAAGAGAGATTTTACCTTGAAGTTTTGGGAGGTTTAACTGTGGTTATCGGCCACCTATAATAGTAATAAGAACTTTAGGTTTTTTAGGAAAAAGATAAGGAAGATTAAGGGCTTGAATAGCCATAGAAATCCGTGATTTTACTTCATTTGGAGCCCTTTTTAGGTGGGTTTTGGAGCAGCTCTTTGGCTCAATGAAGAGGGATGGAAACACTCTTCAATAGTGTGTCAAAATATGCAGAAAAAGAGGTAAGTTAGATTTTATTTTCGGATCTAACATTGAAGAGAGGTAAAAGGGTGTTTTAAGGCATTTTCCTTACCTTAAGGTTCTAAAGAGGTTCCCCCAGCCCATGGGTTGATCTTGGATGTGGCTTGGGTCCTCCAAGTCAGTAATGGTGCCTCGGATGGGGTGGGAAGAGTTAAGTTCGGCCATATGCATAATTAAAGGAAGAAGGGTGTCTTAAAGCACATTTTTTTTACCTTGACTTACCAATCTGTTTCTCCTGGGTTTCAACCCTTAAATGGCCCATACTCTCTTAGAAAATCAGTTAGAATGATAGAGGAAGAGTGGGTGGTGGTTTTGGTGCAACAAAATTGAATTTTGAAGGTGAAATGAGCCTTAAAACTCCATTAGAGCTTAAGGTGTGTTAATAGAGGTTGGAGGTGGTGAAGGAGGAGGATGAGCTTGACTGAGAGAGGGAGAAGAGAGTGAGAGTATGGGCAAATGGAAAAGGGATGGCTGACTTGGGTATTAGAGGAGGAAAACTCTTTCCTAGCTAGTTTTAGGGATGTTTTGTCTTTTGTTAGTTTCTTTAGTGTTCTTTTTGTTCCCTAATATTCCATGTCTGATTTTTATGTTCCCCTTGCCAGTATGTAGCCGTATATAATGAAGGGAAATGGGTTTTGTGTATGTAAGAGAAGATGATGTGGAATTGTCTTATATGAGGTGAGTTTGTCTTTTAATGTTTCTTTTGTGTTGAATTTGTCTTCTAATGTGTAATGTCTGATTTTTATGTCTCCTTGACAGCACATACTGCCATGAGGTGTAGGGAGAGTTGGAAGATATTTGTTTTATGTGAGAGAGATGAGAGGAAGAGGTGTAGAAAGGTGTTTTTACTTTTTTCCTCTTTGGGACATGTTTGTCTTCTCCTGCATTTGTCCCTTGTAGATTAATTCTCTTTGACTACTGATTGCAGCCGGCCATGAGGGGTGTGGGGGACCATTTTACAATGCTAGACTTTAATATTACAACCTTAAGTTTGTACACTTGTGACTTAATTTATGTGTTAGGTGGTAACATGTGTTATTTTTGTTTTAGTGTGTATATAAGTGGTTGTTGTGTTTAATAATTTGTTTGACTATATAAAATGTTTTATATAGTCTAATGAGTAATACCTATGATATTTAATACATGTACTAATGTGTTACATGTAGTATTGATTTTAGGAGTTGATTTCTCCTTAATAATCTTTTCTCTTTGATTAGAGATTTAATGTATAATTTGGTGTCCAATTTGGACTATATGTTTATACACTAATGTTTATAATGAGTATTACTCATTAGATGAATATTTGGTACTTATAACCTTCATTTGATTTAATCCCTTATTAATTAAGGTAATTAATGTTTGGGACATTTCATAGACCCACCCATGCATAGACTCCACGCCGATCCACATGCGGTTATGGAACAACTCGACGCTAGTCTTCGCCTTTCGAGCAAACGGTTCCCCTAGTATCATGGGAACGAGAGACAAATCCAAGAGGTCAAAAGTGAGAGCCTCCCCACGGACCTATCTTCACATAAGTCTTGACTCTTCCACATGTCTCTGCAACAATCTCATCTCCTATCCTAATGCGCCTCACATTAGGAGCGATAGGCAGCTTCAGCTCTCTAGCCACACGCAAACTTAGACAATTGCATTCTGCCCCGGTATCGACCAAAGCCATCACACTTGCATGTCTTTCAACCAAGGCATACACATACAACAGCTTACTCGAGGGTCTCATAGCCGGATAATTAACGTAAACAACCGAAAGAGAAGGAAGAACAACACCTTCATAATTCATCGGTGTTAGAGTGGCCACCTGCTCACTCCTCGGTTCCCCATCGATTGTTGTAGCAACTTTCTTCTTAGGGTTGTCCCTTGACCAATGTCCCACCTCGCCACAATTAAAACACGCATTTGATTGTGATCTCGGCTTGCTCTTGCCCCTTCAGTCACCTTCGGCCTTTGGCGCCGCCTTGGCCTTGGTTCCCTTGGGCTCCTCCTTCTTGGCACCACTCTTTGGCACCTCAGTCTGACCCATCTTTCTCTTCTTGTTAGAAAGATACCTCTTCCAAGACCTGCGATGCTCGCCACCAGAACCCTTGGTTTCCTTGACCTTGAAATCTCCTAGAGACTCAGCATTGCAACCGCTTCGGACCAGGTCTTTGGCTTCTTAAGCCACATTTTCTCTTGCGCATCTTTGGACATCCCCCGCACAAAATAGAAGACTTTGTACTTCTCTGGCAAGTCAGGCAATTCAGCAACAATAGCATTTAACTCAGACACATAAGCTCTTACCTTGCCTATCATGGTGATCGTAGACAAGTCGGTCTGGGCCTTCCAAACAGCATCATTAGGATAGAAATACTTTCAAACTTCCTTCTTGAAGTCTGCCCACGTCTCGACCTTCTCCTTGCCTACGGTCCTCCACCATTGCTTAGCTTTCCCTGAGAGCCTCAACCTCTTACATACAAAAGTTTATTGCGGTCTGACTTAATGTCATTCGCCTTAAAGTAATCCGACAAATCCTGGAAAAAGTTAACCAAGATTGTCCCATCTCTAGCGCCATCATAGAGTTCGGGATCTGGAAACTTCAATTTCCTCTTCCCATTAAGCCCACACACTTGATCAACGCTGCCTTGTAGCGTAGATACTTGGACGTATACTTATCACGAGAAGTCCTCGAATCCTCCGTTGGATCCTCTTCCTCCTTCTCACCCCGAAACCATCCTCGGAAAGAGAACTAGAAGAATCACCTGAGGAACCACCATCATCCCCGCTGCCATGATGTCCAACATCATGCTCGGGTTCAACCTCAACATCATCATCAAGCTCCTTGTCCTCTCGGCCATCGTCATCACCTTGACGACTACTGCTACCTCGACGCCTATAGTCTTGTCCAACCTCATCAGCAAAGCGCACCACTTTGCTCCTTACCTTAGGCCGCAGCTTATGAACGACCCCGTCGTCATCAACTAGCCAGCACCTCAACTCTTCGTCAATGCTCCCATCACGCTTCAAAGGATCGCTGCCTCGCTTTGGAGCTTCACGCTTGCGCCTACCCTCATGCCCATCACGACGATGTTGCGAATGCCCACGCCTTGGAATCATGTCTTCATCCATGTCGAGGGTTCGACGTGTCTTACCCCTGTCCTTAGGATCAACAACTTAGCCTTACTATGACCCTTGCGAGGAACTTGGAGAGCCCTGGCCACCGCCGCACCAACTAGATCCGGAATGGACTCTAGCAAGGAATTGTTCGCTTGGATCTCTCCATGAAGATCATCATGAAGATTGCGGTGATCCTCTCTTGTATCGAGTATCCTATTTGCCAAGGATTTGGTCGCATCAAGGACTTTGCGTTGAGAAGACAAGCTCACGGACATGGGAGAAAGATTATCACCATGCCGTACCTCCAAAGAAGCAACCCTTTTGTCGATGAACTTAGGTGAATTCGATGAAGCCATTGCACAAGAAAAGGTGGTAAAGTAGAACCTTTGACGTCGTAGAAGACTCACGAACTGATTTCTGATGACAGATTCGAACGTAGCTCTGATACCAGCTTTGTCACACTAGAAATTACTCGCTATGAGTGGCTCAACTCACGCCCGAGTCGACCAGCCTCTACACGTTTGCTTGAAGCACGCCAGCTCCAAGACTTCGCCTTGGCTAGACACCCACACACTCCCACACGTCTAGGAGTGGTAAAGGTTCAACCTTTACGCCTCTGCACCCAAAAAGAGACACAAGATTGAGAATAACGCCCACTTCGTTGTAACTAGTTCCACTGCAACATTGCCTCCCTGAACTTGTCTCTAAATCAAGTTTGCAAGTGTTGGATGTTGCAGGACTAGAGGTAGGAACTTGGGAAACACTAGCACGCTCACACTAGAATTCTTTGGGGAAGAACTTAACTGTGACGTAGCTCAAGTTTATGTGAGATCAAGGCGCAAGTATTCTCTGTCTGCTTTCTAGCTTCCAAAGCTTAAAATGTTTTAGCGTAGAATGGATTGAATGCCGCCGAACAATGATATCACTAGCCTTATATAGGCCTCTTGGTTCGGTTGAGATAATAAGGGAAACAAACTCCTTTATTCCCTCTCCTTAAAATCTCAACAACTTCCCCCGATTCTCTTTAGTCAGTTAGGCGCTTGAATATCTCAACTTCCCACAAGGGGAGGCGCCTAACAACAAACCTTCCTACAAAGGTGGTGCCCCAAATCAGCTAGCCAAGGAAGATCTCAACAACCTTGCTATATTGGTGCCGCCTCCTAACCACCTTCCTAAATATGTGGCACCCTCAATCAGCTAGGAAAGGTTCGTAACAACCTCTCCTAAAAAGGTGCCACCCACAAGGAAAGGGGATAAGGCTGCCTAGTTGTCCTTATCCAGTTGAGAGAATATCTCAACCTCTTTCCATAATTTTAGGATGTAGTTATTCAGTTTGTTAGGATAGCAATCCTTAACCACTTAGAGAGATATTTGTTACCGGTTTACCCTAGGTAAACTTTAGCAAATAATTATCCCCAAGAAATCTCAACAAACTTAGAGAACCTTTCGTAGATAATATTTTTAGGGAAGGAAATCCAATTTCACCAAGGTAAACTTATTTTCCCATGGAAAGGCATTTTCTCTTTCCAAACACAATTAACCAAATTAAGTTAAACTCTTAAACTTTATATATATACATATATTCAAAAACCAACCATAACCTTACTGACTAACATTAACTAACATCTTTCAGAACTAGGTATTAACTTATACCATCTTTACTAGCTTATACAAAAGTGTTTAAACCTATTACAACCTAACTTAATTGAAATACTATGTCGTCTTCTAACTTCAGTCTCTAGTCTCTTTAGCTCTTCTCTCTCATGCAAATTCTTAACCTATTCCTATGGTTAGTCATACAATCACAGAGAAAAGACCACAGGGCACATGCCAGAAAACAAACATCAGAAAAGCTGAGTAATTCTTGCCACCACATGTAAAATAAATATAGCTTATAAAACTCTTTAATAAATCATATGTAACATCAAAGAACCACACCAACATATATCACCAAAAACAACAATAAATATTACCAAAGTGAATAAGTATACACTCACAAAATATCATGTAATAACCACAAGATTAAACACATCACATCAGAACCTTCTTCACCACCTATAAAATACATTTTACCTTCAAGTATACAATACCATAACAACACACGTGTAACAAGCATTATCATATCAAGATCCATCAAGTTTCATAATGAATAACAAGTTCCACCACAAGTTCAACAACAAAAACAATGGTTGTATGCCCGGATTTATAGAGTCCGACCTCTTCCAATGGCCGTATGCCCAGATTTATAGAGTCTGACCTCTGTGGCCGTATGCCCAGATTTATAGATACTGACCTCTCTACCTCACCCCATGTCCTTAAGTGTGCACACCCCCTATAGATCATCAGCCTATAGAGTAGATCATGATGGCTTACCCACAATTCATTGGTAGTGGGAAAAAATAAGTGTTCGGACTCTGAGGGCTCATAAACCTGTGTAACCAGATTCCAGAGTGAATACCAAGGATAAAGTGGTCCAACCACGTCCTAAACCTTAATAAATCATCCACACAACATACCAAGAAGAATCAAAGCACATATCCACCATTAACCAAACAAAAACAAAGTTAGAACACATCATGAACACCTTGAAAATACCTTAAAAATAACCCCTTGTTTAAGGTCTTAACTCTGTATAAATTCGACCCACCTTTTAACCAGCTAAATATCAACATCGTATGAATATTTGGTCACGCAATCAAAGCAAGAAACCATCTAAAACCCCTTCATAATTTGAATAGAGACCAGAAAGGTCTTAAAGCACGTTTTTAGGTCTTGTCTTACCTTTAACCCATAAAAACTCAACTGAAGAACTTACCCACGAACTGGAATATTGTAAAGGGATAAGTACTCATCATATTTAGCTAAAAACCCACGGAAGGTATTCACAAAAATCACACATCAAGATGGCTTCAAGTTAGAGCACCAAATTCACAAAAACTGACATCGAAAATTCAAGGTTTGTTTACCACGTTTCCCAGAACTTCTCGGGGATTATTATAAATAAAAATCACCATTGAAGAGTATAATGTCACACCATGAAAATATTTAGAAGAGATACACAGCATAAGCTGCCGAAAATAGTACAAACAGAAAGCGTTGCCAGAATTGACACATGAGGAAAGAATGGTGGAGCATGAGAACTACCTGACTCCTTCTTGCCATATCTCTTCACCAAGAGTTAGTTACTTCAAATATCTAAATGGAGATACCAAGAACTCCTAGCGATTCGCTTGGGAAGACCTCCAAATCCTCTCACCTTTACACGACTTCTGCGCTGGGAAGGAAATTGGCTTCTGTTTTGGTGTTCTTGGGTGGATGGCTTGCTTTACCTTATAATTCGTGTTTCTATGGGTTCACTGAGGTAGGAGAAGATTTTTTCTGTGTGTTGGAAGGCCTGGTCATGGATCCTTTCTTATAGGCAGAAGAGGAGAAGTCTTAAGGCAAAGGAAAGGCGTATAAGAGTGACACCTAGCTTAACACCCATCCTTCTCTTACTAGCTAATGGTTTGGCTTTGTTTATAGATGACACATAAGTAGGGACAAGTATGGGACGTGGTCATCCAAGGGAGGAGCCATCATGGGCTGAAAACTAATGATAATATGTAATAAATGACATTAATGTTTAATTAAGGTGTTTTAAGAGCAAATAAGGAACATGTTGTTTCACTTTGACTTAAAATCTAGCTAATTACCTTTTGACACCTCCTAATAGCTTGCTCCACCTCCATACTTGCTTTCTAGCTTGTGTGGATAGCTTTTAACCAATCATTTCGTGACACCTCGTGCTTCCCGACACCTCATGCTTAGGTTAACTAGGTTGCCACCTCATGCTTCCTACCAACTAGGTCGCCACCTCGTGCTTACCTCAACTAGGTGACCACCTCGTGCTTACTAAGATGTTTAAGGTGTTTCCTAAGGATAAAAGTGATTATGATGGAGTAAAACTAGCTATGGGGGCATTTCCGACTACTAGAATTTTATCGGATTTTGTAGAATTTTCTAAGGCTTTCCATCTCTAGAAATTAGGGTTTCCTAGGGTCTTATTAAGTTTCCAAGGCTTTCGTAAAGTTTCTAGGTCATTTATGGAGTTTCCAAGACTTCCAGGATTTTTGGGAACAAAGGTTCCTAGGGTTCCTAGGATTTCCGGGACTTCCAAGACTTTCGGTAACTAGGGTTTCCAGGTGTTTTCGGGACTTCCGGCACTTTAGGGTTTCCTCATAACTTGGGGTATTTCAGCTATCTAGAATTACGAGTGGTGTGTGTAATCTCTGATTACGTGTTGCTCTATCTGGTGAGAGCGTGAGGGTGTATTTGTTCTTTAACGCTGGTTAATAGAACATGATTTCCACTGCAAACAATCTCCCTTCTTAGTGTTTTCCAGGTACGTCTGTTACACAGAGTTTAGTCACACCGACTCATACTATCTCAGGGAACTCTCAGTTGGTATCAGAGCAGGTTCCCCTCAATTCAAAAGAGAAATCTTCAGGGGTGGTAAAGATGAATTCCCATAACGTCAAGGCACCAAGGCTTACAAAATACAACTACGCACGATGGTGTGAACAAAGGGGTGACCAACTCATGTCAATTGACTATGACTTGTGGGTTGTTGTTACTGAAGGTGATCTAGTTCCACAAATCATTGAGGGAGGTGTCATCGTAGCAAAACCGAGAGAACGCTGAACTAAAAGTGACAAGAAGTTAGTAAGTAAAAATAAGCAGGCTTTACGTGTGATTGTCTCATCGCTGTCTGAAAGCGATCAACAAAAGGTACTTGGAATCAGAACTACTAAGGAGGTTTGGAGCTTTCTTAAGACAGCTTATGAAGGAACTGATTCTATTAGGAAGGATAAAGGAAAGCAGTTTAAGAAACAATTTGACAACTTCAAAATGTAGGAGGGTGAGTCCATTACTCAGACGCTTGAAAAGTTTAATAAGATTCTGAGCGACCTAAAGGAAGTTGGTGTTACCTTGGATAATCATGAAATAAATGAGAGGTGCTTGGATAGTCTGAGCAAAGGCTGGCTTAACTATACCACACTCTCATAAGCAACAAAAGATTTATCTAAGATGTCTTTGGAAGAGTTGGGTTCCGAGCTGATGGTCTATCAAGGGAAGCTAAAGGGAGAGATTTCAACTTCTCATAACAAGGATCTAGCTTGAAAGGCTAGGAAAAATCATGCTAAAACAGATGAAGACGACATGGATGAGGATGAAGAAATTACCCAGATAGATAACGGTATCAGAAAAATATTTGGAGGAAAGAGAAATAGTGGGAAAAGGTTTAACCGAAATAAGAAAGTCCTATTATATGTGTGAGCCTTGATTTTTGAACCACTACCCTATGTTGATTAGAGTTGATTAGGGTTTGATCGGGTTCTAGGTCCACTTATAACCTAAGCTTAATAACTATGTCATAAAACATTAATTATTAAATCCTAAGTTAGCTCACTGGAACCTAATTAGAGTCGCCACCTAATTTTGACCTATGGTAAATTAGGAAAGGAGAGTTCGGGTTCGAGGGCTTGGTATTCGACTTATTTAGGGTTCAATTACTTTCATTACCCCTCGAAGTCGTTTTTCCTCTACTTAGTTTAATTACGGCTTATTACGAGTCGTTTTAACCTAAGTGCGCAAACTTCTGATTTTTATTTTTATTTTTTAACATTTTTTGACAGAAAATTAAAGTGAAAATTAAAATACCTAAACTAGGGTTTCGGAGGTAGAATTAGGTCAAATTTTGATTCCTTCCGTGGCTATGGACCTAATGTCCGAACCCACGGACCCTAGTTAATCTAAGTGAAGATAAAAGTCGAATTAAACAGAAAACGTGATTTTGAAAGGTCCGGGGCCGTGACAAGGCGTCCGTGGGCCCGGACATAGGTTGAAAAACCCTAGATTTTGAAAATAAAATTTTTCCGCCACCGTCCGGGGGCGTTCGGGCTTATGGACAAGGCATCCGGGACCCCAGACGTAGCATCCGTGGGTGCGGACCGCCCTCGGACGACGGCGTTTGGGCGGTTCCCGGTGGTGTTTTTGGCTCAAAATTTATGGGTGGATAGCCTGAAAGATTTTAAACAAGTTAGTGATTAAAAGTTTTCAATTTGACTACGAATTAAGGATGAAACTTATTGAACAAATTATTAGATATAAACGAAAACAAACGACAATTCAGAAACCAAAAAGAGTCGGTTCGAGCTCAAATTTCAGAGCAAGATTAACCAATACATGGGGAGTTAAGAAATTAAGATTTCTATCTGTTTTACCTTCGAATTCTTGAAGATTCTTCACGTCGGGAATCGTTCGGTGCTTCGACGAGATTGGTTCCGGATTGATTTCGACCCGAGCTTCTGGCCTCTTCTTCCTTGGGTTGTTAACCATGTTTTGGTTCTTTTTTTGGTGTTTTGGTGCTTGGAGGTTCGAATGGAGATGAAAAGAAGTGTTTTTGGTGATTTCGGGGTGATTTCAGCTAAGTTTTGGTATTGATTCGAGACTTGGAAGTTCATAAACGTGGGAAGAAGGTTGACGGCTGTTCTTTCTGACTTTTTGAATGTTATCCTTTGCCCTAGGTCAATTTTGGAAGGTCCTTTTATAGAAAGTGCATGGCCAAATTGATAGAGCAAAAATTTTATCTAAAATCCTGATTTTGTGCTCTAAGAGAAGATGATTTTTTAAAATATGCTATAGGTCGATAAAAATTCTGAAATTTTAACCAAGATAAAAGAATATGTTTAGGAATTTTGAGAGTTGGAATCAGGTTATTTCGATAAATAACCGATTAGATAAAAATCTTTCAATCTGGAACCCCCCATAATTCATAACTTACAATTGGAAAATTGAAATTACGAAATTCAAACGGTGAGTCTCTAAAAAGCATCCTCTATCTTGTGTAAAAATTTCTTGACATTTTAACTTGATTTCGGTAACTTCCAAAGGAGACATAAAATTGCAAGAATGTTTGAATTTCTCTTTTAAATTTTGGGCTGAGGTTCCAAATAAAATAATTTCAGGTTCATGACTGTATGTAATCATTCTAACCATGTGATAATTTTATTTTCATTTTTGGAAACCTTTTTTATTTCTATTTCGAGGCTATTTCATGTGTTAATTAGCTTATAATATGAATTAAAAGCTAAATTTCCTAAATAAATACCATCTAGGAAATTAATAAATGCCTTTCATAATGACAATGGCATTTGGAAGCGTTTAGAGATAGTGAAAAAGTCATATGAAAATAGAAAATCCCGAGAATGTCCTTGGGAAATCCTGTATTGGTGCATTTTAACCATTTTGCCCTTTGTAACACGTATGCCTTAAAGACTACTCCGAGGGGTTGCAAATTTTGGGTATAACAATATGTTTCAGATGTAACAAACCTGGTCATGAAGTTAAAAATTATCCACTTCCACAAAGGGATAGTTTTCAAGAAAAGGTTAAGAAGTTTTCGACAACTGTTGTGGCTGCTTGGGGAAAAGATGTTTCTGTAACTGACTCAGAACCAGAAGATGAAGCTCAAATGTGCATGACTGCTGTGGTGCATGACGAGGCACTGGATCAAGACCCAGAATTTTGTCTGATGGCAAGGGATAGCTTGTAAGAGACACTCAAAGGTGGTGAGGTGAGTTTAGGTCAAGTAGAAGAAGCTTTTAATTCATTAACAAAGAAAAAAATGTTTAATATGCTAACTGTAGTAGTTTCTGAGTTAGAGTCTCAAAAGGAAACCTATGAAAAGAAGATAAGAAATTATAAGAGAAAGTAGTTAAGTCAACAAAGTCTTTGGCTGAACAGAAGTTAAGTATGAATGTTGATAATTCTGCTATCAAATTTGTTAGTCCTCTAAATACTAGGATACTCACACTTCCTAGTTGGGCTCAAGATGAATTTAACTCTCTCATTAGTCGAAATGATCATCTGAAAAGAGATACTGAGACACTCATTGATGAAATTAAAAAGAATCGTAAGTTAGAGTTACAATCTTAGGAAAATCCTACCTGGTACATGGGTAAGATAACCCTTAGTAATATGCTCAGTAAAAACAGTACTGACAAGAAAGGTTTAGGGTTTCGGCAAGGAACTGAGTTTTAGTCTCAAAACCTTAGGATTAAGGAGAGAAAAGTCCACAAGAAGGTTGAATGTAGGTACTATCACTTTTTTGGTCATAAAATCGAATAATGTAACAAGATGAAAAGGAAACAATCAAGCATGAGAAGGGCACAACCAAACAACTTAAGGCATGACTGTCAAAAGTCTGGTAGTTGTTCATTTCTTTCACAAAAAACAGGGCCCAAGCAAGTCTGGGTACCCAAAACCAACCTTTAATCTTTGATGGTTCAGGTATAGACTGAGTCATACAAGGAGAACTGGTGACTCATGGAACATGGATGTTCAATACATATGAGTGGTGATACATCTAAGTTCAGATCTCTTATCGAGCATGGAGGAGAAAAAGTCACTTTTGGGAAAAACGGAAAAGAAATGATCACCGAGTTAGGAACTGTTGAAGGTAGATCTTGTATCGATCAAATTTATCTCATGGAACTACGTTTTGGTCATAGTGGATGATCAAACCTTTGATGAGTTCGAGTGACAAATGAGTATTTCTGATTAACGTCATCACATATGTAGACTCGCGAGTTCAAACGTGCTCTTCAGTTAAAATGCTTTGTGCACATCATGGTTTTCTCTCTATGATGAACCGAAGATGGTGATTAAGGCACTCTATGGTCTAAAATAAGCACCTCGGGCGTGATACCAGGTCTTTGGCTACACCTTTGTCCACAACACTTCGACTTGGAGCTGAGTCCACATAACAATTATATAGAGAAAGATCAATGTTCTCTAAAGGAGCCCTTATTTGATTTGGCAAAAGGGGGAAAGTATGTGTCTTGAACTATATCTACAACCTTAAGTGTGTGTGCTACTGCTCGTGTGTGAAAATTTTTATGTTGTTCATGTTTCACCTTCATCTTACATATATGTTGAGTTGAGGGGGAACTCTTGTTGTTCCTCTCAAATGATATTGAAGACAAAAACATCTCACACACAGAAGTAGTTACTCAGGGGGAACTTACATCAGTATGACAATGAACACAACAACAGTCCCACACACAGAAGCAGTTACTCAAGGTGAACATTCATCAGTTCAAGACTCAGAGTTTGCCCAATAAAAAAGGTGGAAAATGTTAATGCTGTGTATTTTGATTGTTCGAACTCTGCAACAATTGGTCATAAGGAAACAATTAATTTGGATTTTGTCTTCCGTGATTTGAGCTAAAATAAGGAAAGTTGTTAGTCTTAGGCCAGTCTACCAATTTGGAGAAGATTTATTCCGCCTTCCGTGATTTTAGCTAAAATAAGGAAAGTTGTTAGTCATAGGTCGGTCTACCGATTTGAAGAAGATATTATTCTTAATTATTTTATCTTTAAGATAAAATCTTCTAGTTGCCTATACATATCCGGGATGTGGATATGAGTAGATGTACTTTTAAAGAGAGAAAAGAAAACGTTGTTCTAGTTTAAAAGTGCTATCACGTCGTTTAGGAGTTCTGGGTTTTGTAATTCAAGTAAGCGTGTGAGCTCTCTAGAATTACGAGTGGTGTGTTTAATCTCTAATTATGTGTTGCTCTATCTGGTGAGAGCGTGAGGGTGTATTTGTTCTTTAACGCTGGTTAATAGAACATGATTTCCACTGTAAACAATCTCCCTTCTTAGTGTTTTCCAGGTGCATCTTTTACTGAAATACCCCAAACTTAGATATGGTGTTTAGATGATAAACTAAGAGATAAGGAGGCTAAATAATGCCTTAGAAACATTAAGAAACATTTCTTATCAAAGAAGATATAAGGAAACACCAAAAGAGCAGTTTAAGCAAAAACGTGCTCTAAGCTTGGAGAGACTTGGGAGAGGACCCAAATATTGTTCTAAGACCTTAGTAATATCCTAATAGTCATTTTAAATCAATTACCAAAGAAAACCAAGCTTGAAAACAAGTTAAAACACAAAATGTGCTTTAAGGAGTCTTAAAGCACGTTTTTGAAAAATTGTCTTGTAAATGAGTTTTGAATGGCTAAATGTCCATCATTACTCTTTAATTAACATGTGTACTATATAGTATCACATTTGGAAGTCTATATCAATGGCAAATCAAAAATTTCACAACAATGTGCCTTGTTTTGTGAATAGTAAATTATTTAAGCTAGTTTATAACATAAGTCAATATAAGTGAGATATTTGGTCAACAATGACTTAAGTACCCCTTGTTACTAATGGGGGCCGGTTTCTTGTAAGGTGAGTCACCACCTTCATGACTCATTAAGAAAATAAAGTTTTGTAAAGCAAAAGTACTATTCACCTTTTACATAAATATCACACTTTAGTGATTCTCTCTCCTCACTTCTTCATTCTCCTTTGTTTCCCACGATTTCTTGCTCTCTCTCCCTTCTCCATTAACGTGAAGAGCAACTCCATGCTAGCTCCATCTAGCCTTGCACACAACTCACTCATTTTAGCTCCAAAACCAAAACAAATTACATATTCTTCTTAGTTAGCTCAAGCTCTCTCTTTCTATCTTTTCAAAATTTCAAGAGCTTCATTTTGGTGCCAAGTCAAACCACCATTAGAGGAGGAAATTCAAGTTTGGAGACTCCATTGGCTTCTCCATTCTCGTAAGGTAAAGAAAGTGTAAGAAAATCTAGGTTTCCATCATTTTCATCCTTGTCTGAAAATTTACACTCATGGGACTCCATGTTTATGCCTTGTTCTAGCTTGTTTTCTACTCTTCAAAGGATTGAGGAGGTCCTTCTTGCTTCATATCCAAGCTTGTCTTGAGAAACCAAGGTAAAACAATCACCTTAATACCTTAAAGTATATTTTAAACCTAGGGTTTGTTCCTTAGGGTTAATGTGTTATCTAGTACTCATTTGAGTCATTGGATATTGGTTAGAACATTGGCAAGGAGTTATACATTGGTGACCGAGATTGAACAAAGAAAAACCTAAGGAAGAAAGCTTTTTAAGCTTGTAAAAGAACAAGGTAAATTACTTACCTTAAGGTGTTTTATTGTTTAAGGGAATGGGATTTAGATATGTGAAGAGTTTAGTGTAGAGTTTACATTGGAAAAGGGTTATATAAAACCTAGGAGAAACAATGACTATACTTGTGAACTTGTGACTAAGGAGCAAATGAGAAGAAGAGATAGTTTAAGAACGTCAAGGTGAATTACGAAGCATTTTATTTCAAGGGATCCTTGTTGTGTGTATTCGCAGGTTGAAGGCAAATATATTGGAAATTCAGTGGTTAAGATTATTGTCATTTAAGGGCCTAAGTGCCAAGCATTCTAAGTTTAAGCACTATATGATGATGTGGTGAAGTTTAGTGTAAATTGTGTGTTAAGGTGTTGTGATGAGAATTTGTGTGGTATTGGTTGTTTGATGGAGAAACCAAGTGTTAGTGTATTATATACTAGAGAACCCATGGCAAAATTAAAGGAGAACTTAAGTGTTTGAGATGTTCTAAGGGAATTTAATGACTAAGGAAGTACTAGGATGTTCTAGGGGTTGTCTTGATGAAAAAGGGTGAATTAAGGCATTCTAATGACTTAGGTATTACCATGAAGGATTTAGGAATCAGAGAATGTATTTGAGTATTTAGACTAAGCAATGTTGGTAACAACTAGGAAGGAAACAATGTGTTGATGGATGGAAGTTTAAGTTGTGAAGGAACTTTAAGTAAATGCATAAAAGAGTTTTAGATGGTGAAAGATGCTTGGGAGATGATGTAGTAGTGGTGAGGAAAACATTTGGCATAGTGGTTACTTAGGTATGAACACCACCTAGAAACTAGTGAAAACATTACAATGTTAGCATTATTACAAGGAAATGCTAAAGACTAAGGTGAATCTTGGTGAATGATTTATGTGTTTTGAGGAGGGCTTAAGGTGCATTGAGGTGCCCAAATGAGGTTATAACATATTAGCATATATGAGGAGAAGTTTGGAGTTAAAAGGGAATTTAGAAACAAGATTCTGGAGCCGACCGACCTTAGGACCGGACCTGCAAGGTCGGTCGAGCTCAGTTTACACTACCGGAGAAAGTTTCTGGAATGGACCGACCTTGGGACCGGACTTGCAAGGTCGGTCGAGCATGTATTTTGTACGGTAATAAGTCTCTGGAATCGACCGAACATGGGACCGGACTTGGCAAGTTCGGTCGAGCTTAAATTTCCCTCGGGGAACTCTCGGGGAATGTGACCGACCTTTGGGACCGACTTGCAAGGTCGGTCGGGGTAGAATTTTCAAACGGTGAAGTGTTCTGGAATGGACCGACCTTAGGTAAGGTCGGTCGGAAGTTCGGTCGGGCCTAAAAAAAAATTAAAAAAAAAGAAATTTTAAATTCTAAGAATGGTAATAGGTAATAAGGTATACCCTTGGTAGGGTGGTAATGATTAGGACCCTAAGAACTTAAGGAATTAAGTTAAGATTAAGTATAAGTTTTAATGTTTAAAGTTAAGTTTGTAAGCTAAGTGGCAAAGACTTGAGAGGTTGTTGAATGGGAATCTTTAGGGACTAAGTGAGTTAGGTAAAGGTGCAAACAACTAATGACCTAAAAATGAATGAATGTTTTAGGTTTGTGAATTGGGACCCCGAAGAAGGTTAAACAAACAACGATCGACGGTGAACGGTACAATCCTTCTTGTGACCTGCTTGCTAACGAGGTGTCCCTCGGCTTGTGTGCTATCTGTTTAATTGCTATGACTAAAACAAGATAAAGCATGCAACCGGTTATATTTATTCTCGTTGTGTTTGTGTTATCTTTACACTAACCCGCGAGACTTGAGATGGTTACTAACCAAGTTTAGTACTTACCGAGTTAAGAATAAGAGTTAAGTTTGGTGGTCGTTGGTTAATGCTCGTTAGGGCTTAGCTAGCACATGGTGATTAAGATGTCTACTAACTGGAACTTGAGTGAGGAAACCCGGGACCGATCTCCGGTTATGCATGCTAAGGAAAAAGGGGGACGGTATCTGAATCAGATCCGCCCTCCGCTTAAGGACTTGTCTTCGGACTTGTAGCCTAGGGCCGGTTGCCGGCTCAGCTACGCTGGACTCCGTCCAGAGTAGGTGGCATTAAGATGGTGCAGTGGGATCACCTAAATCCCAGGTTCGAAATAAGCTACAACCATTCCCTTCCAGGAACGGTTTGTATACTGAGATTAAGATTAAGATTAAGATTGAGATTAAGGTAAGGAACTGAGATTAAGGAAATGAGGACTAAGGAAGGGGTTACTAACCCACTTGATAAGGGAACGCTTGAGTCGTTCATTGTTTGTGAACTATATATGTTCATCTGTGGTTATTGTTATTGCACTTCATATTATGCTTGTGTATGTAATCAATTTCCATGCTATCGACAATTAGTCGTCGTAGCCCCGTTAGCTTGGGGGCCATGAGAGGGTGTACAGCATTCGTGCTGACCCCCTCGGGGGCTATTTTTACACTTGCAGGTAAGAGACCCATGAGGACGCACTACGAGAGTAGGAGCGGTTAGATTTAGGGTGGGGTGTATATTTTGAGTTCGGGTTGCGCCTGTGCACCCGACTGTTTATATTTAAACTGATGTAAGGTGTGATTATGATTTAGCTACTTGTACTCGGTTGGTTGTGGTATTGTGAATGGTGATGTTTTGGGTTGGTTAAGTATTTTGGACAAGTATTGTATATGTTAAGGCCGGTATATTCTAACGATCAGACCGTGGCAAGGTCCAGGTGTTTATTATTTCCGCTGCGACGTATTCGATTAAGTGTTCAGTTTTACGATAACCACGAATGGCTTTGGATGGGGTGTTACAAAAAGTGGTATCAGAGCGTAGTTACACTCTGATCAAGAAATACCGGACATGAGTAACCACCGAGTTAGGATATAAGTTAAGGGATAAGTGATGGGTTAAGGGTGTGAGAAATTAGAGTGAGTAGAGTCAGATGACCACTAATAAGTGTGGATCGTCTTTATTGTCTACGGACGTTATAAATTCGTTAACCGAAACAGTGGTGAATACAAATCTAATGTGAGTTATGCTTGTTCAGATGGCAGGACGTCCTAGGGGAAGCCGAGGTCGCGGCCAGGGTGATGATGCTTCAGGAATACCTGGAGGGCAGACGATCGCAGAGATCGTAGCTTCCGCATTAGGGCATATGGGCTATCAGCCTGGTGTGGGTGCACCACCTCCACCGCCACAACCTAGGGAACCAAACTGGGTGAAGAGTCTTGCAGATCTTTGACCCGCGCACTTTAAGGGGGAGACCGATCCCGCCAAGCTTGAGGTGTACATCTCCGAGCTGGAGACCGCCTTCGAGACCCTTGATGTCCCTGCTGGGATCAAGGTGCGCCTAGCTACTTTCTATCTGAAGGGGGCGACAGGCGATTGGTGGAAGCTGGTGAGGGCCGAGCATGTGGCCAAACCAGAGTTCGGCTGGGAGCAGTACACCGCCTTGCTACGAGCAAAGTACTACCCCGCCCATGTCCAGACGAAGAAGCGCTTACAGTTGGATGCGCTTAAGCAGACGGACAAGATGACAGTGGACGAGTATTACTCAGAGTTCACTGCCTTGCTCCGTCTTCTGCTAGGTCTTGGATATTCTGACCAGATGCTGGTGGACCGCTTCTATGGCGGGCTTAGCCATCGACTCCGCTACGGCATGGGGCCGACAAGTTACACTACCTTGCAGGTAATAAGAATGATCGAGATTTGAGTAAGTAATGAGTAAGATTTAGATTATGAGAAATAAGGGTGACTAATACTGTGGAAAAGCAGGAGTGCTATCATGCCGCTGCTAAGGTTGAGATAACCGTCCAGCTGAGGGACGAGGAGAATGCTAAGAGGAAGAGTGCTGGTAAGAGCTCAGAAAGTCAATGGCAAGGAGGGTACAAGAAACAAAAGTACCAGCCTCAGGCCCAGAAAAATCAGAACCCAAAGGGGAGGGAGGAAAAGGAGAAGGCTTCGGAAGAGCCATTAAAGTTGACATATGCTATTGCAGCTACACCCCTGCGCTCTAAGGCGCCAAATGGTAAGGAAATTGATATTGAATGAGTTAAGAAACAAATTAGTAACCGTTTGAGATATGAGAATTGACATTATGAATCATCAGGATCTGAGACTGAGAAGGGAGCCGGTGGTGGCTACCAGCGACACTACATCTGTAGGTGGTGTCACAAGGACCACCCCGGGCTCGATTGTAAAGGGAACAAGGTGGAGTGCAATTTTTGTGGAGTGTATGGACACCGGGCGTATGAGTGTTACCAGAACCCTGCTAGCAGAGCATATAGGCCCGATACCAGGGGCAAGGGCAAGACCGATCAGGGAGCTGGATCTGACGGTCAAAGGAAGGTGCAGCAGCCGGCGGACAAGAACCCAAGGGTGACCCAGAAGTCGGGACCCACATTACACATGGTGGATCGGGACGATGAGCCTGGACCCTCATCGAGGCCAGGTACCGCTATAACCATTTAGTAATAAAACTACCTGCTTACCGCATTATCATGCATGTTTGGTGAATAAATGAGTTAAGTAAGAATAAGATGAGATTAGAACTTAGGTAAGATATAACCTACTACCACTTTAGGAAGATTCAACATCTGCTACCCAATACCACCTACACCTAACCCGGAGCACACTGACATCGAAACCATAGACTTTCCAACCGAACAATGTCAGGTTATCCGCCCAGGTATGATTTTATTAAGGGGATACCTGACACCCGAAGCGCAAATAGCCATCATCAGAAGATGCGATCAACTAGGAATGGGACCGGGAGGTTTTTACACACCGGAGTACCCAGGGGGAGCAAGGATGAAATTAAAAATGATGAGCTTGGGCAAGGATTGGAATCCGTATGCCAAGAATTACCAAACCATGAGGGAGCAAGATGGAGTCTCACCACCGGAAATACCCGAAGAGTTCCATCCAGTTATTACACAAGTCGTGGAAATCGCTCAGCAGTTGGAAGCTGAACCGATTCCAAACATCCAGGCAGACATTTGCATTGTAAACTTCTACGAGAAGGATGGGAGGCTGGGACTACACCAGGATAAGGACGAGACAGCGGAGTCTCTCGAAAGAGGGATACCCGTAGTGTCTTGGTCCATTGGGGATGATGCAGAGTTTATATACGGCGAGCAGAAGCGTGCGGACCGTGCAGATAAGTTGGTACTTAAGTCAGGTGATGTGTTAATTATGGGAGGAGAATCAAGGATGTTATACCATGGGATTAAGAGAATCAAGCTGAATACAGCACCGTCAGCAGTAATCAATGCGACGCATATGAGACCAGGAAGACTAAACCTAACCTTTAGACAATATTAGCCATGTAATGTTAGAATGAGATGAGGAATGAGATGTAAGATCGAAGCACATGTTGTAAACAGGATGGTCATGAATAAAATAACAGTGTTGTTCACATAAATTGTTACGACTCTTGTTATACCATCAATACGCATGAAGCTTGTGAACACAATTAGGTTATGGACTCGGTACGGAAAGTGCACTAAGCATACTTACAGAGGCACAGGCCGATGCCAGCGGTACTATCCTCACCGGCACCTTTCCGATTAATGGGATTGAGGCATCAGTTCTCTTCGACTCAGGGGCCTCGCATACCTTTGTCTCGGCATCATTCGCGAGCAGGTTGGGGCTAGACGCTGATGAGCTACCCGACTTCACGGTTACGCTCCCGTCTAAGGAGAAGGTTCGTTGCACTCGTTATTACCGAGGAGCCACTGTCAGAATTAAGGGAGAAGACTTTCCAGTCAGTTTCATTGAGTTCAGTAAGCTAGGATTTGATGTTATCTTCGGGATGAACTGGTTGGAGCGGCACAAGGGACGTATCCTCTGCGCCGAGCATAGATTGCTGCTCAGGAGTCCGTCTGGGGTAACAATATCATACCGCCAGAGGCCTAAGGAGCCTTCGACTAAGATCATCACCGCCATGGCAATGTATAAAGAATTAAGGAGAAAGGAAGAAGTATACCTCTGCTATGTACAGGACATAGAGAGAGACCCTGAGTTCGACCCCGACTTACTGGTAGTGTCGGAGTTCCCCGACTTATTTCCACGGGAACTACCCGGCATGCCACCCACTCGGGAGGTAGAGTTCACCATCGAGCTGCTACCTGGTACCGGACCGATAGCCAAAGCACCATACCGTATGGCTCCGGCAGAAATGACTGAGTTAAAGGAACAATTGAAAGATTTGTTGGATAAGGGATTCATTAGACCAAGTGTGTCACCATGGGGAGCGCCAGTCCTCTTCGTGAAGAAGAAGGATGGTAGTCTCCGCCTCTGCATCGACTATAGAGAGCTGAATGCAGTGACAGTGAAGAATAAGTACCCACTACCCCGCATTGATGATCTGTTCGATCAGTTGAAGGGAGCATCTGTGTTCTCCAAGATTGATCTCAGATCGGGGTATCATCAGATAGCCATTAAGGAGGGAGACATTGAGAAGACGACATTCCGGACACGATACGGCCACTATGAGTTTATAGTGATGCCGTTCGGTTTGTCGAACGCACCGGCGAAGTTTATGGATCTGATGAACCGCTTGTTCCGGGAACAGCTGGACAAGTCGGTTGTGGTTTTTATTGATGACATTCTGATATACTCGAAGTCTAAGATTGAACATGAAGAACATCTGAGGAGAGTATTAGAAATACTAAGGGAGAACCAGCTATATGCTAAGTTCTCCAAGTGTGAGTTTTGGCTTGACCAGGTCTCTTTCTTAGGTCATGTCATCTCAGATGCTGGGATCGCAGTGGATCCAGCAAAGATTGATGCCGTACGTACTTGGCCAAGGCCAAAGACTGTTACCGGACATCCGGAGCTTTCTCGGTCTGGCAGGTTACTACAGGAGGTTTGTTAGATTTCAGCAAGGTCGCGAAGCCGATGACCAGTTTGATGAAGAAAGATGCACCGTTCTTGTGGACAGTTGACTGTGAGAGATCATTTCAGCGCTTGAAGGACTCATTGACCACTGCACCGGTTCTGACCATTCCAGACGGTACAGAGGGCTTTGAGGTTTTTTGTGATCATCCGGCAGAGGGCTGGTTGCGTGCTCATTCAACATGGCAAGGTGGTGGCATATGCCTCACGCCAGTTGAAGAAACATGAGGAGAACTACCCCACACATGATTTAGAGCTGGGAGCTGTAGTATTCGCCTTGAAGATATGGCGCCACTACTTATATGGGGTTAGTGTCACGATCTACACCGATCACAAGAGTTTGAAATACATATTCACTCAGAAGGAGTTAAATCTTCGACAGAGGAGATGGTTGGAGTTTCTGAAAGACTATGACATTGACCTCCAATACAAAGAGGGGAAGGCCAATGTTGTAGCAGATGCCCTGAGCCGTCGAGCACACTCACTCCCACTCGCTAGTTTCTTTCTCTAGCTTGGTTGATGAGGTGCGAGAGGCTCAGAGGACAGATGAGTACATGAGAGAGGTCAGACAGAAGCTGGCAGATGGTACCTTTGAGAGTCAGAATACGACTTCAGACTTCATGATGATGATCTGATCAGACTTAAGGCCGGTTATGCATACCACGGGGCAACGCGGATCTGAAAGACCGTATACTTATAGAATCACACTGTTCTTCAGTTTCCATCCATCCGGGAGCCTCTAAAATGTATAAGGACATGAAGAATACTTCTGGTGGTCGGGGATGAAGACAGATGTTACCGAGTTCGTCTTGAGGTGTCTCACATGCCAGAAGGTGAAATTCGAGCACCGACGACCGGGCGGAATGGCACAGTCGATGCCAGTTCCGGAGTGGAAGTTCCATGATATCTCATGGACTTCGTAGTTGGGCTTCCACCTGCTAGGGGAGGTCTCAACATGATATGGGTGGTGGTGGATCGCCTTACCAAAGTAGCCCGATTCATACCGATGAAGGATACTTGGAAGGTGACCAAATTAGCTGAGTTTATTTGAGAAAGAAATCATGAGACATCACGGGATACCAAAGACCATAGTGTCAGATAGAGATACCAGATTCCTTTCGAGGTACTGGAGAGCTACTAGAGAAGCGTTGGGTACAGAACTCAAGCTGAGTACCGCGTGCCATCCTCAGACAGATGGTCAGACTGAGCGTACTATTCAGACACTCGAGGACATGCCAGAGCATGTGCCTTAGACTTCCAGGGCAGTTGGATTGACAGATTGCATCTGATCGAGTTTTCATACAACAACTCTATCACGCTTCGATCAAGATGGCACCTTTTCAAGCGTTGTACGGTAGACCTTGTCGTACACCGCTCTACTGGGATGAGTCGAGTGAGACGGTCATTATAGGACCAGAGTACTTAGAGCAAGTTAAGGCTGAAGTTCAGCAAATTAGGGAGAACATGAAGCTGCTCAAGATAGGCAGAAGTCGTATGCTGATATCGACGACGAGACCTGGAGTTCGCAGTGGGCGACCAGGTATTTCTGCGAGTTTCACCGATGAAGGGTGTATTCAGGTTTGGGAAAGGGCAATTAAGCCCGAAATTTGTTGGTCCTTATGAGATTACGGAGCGGGTGGGCCCGATTGCTTACAGGTTGAATTTACCTGCTGAGCTGGGTAAAGTGCATGATGTTTTTCATGTTTCACAGCTAAAGAAATACATGCACCACCCCTCCCATGTGTTAGAACCTGAGAGGTTGACTTTAGAACCGAATATGAGATCCGTGGAGACTCCTCAGAGAATCTTGGACAGTAAGACTAGGGACACTCGCCACAATCAGTGCGACTGGTGAAGGTTCTCTGGTCTAACCAGGATGTCGAAGAGGCCACGTGGGAATTAGAGGATAAGATGAGGGCGAAGTACCCTTCTTTATTTACTGACTAGATCGCCTGTATAGGGTACGGGGCGTACCCCTTTTTAAGGGGGCTAGAGCTTCCTCGCTTTTGAGTTAGGAAACGATCATGTTTGTCGTTTGTTTGGTTGTTTAAGATATGAATTTGTGTAAGTTGCTACACTTCGGTGTAAGTTTGAGTATGTATAATACTTATGTATTGTATTTGAGATTGACCTTTGAGTCCTGAGATGTGTGAATGTGAATATAAGATGTGGTGTTAAGATTAAGGGAATTGAGTACCGTGAATGATTAAGCACAGAATTGAGTACCGTGAATGATTAAGCACATATGTGAACTTTGAGGACAAAGTTCTTTTAAGGGGGGTAGATTGAAATACCCCAAACTTAGATATGGTGTTTAGATGATAAACTAAGAGATAATGAGGCTAAATAATGCCTTAGAAACATTAAGAAACATTTCTAATCAAAGAAGATATAAGGAAACACCAAAAGAGCAGTTTAAGCAAAAACGTGCTCTAAGCTTGGGGAGACTTGGGAGAGGACCAAAATATTGTTCTAAGACCTTAGTAATATCCTAATGGTCATTTTAAATCAATTACCAAAGAAAACCAAGCTTGAAAACAAGTTAAAACACAAAATGTGCTTTAAGGAGTCTTAAAGCACGTTTTTGAAAAATTGTCTTGTAAATGAGTTTTGAATGGCTAAATGTCCATCATTACTCTTTAATTAACATGTGTACTATATAGTATCACATTTGGAAGTCTATATCAATGGCAAATCAAAAATTTCACAACAATGTGCCTTGTTTTGTGAATAGTAAATTATTTAAGCTAGTTTATAACATAAGTCAATATAAGTGAGATATTTGGTCAACAATGACTTAAGTACCCCTTGTTACTAATGGGGGCCGGTTTCTTGTAAGGTGAGTCACCACCTTCATGACTCATTAAGAAATAAAGTTTTGTAAAGCAAAAGTACTATTCACCTTTTACATAAATATCACACTTTAGTGATTCTCTCTCCTCACTTCTTCATTCTCCTTTGTTTCCCACGATTTCTTGCTCTCTCTCCCTTCTCCATTAACGTGAAGAGCAACTCCATGCTAGCTCCATCTAGCCTTGCACACAACTCACTCATTTTAGCTCCAAAACCAAAACAAATTACATATTCTTCTTAGTTAGCTCAAGCTCTCTCTTTCTATCTTTTCAAAATTTCAAGAGCTTCATTTTGGTGCCAAGTCAAACCACCATTAGAGGAGGAAATTCAAGTTTGGAGACTCCATTGGCTTCTCCATTCTCGTAAGGTAAAGAAAGTGTAAGAAAATCTAGGTTTCCATCATTTTCTTCCTTGTCTGAAAATTTACACTCATGGGACTCCATGTTTATGCCTTGTTCTAGCTTGTTTTCTACTCTTCAAAGGATTGAGGAGGTCCTTCTTGCTTCATATCCAAGCTTGTCTTGAGAAACCAAGGTAAAACAATCACCTTAATACCTTAAAGTATATTTTAAACCTAGGGTTTGTTCCTTAGGGTTAATGTGTTATCTAGTACTCATTTGAGTCATTGGATATTGGTTAGAACATTGGCAAGGAGTTATACATTGGTGACCGAGATTGAACAAAGAAAAACCTAAGGAAGAAAGCTTTTTAAGCTTGTAAAAGAACAAGGTAAATTACTTACCTTAAGGTGTTTTATTGTTTAAGGGAATGGGATTTAGATATGTGAAGAGTTTAGTGTAGAGTTTACATTGGAAAAGGGTTATATAAAACCTAGGAGAAACAATGACTATACTTGTGAACTTGTGACTAAGGAGCAAATGAGAAGAAGAGATAGTTTAAGAACGTCAAGGTGAATTACAAGAAGCATTTTATTTCAATGGGAGCCTTGTTGTGTGTATTCGCAGGTTGAAGGCAAATATATGTGGAAATTCAGTGGTTAAGATTATTGTCATTTAAGGGCCTAAGTGCCAAGCATTCTAAGTTTAAGCACTATATGATGATGTGGTGAAGTTTTAGTGTAAATTGTGTGTTAAGGTGTTGTGATGAGAATTTGTGTGGTATTGGTTGTTTGATGGAGAAAAACCAAGTGTTAGGATGTATTATATACTAGAGAACCCATGGCAAAATTTAAAGGAGAACTTAAGTGTTTGAGATGTTCTAAGGGAATTTAATGACTAAGGAAGTACTAGGATGTTCTAGGGGTTGTCTTGATGAAAAAGGGTGAATTAAGGCATTCTAATGACTTAGGTATTACCATGAAGGATTTAGGAATCAAGAGAATGTATTTGAGTATTTAGGACTTAAGCAAATGTTGGTAAACAACTAGGAAGGAAACAATGTGTTGATGGATGGAAGTTTAAGTTGTGAAGGAACTTTAAGTAAATGCATAAAAGAGTTTTAGATGGTGAAAGATGCTTGGGAGATGATGTAGTAGTGGTGAGGAAAACATTTGGCATAGTGGTTACATTAGGTATGAACCACCACCTAGAAACCTAGTGAAAACATTACAAGTGTTAGCATTATTACAAGGAAAATGCATAAAGACTAAGGTGAATCTTGGTGAATGATTTAATGTGTTTTGAGGAGGGCTTAAGGTGCATTTGAGGTGCCCAAATGAGGTTATAACATATTAGCATATATGAGGAGAATTTGGAGTTAAAAGGGAATTTAGAAACAAGATTCTGGAGCCGACCGACCTTAGGACCGGACTTGCAAGGTCGGTCGAGCTCAGTTTACACTACCGGAGAAAGTTTCTGGAATGGACCGACCTTGGGACCGGACTTGCAAGGTCGGTCGGGCATGTATTTTGTACGGTAATAAGTCTTTGGAATCGACCGAACATGGGACCGGATTTGGCAAGTTCGGTCGAGCTTAAATTTCCCTCGGGGAAACTCTCGGGAATGGACCGACCTTGGGACCGGACTTGCAAGGTCGGTCGGGGTAGATTTTTCAAACGGTGAAGTGTTCTGGAATGGACCGACCTTAGGTAAGGTCGGTCGGAAGTTCGGTCGGGCCTAAAAAAATAAAAAAAAAAAAGAAATTTTAAATTCTAAGAATGGTAATAGGTAATAAGGTATACCCTTGGTAGGGTGGTAATGATTAGGACCCTAAGAACTTAAGGAATTAAGTTAAGATTAAGTATAAGTTTTAATGTTTAAAGTTAAGTTTGTAAGCTAAGTGGCAAAGACTTGAGAGGTTGTTGAATGGGAATCTTTAGGGACTAAGTGAGTTAGGTAAAGGTGCAAACAACTAATGACCTAAAAATGAATGAATGTTTTAGGTTTGTGAATTGGGACCCCGAAGAAGGTTAAACAAACAACGATCGACGGTGAACGGTACAATCCTTCTTGTGACCTGCTTGCTAACGAGGTGTCCCTCGGCTTGTGTGCTATCTGTTTAATTGCTATGACTAAAACAAGATAAAGCATGCAACCGGTTATATTTATTCTTGTTGTGTTTGTGTTATCTTTACACTAACCCGCGAGACTTGAGATGGTTACTAACCAAGTTTAGTACTTACCGAGTTAAGAATAAGAGTTAAGTTTGGTGGTCGTTGGTTAATGCCCGTTAGGGCTTAGCTAGCACATGGTGATTAAGATGTCTACTAACTGGAACTTGAGTGAGGAAACCCGGGACCGATCTCCGGTCATGCATGCTAAGGAAAAAGGGGGACGGTATCTGAATCAGATCCGCCCTCCGCTTAAGGACTTGTCTTCGGACTTGTAGCCTAGGGCCGGTTGCCGGCTCAGCTACGCTGGACTCCCGTCCAGAGTAGGTGGCATTAAGATGGTGCAGTGGGATCACCTAAATCCCAGGTTCGAAATAAGCTACAACCATTCCCTTCCAGGAACGGTTTGTATACTGAGATTAAGATTAAGATTAAGATTGAGATTATTGTAAGGAACTGAGATTAAGGAAATGAGGACTAAGGAAGGGGTTACTAACCCACTTGATAAGGGAACGCTTGAGTCGTTCATTGTTTGTGAACTATATATGTTCATCTGTGGTTATTGTTATTGCACTTCATATTATGCTTGTGTATGTAATCAATTTCCATGCTATCGACAATTAGTCGCCGTAGCCCCGTTAGCTTGGGGGCCATGAGAGGGTGTACCAACATTCGTGTTGACCCCCTCGGGGGCTATTTTTACACTTGCAGGTAAGAGACCCATGAGGACGCACTACGAGAGTAGGAGCGGTTAGATTTAGGGTGGGGTGTATATTTTGAGTTCGGGTTGCGCCTGTGCACCTGACTGTTTATATTTAAACTGATGTAAGGTGTGATTATGATTTTGCTACTTGTACTCGGTTGGTTGTGGTATTGTGAATGGTGATGTTTTGGGTTGGTTAAGTATTTTGGACAAGTATTGTATATGTTAAGGCCGGTATATTCTAACGATCAGACCGTGGCAAGGTCCAGGTGTTTATTATTTCCGCTGCGACGTATTCGATTAAGTGTTCAGTTTTGCGATAACCACGAATGGCTTTGGATGGGGTGTTACATTTACACAGATTTTAGTCACGCCGACTTATACTATCTCAGGGAACTCTCAGTCATAAAAGACTCTAACTTAACCTCTTGTTCCTTCTCTCAACCATGTCTGAAATTTTGTTCAAATACCCTTAAGTGATCCGAGACCAAAAGGGAAGAACAAGGTGCAAAAAAATCAACTTTGGAAGGGTAAGTTGTTTACTTAAACCTAGAACTCCTTAATCATGGTTTAAGCTAATTACTTGAGCTAAAAACTAACTTAGCCCTATGGTGGATATAGTTCCAAGAGGAGGAAGGAATAAAAGTGTTTTTGGAGCATCAAAACTTGTAGTTAACCTCTTAAAACACATTTTAAGCTTTAAGGAAATTTATGTTATATAACTAATGAAGCCGAGAAAATATCCGGGGGAATGGGTTGTTATAACCTAAAAATTCTCATAAAATTATGGTGATGCATTTGATTAACTTATCTACGTGTTTAGTAACTTAAATGATAAAATTATAGGGTTTTAAGGTTAAAATGTAATTACCGGAAAGTTAAGGGTTAAAAACAAAGTTGGCTAAGAGTTTATATGTTCCTATGATTATTTTATGCTCATTTAAAGTTATGTTTGAGCTTTGTAATAATGCCATGTATTCAGGCCATTTTAATAAGTTATTTAGTACCTTTATTACATTAAAAGTTAAGTTTATGTTTAGTATAATGTTTGGTGAGGAAATACGGAGTTACTATTTGGTGAAATTTAATCACCTATAAATATTGAAGTTAAATTATCTACGAATTTGGTAAAATTATATTAGAGTTTAATGACATAAATAAGCTTTAAAAGTAATTATAAACTTAAGGGATGTTCTAGTGAACACATGGGCAAAGTATGGGCCGTTTAATGTAAATAACTAAACTTTAGAATGGAAACATGTTATATAACCAAAATTTAGGCCTTATTTGGAGTTTAGATGAAAAATATAAGTTTTTGTAAGATTAAGGACTTAAATGAAAACCTTTGGAAAATTTGGGGTCAAATTTGTAATTATGGAAAATATGGGTCAAGGTAGTGTTAGGTGGTCAACCTTGACCTTATTAAGGGTGTTGACCAAGTTAGATAAGAGGAATCATTAAAATAGGAATTTTAAAAAAGTTTAGGAGTTAATTGTAAGTTTGGAAAACTTACTGTGAGCCTCGATTTTTAAACCCTATCCTATGCTGATTAGGTTGATTAGGATCTGATCGGGTTCTAGGTCCTCTTATAACCTAAGTTTAATAACTAAGTCATATAACCATAATTATTAAGACCAAAGTTAGCTCACTGGAACCTAATTACGAGTCGCCACCTAATTTTAACCTAAATCAAATTAGCAAAGGAGAGTCGGGTTCGGGGGCTTGATATTCGACTTAATTAAGGGTTCAATTACTTTCGTTACCCCTAAAAGTCGTTTTTCCTCTACTTAGTTTAATTATGGCTTATTACGAGTCATTTTAACCTAAGTGCGCGCTCCTGATTTTTTTTATTTTTTATCATTTTTGACACAAAATTAAAGTGGAAATTAAAACTACCTAAACTAGGGTTTCGGAGGCAGAATTAGGTCAAATTTTAATTATTTCCGTAGCCACGGACCTAATGTCCGAACCCACGGACCCTGGTTAACCTAGTTATACAAAAAAGTCAAATCGAAAAGAAAACAAATTTTTGAAAAGTCCGGGGCCACAGACAGAGCGTCCGTGGGCCCGGACATAAGTTGAAAAAACCTAGACAATTCAAAAACTTAATTCCCGCCGCGGTCCGGGGGTGTCCGTGGCCTCGGACAGGCCGTCCGGGCCCCCGGACAAGCTGTCTGTAGCCTTGGACCACCCTCGGACGGCGGTGTTCTGGTGGTTCCCGGCGGTGTTTTTGGCTCAAAATTTATGGGCGTGTTCCTTGAAAGATTTACAAGATGTTAATAATCAAAAGATTTCAATTTGAAGTCAGAATAATGACAAAACTTAGCAAACAAGTTAAAGGGCAGAAACAAAGAAAAACACTAACTCAGAAGCTGAAAAGGTTCAATTTGATTCCAAATTTTAACAGAGAGTTAATGAAGTCGAGGGGAGTTAGAAAACCTGAATAATAACCTGTTTTGCCTTTGTATTCGAGGTGTTTCTTTACGTCGGGATACTTCAGAGGCCTCGTGGATGCCGGTTCCGAACTGAGATTGACCCGAGCTTTTGACTCTTGAGACTTGGTGGTGTTCTTCACGTTTTAGCGGTGGTTTGATGGTGGTTTGATGATTGTGGATGCAACGGGAGTAAAAGAATGTATTTTGGTGTTGATTTTGATGAGATTTCGGTATTTGATTGTGACTCGGGAGTTCAAAACGTGGAGAGAATGAGATGGCCGGCTTCTTTTATCGTCTAGGGTTCTTGGAGTTCTGGTTTAATCAAGAGATAAGGTTCCTAATATAGGCTTCCTTAAAGATAGAAAAATTCAGAAAAAACTAAGATTTACCGACGTTTTAGCTCAAGGGTTTCCAAAAGGAATTTGACCATGAAATTTTAACCATGTGTAAAGGATGATATTTCGATTTTTCTGAGGTGGAATCGAATTTTTTGGATATTGGAATATTTTTATATTCAATTTCTCTTCAGATTCAATCAGAAATTACTAGAAAATTATTGGAAATTCGAAAAATCAAAATTCCAAAGCCATTATGCTTAAAATGTCATCCTTTATCATGTGTTAAAATTTCAAAGCATTTCAAGTTGATTTAAGCCATTTCCAGAGGAGAGAGAAAGCTCATAGGGGGCTTAGGTGCCTTGAAAAATTACGAAAATGCCCCTGAAGATGACTAAGTTGTCCCTAGCACTCCAAAATGTGCCAATCAAACTGGGAATCCTCGCTACTTGACCAAACTAGCCTATTAGTAAAGACTCTCTTCCGGGGGGTTAAAATTTTGGGTATAACAGATTGCCCCCCGTCAACTAGGCTTTGTAATGGAAATGAAAAGGCTAGTTGATGCTTGAGTGATACCCCAAAATTTTGGATCCTCAAAGACCCCGTATGCCGTTTGAAATCCAATGGGTTGTGTCGAGCTATTCGAAGGCGCTGATTACCTAAAGGAGAGGGAGATGTTGTTGAACTATTCGAAGGCGCCAACTACCTGAAATGATGATATGTTGTCGAGCTATTCTAAGGCGCTGACTACCTAAAGTGATGAAAATGATGTCAAGCTATGCTAAGGCGTTGACTACCTAAAGTGATGAAAATGACGTCAAGCTATTATAAGGCGTTGACTACCAAAAATTGATGAAAATGATGTCAAGCTATTCTAAGGCGTTGACTACCTGAAAATGATGTCAATGATGTCAAGTTATTCTAAGGTGTTGACTACCTGAAAATGATGAAAATGATGTCAAGCTATTCTAAGGCGCTGACTACCTGAAAATGATGAAAATGAAATAATATCAAGCGATTCTAAGGAGTTGACTACCTAAAAGAAAAATAATGAAATAAATGTCAAGCGATTATAAGGCGTTGACTACCTAAAAGCGAAATAATGAAATAAAGTGTAGATGCAGGAATGCTGATATGCTAGCGCTGCTGATGATGTTGGTGACGCTGATGATGCTGATGATGCTCGGATGCTTATAGGGACCGAAACCCGTGCCAATGCCCCTGGCTAGACCCATTGTGGACTTATTGCCATTGCCCCCCACACCGGTGTGTAGGGATAACTCCTGGTAAAAACCCTGGGGACTTATTGCCATCTTCTACCATTCGTTGATCCCAAAATAAGTTGACATAGCACAGGAGGATTTATTGCCATCACCTCGCCAACTTTTCTGTCGCTAGGTCTTGTGACGCGCCTGGATAATGCAAATAGGTCTTGGGACGCGCCTATATGAATGAAATGAATGCAATGTGTTTGATGAGAGTAGGTAAACTAAAGAGTGATGCTAGGTCTTACTACGAGCCTAAAGGTATGATTCTAGGTCTTATGACGAGCCTAAAGATGGATCTAGGTCTTATGACGAGCCTAAAGGTGGATCTAGGTCTTATGACGAGCCTAAGGATGGATTTTAGGTCTTATGACGAGCCTAAAGGTTGGATCTAGGTCTTATGACGAGCCTAAAGATGGTTCTAGGAAGCAAGGCATGTTTTACGCAAATGATTATGATGAAGGTCGATTGTAAAAGTGCCAAACACGACAATGATAAGGTGTATGAAATCCAACTGCAAATAAGGATCAAAAATTGCTCAAAACCTGAAATTACTGGAAAATGTGCCAAACGTGGCTGTGATGAGGATTGAAAATTGTCCAAAAAAGAAATTGCTGGAAAATGTGTCAAACGTGGCTATGATGAGAAAACTGTATTGAAAGAGAAAAGTGTAATAACCATTTCCCGACTAAGAATTTTAGATCTGTAATTTGTTTCTTAGAAGATGAGCATGCCGCAGATGGCAGTGGTGGTTGGGGATTATGACTAGCCTGTGGTGTATGATGTGGAGGTAAAGGGCTTATGTGTGCCTGTGGTGTATGATGTGGAGGTAAGGGCTTATGTGTGTCTGTGGTGTATGATGTGGAGGTAAGGGCTTATATGTGCCTGTGGTGTATGATGTGAAGGTAAGGGCTTATGTGTGCCTGTAATGTGAGGGTGGTGGTGATGTTTGAGCTGTTGGGTTTCAATTGTGCTTGCAATTGTTGGAACCAACAATTGCCCCCAGTGTTTTCCTTAAGGCAATCTGAGCTTTAGAGCTTATGGCAATCGATCGGGCCCCTAGTATTTTCTTTGATTAAACGTGCGAACGAGTCTCATCCTTACAAGGTCAAGGACTATGTTTTGATGTGGTGCTTCCTAACCTACACTTAATGTGTCTATTTCTTGCACTCGTTTCTTGCTTTCAGTCAAAACTTCTAGACCATTGAATTTGATATTCGTTAGATTTACGCATTTGATCTGTTACTTTCACGTGATTGGATACACACCTTACAAGTCAGAAGTCTTTAAAGCTTATAACATGGCCATGGGGTGTAATGAAAGACAAGGGACCGTGGACGGATATTTGAGGTATGAGGAGCTTAAAGGGGTGACCAAAGCTGCACCTTGCGTCTTCTCTCGGATTCATCTTTCTTGTCTTGAAGTTGTCTAGTTGCTTTGTGTTGCCGTTGTTTTCGAGCTTCTGGACATGGACTTTTGAAGTTTTCCTTTACACCATTTCGATTTCCTCGAGGCACTTCGGGTTTGCCTTTTTGTTTTATCATTTCTTGACTTCACCTTCGGGGTTCTTGTGTCTCCTGGTTTTTGAGTTTCGAGAGCTGTTTTGATGTGAGCTCTTTGGATCCTGTGTCACTCTGGGACCATTTACGGATCGCTTCGTCATGCTGATAGCAGAATTGCTTCTTTGGACGGATGAGAACGTTATCTGAGAGTCGGGCTCCTCTCTTCCTTTGGTCACCGGGTCAGACATTCATCATTGGCTGGGTTATTTTGTGGAGTTCATAATATCGAAAAGGGATATATGAAAGGCTCAGCGGGGGTGCCTAGAGTTTAATGACAGGTGTAGACACCAAAAATTCTCACCCTATAAAGAAAAATCCAAAAGATAAACAAAATAAGAGGGTCGTCGCCTTTATTTTTAAAACTTGTTCATGTGCATACCAAATTGAAACTGTTATGCTATGACAATTTTTTTAATTAATTTTCAAAGCATCCGTCTTCAAGTCCGTCCCTTTTCGTTATTTACTTATTTTACCATTTTATTTTTCGATTTATTTCATGTTAGTCAGTTACGTTTTATTCGCTTATTTATTTGCTTATTTATTTTATTTTAGTTCATGATATCTCGTTACTTGTTTAGTTTATCTCATTTCATTGATACATTTACTTGCATTTCCTTTATTAGTACTTGTTTTTATTTGCTTTTATCGTTATTACTTTTAGAATCATTTTCATTATTTTATGCACATATGTCATTATATCGCCAATTCGATTTAACTCACTCTCACCTCATTTTATTTTGTTACTTCTTTTTTCTATCTTATTTGCTGCTATTCGTGCATAGTTGACTCAGTTTCCATTTTTAAGATATTCACTTGTATTTTTACTTCCGTCGTACTAGTACTATTTTGTTATTTTATGTGCATGTTATTAGCACTTTATATTTGTTACTGTTAATATTATTTTGTTTATTTACCTCATTTACTACTAACTTGCATCTAATTCAATTTCCATTTTATTACATTTGTTTATACTTTCGCAAGTGTCTTACTAGTATTATTCCATTGTTTAATGTACTTATTATTATGTATTTCGTCTATTTTGCATCTTATTATATTTTGTATATTATTATCCACATTGTATTATTTCATGACTCTTGAAAAGAAAACATTTCTTTAGATAAAACCGTTTCGTCTTACTGTACATTTACATTCAAAACACTAGCGCTTTTAAGGGATTGTTCAGTTTCAGCTCGACCTCTATTATTATTTCCCACATTTTAAATATCGAGTTCTCTTATAGCTTATGTGGTTATCATGTTAGAGAGGAAGGCCATGGAACCCAAGTTCAAAACCTGGGCCAAGGACGTTTTTTGTCCCTTTAATTTTTGATTGTTTCTTCTCATTTTGGGTCCAACCGAGTGTGGTCTCGGCCAGTCAGGCCCTGTTCCATCTGCGCCCAAGACAAAATGAAAACTCTAATGTCTATCTGCTCATCTCAATCTTTTCTATAAAACGTAAGCAACAAAAATGACCTAGACTACAGTAACCCGCCGTTCATTATCATCTCCCCGATCAATCCTTTCTCCAGTGTTCTCCATTTCTGTCAGTCCCTTTTATCCACATTTTATAAGGCGCGTTATCTTGGCAGCAATCCCCCATGTCACATTCAGCCGAAGGCCAACTCCAGTCCCATTTGGAGGGCGCTTCTCACTGTTCAGGATCTCGTGCAGGTTGGGGCGTACAAGAAGATTGGTGATGGGCAAACTACACGCATTTGTGACAGATGGCTCCCCTCTAAGGAGGGGGGTACGCCTTACCTTTGGTCGATTCCTCAGCATCTACATCATGCCCCAGTTTCTGATTTTATGCTCTCCCCCTCGGCATGGAATGTCTCGGATTTAAACTCCGTCTTTCATCCAGAAGATGTTCAGCACATTCTCAAGGTAGCGTTGCCAGGGGATGTCTTATCACGGGACTCTTGGTTTTGGGGCCTCTCTCCTTCTGGCCAGTATACGGTCAAAAGTGCATATCATTGTGATGTAGCCCTTTCCCGCCTTGCGCATCCTTCGCCTTCTTCTATGACCTCATCTCCTCAAAGTCAGGCGAATAGACATTTATGGGCTCTTGATATGCCACCCCGTGTTTGTCTGTTTGGATGGAAACTGTTGCATGGAATTGTTCCATGCCGAGCTCTATTGGCTTATCGACTGCACCGTCCGGATCTCCAACCCTGTGTTCTCTGTGGCGGCAGTGACACCATTCTCCATGCCCTATTTCGCTGCCCTACAGTATGCTCTTATTGGGATCACCTGTGCATCCCCCATCCCCCGCCCCTGCAAACGGACAACGCGTTTATTGATTGGTTTACCGATTGCTGCGTTTCCTTGCCACGACATCGTCTTTCCTCGCTTGTCTCGCTGCTTTGGCGTTTATGGTATGCCCGTTGCCAGTATGCCCATCACCGTGTCACCACTTTTGAAGTAGGATGGTTTCAGGCGGACTGCTTTTTGAGCCTCAGCACTGCTCCTTCAGCTATTGCTATATCTCCATCCTTGGCGGCGGCCCGTCTTTCGGGGCATTGTTTCGTCGAGATTGCTGTTGATGTGGGCCTGGATAGGTTTGATTGTTTTGGCCTTGGGGCTGTCGCAGTTTACAAGAACGATGTTATTGGTGCGGCATTGATGGGCGGTTTGACGGCTACGGATCCGTCACATTTGGAGGCAGCAGCACTTCAGTTAGGCCTTGACCTTGCCAAGCAAAACCATTATTCTCATGTGCGGCTCCTGTCTGACTGGAAGAATGTGGTTGATTACTTCACGGCCTTTGGTCGGTCCGGCCTCTCTGACAATGCAAAACAAGTGCTCCATCATGCTTTGGACACTTTGGCCCCTCTACACGATGTCCAATGCTATCATGTTAGTCGTCTAGATAATTTAACTGCACACAACCTAGCGTCTTTAGCTAGAATATTGCAACTCTGCGCGAGTTGCTGGAAGTCTGTTGACTTTCTATCCTATGTACTTGACATTTGCTCTTGATCTATATAATATATGATATTTCAAAAAAAAAAACAAAGAACTCACTCCTCTCGACTATCAAAGAAAAAACAGACAAGAATCCCTAAGTTCCAAATCTTCATCATCCTGGGTCTGCCATATCTTACTTCGTTAGTTTCCATCCTAATCCTCTCTTCAAAATCAGGTTTTCTCTCCAAATCATTCATTATCGGCAATTTCGTAAACCTACTGGCGAACTGAGAGCATACAAGCTCTGTGCATTTTCCATTCCGATCATGACAGATTTTGCAAGCGACTGGTGAACCAAGGAACGCAACTTCTGCGCTTTCTTCATTCCCTCAACCGGTGAACGAAGAATAGATGGCTCTGCACCTTTTTAATCACTTTACTCTCAACTTTGCAACCCAGACTGGCGACGAAAGGGATTACCAGCTCTGCGCCCCCTCCACCCACTCCATCTCCTCCTCTTGACGTTTCAAACTCAAACTGGCGACGAAAGGAAATACATGCTCTGCCCCTCATCCTCTTCGCACCGGTAATTCTGCACATCACTGGCGAAGAAAGACATATGCTCTGCGTCGCTCTTATTCATTCTTGTCACCGACGATGGGTCTGCTATGGCTTTGATATTGGTCGATTTACACTCAGAAATTCAGGGATTGATTATCCCCGTTGCCAAGTCCGGACTTCGTTATTATTCTGGTTTGATTTGTGCTTTGTCATGGTCATCTGGATTATTTGATTCACTAGCATTTGAGTTATTTTGGTTTAGTCTGTGAGTACCTAATGCCTGTTGTTCTTTGTATGTTCATGTCACGCGGCTACTGATTTCTGGAGGGCACCCATATCTGAAAGGGGCTAAATCACTAGAGCACGCGGGTACCTTCTACTGGGACTTGTAGCTGGGTTGAGGTTGCGGACTCGGCTTCAGTTTGCTTCACATGGGCTAAGATACTACCAGTTAACCTCTCCATTTCAATCCTTCTGACTATTGTTTGTTAAATAATCAATTGATTTCTGCGTATGTATTATGCTACAGATTTTATGGTGTTTCTGGTATTGTAATTTGTAATCTATTTGTTTTATGGTCATACGACTCAAATAGCAGTTTAGGCTTAATGTTTCTGACCTTTCAGCTGAGGGAGTAGACTTTGATTAGCAGTACTAGATTTAGGTTAGGATATTCTGTCAAGTATGTCTGAGTGATTAGTTGTTCAATGTGGTTTAATCAATTTTGAAAGAGTTTTGTTCCGAGCCTAATCTGGCGCAGAGATGAAAATTTGTTAGTCTTCATACAAAAATGAGCATGTGAATTTAGAACCACTGCCCACTTAATGAATTTGGATTAATATAGTGGCTTTGACTTCAACAGTGAGTTGAATGCGATTGAGGTCAGTCAAAAATGGAGTTCATGTTGAATTTTTTTAGTTGTCGTTTAGGTTGTAAGGGCTTATTCCCACTATTCTCGATTGATTTTACATTCTACCTTTGCAATGATTATTGACTTTCATAATCTAACTTTTGTTGTTGCTTCTCAAATGAACGAATTGGGCTAGTTTTGTTATGCTAAATCTCAGCCCTAATTGAGATTCAGTTTGGGCCTAACTCATTGCTAGCCAAAATGGGCTAGAACAGATAACCCTAGAGAGCCCTTGCAGACGTTATATCGTGAGTGGTTAAACTGGTGTAAAATTAAAAGAAAAGAAATTAAAAACTCAAAATAAACGTCGGGCTGCAAACAAATCCCGGTCGTAGTAGTATAGTGAAATTGTAAGCGACCGGATGTCGAACCGTGGGACTAATATACATATTATAGTACCTAAGCGTGTCACAAGAGGGGGGATTAATTGACTTGTAATATAAATAAAAAGGAAAGATAAAATAAACTAAGTTAATAGATAAATTAAATGGAACTCCGGGTCAGGTTATTATAATCTGCATAATTAAGCTATCTCTACTGGTTTAATAATTTGGCAAGGTTCCAATTATTTTCTTAAGGTCCGATGAAAACTCAAAAGAACTCGTTTACCTGTAATGCAAGGTCCGATGAAAACTCAAGCAAAATGCCTGTAAACGGCAGATGAGTATTGAGGAATTACATTTGCAACTGAGTACTAACTTAAACGATGAAAATAAGTTTCCCTCAATTTACGGCTTAATTAACCCATCTGCTTTAACCGATGAAATTAAAAACAAACTTAGTAATGCAATTTAATAAATTCATGAGATTTATTAAATAGGCGAGATAACCTTTAAAACGTAACAAACTGTATATAAATAAACCAGTAAACATATTGCATAATTAATACAAACACATAATAACCATTCCCAGAGCGTACGTATTCTAGCCTAACATATTAAATAGATAAACAGAAACAAGAGTAATAGAAATCATCTGTAATCACTCCGGCTCGCTCTGCTATTTTGTATACGTAGGGCTAGAGGTGGATATGGTGGAAAGTGAAATAAAAAATGGAGAAGGCGGGAGGAGAGAAATGAGATGAACGTGTGATGTGTGGTGAAGTGGTACGGTGATGGATTGTATGGGTGGTCGATGTGTTTTTAAGCAGAAGGCTCGTGGGTTTATATAGAAAAGGAAGAAGCAGCAGAGGAGTTAACAGACGCGTGAGCAAGTTGGGGAATTGATTGAGGCGGTGGAAGAACATTTATTGCGTTTGATTGCAGCTCACGGATTGCTTCATTGATTACAGGGGACAGAGTTCACGCGTGAGGAATTTAAGCGCCGACTGGTAATGGATATGGTAGCAAGTTGCAGACAGTCGGCGCGCGAAGAAGAAAACTGTTTTGCGACTGATTTTAGTCTTGTCCGCCTTGGCTACCGCCCAAGTCTCATGCGGTTGCAGCACTTATGTCCGCCTTGGCTACCGCCCAAATGCCATGCGGTTGTCTTGTTCTCTGTCCGCCTATTAAATAGGTGTTTAGACAGGCGGTTGCTCCACCACGTCCGCCCATGGTACAGGCGGTTGCCTGTGCGGTTGATTCCTCTCGTCCGCCTGCTTATTAGGCGGTTGCAGGGGCGGACACACCTCTGTTGTGTGCTCCATACGTGACTCTCTTCTACCGGCTCTAGATTCTTCATTTGGACCCCGTTTTCTGAGCGTTTGCGTCTATGCGTTCGTCTCTTCGTCTACTTCACTCCCGGCTTGGTTTTCCTCATGTTAAACCAATAATTATGTGAGATAAACAATAAACATAAACTAGAGGAAAAACTAACCCGAAGTGGAGAAATGAGCAAGAAAAGTGCTAATATTATATTGAAATACACCTAATAAACATGCTCATTGGACACTTATCACACCCCCACACTTATTTTTTGCTTGTCTACTCAAGCAAAACCACGTACCCAAGTAAGTAGGGAATGCTCAATACTAACAAATATTATTAGAAGGTGGATAAACATGATCTTTAAACTTATTGAGGAGTGTGAAAAATCAAACTGCTGGGGATTAGGTGTGCTCAGGGTAAAAATAAATATAGAGTTTCGGGGTATGATCCAAGGTACTTCATGTTTCCTTTTAGGTGACTCTGAGAACTTTTACCATGGCCAACTTCTCTCAAGAATGGGCATTGCGGAGAAAACAAAAGGAAAAATAGATTCATGCATTTGTTTCACTTTTGCATAAGGGATGAGAAAATGTAGGCGCTCACGGCCTCCCCTTGTATTGAAGAACTCAACTCTTTGTTGGTTACCAATGGTGTCTCGCAAGTCGCTTATTATTATTTCTTTCTCTTTTTTAATGAGAAGCACCCCTTAGCATCCCTAAGAGAGAAGACATAAAGAAACCCTGAGCAATAAATCCAACCATTTGCAGATTATTTGGTCACACCGCATATAAAATGCTCTCAAAAGTAATCAAAATTTTAAAATTTGTACCATTATCCTACAATTCATAACAATATTTATTCTTAAAGAGAACAACCCACATATAAAGGGTCCATAATATTTGAATTGGACAAACGCATGATAAGGAGAGAGATTAAACATTTAAGCACAAAATGTCACCGAAAAGGGCACACTCCCCCACACTTAAATTAAACAATATCCTCATTGTTCACCAGAAAAACAAGGGAAGGTTTCAGAAGACCTTTTCGGTAAGTAGATAAAACAGAGATAACACAAAGGTCACAATTAAACATTTAAGCACATAAACGCTCCTCTGCAGTTTTTATTTAAATAAAAGCAAAATTAAAGGAACTGGTACTCCCCTGATATTATTTTTGCTTGTCGTTAAAGGAGTTCCCCCACACTTGAGCTTCAGCCTCAAGTAGCGTAGCTTGGTTGCGTTGTGGATATGAAGGTGCACCTGCATAAGACACTAGAAGCAACCATACTATAAACGGAGTTAAAAGTTAGCAAAAATAAAATTTAAAGAGAACCTGAAAATTAAATAGAGCATAAATAAAATAAAAGTTCATCCGGGTTGCCTCCCGGGAAGCTGCCCTTCTTTAACGTCTTTGGCTAGACGCCTGCTTCGTTATACTGGATCAAAACAAAACGTTACTTCGGCATATAAAATGGGAAATTTAATACTCCACAAAATCTGGTGTTTGAGGAGGTACTGCCGGGAACGTAGTTCTAGCAGAAGACCCGCCGGGGATGATTTTTCTTCCTCAAATTGGAGGATGTAAACATCATCCTTTTGTAGGTGAGGCTCGTAGAAAGAACGCTGATTGATATCATCTTCAGAAAAAGTTAATTCTTCGAAGGTGATAGTGGCGTTCTGTTTGGATATATTGGCGGGAGGTGATGGCAATTCCTTCTCTTCATTTTCAAGGATGTAAGTATCCTCATCTTCTGGATAGAGCACAGAGAAGGATGGAAACTGGCGGTAGGCGACCGTAGAGGGAAGAGAGTAACTTACATCCGTAGTGGGGTGTTCTCCTCATGAATTATTTCGCTCTTTGGTTGATGTTCTCGTTGAGCGATTCTCTTCAGGTAGTCTGGTTGATCTTCTAACCAGAGTTGTTCTTGTAATATGAGACAATCCTCATAATCATGAGCTCCCCCACATACGGAGCAGTATAAATACTGTGAATAACAAACTCTTGCTCGAACACCTGCTCCATTTCCATTTTTTTTTGTGTTTTTGTATATAAAACAAAACTACTGAAACAGATTAGAAAATAAATAATTAGAAACAAACATAATAATAATATAAACAAAATATAAAAGATAATTAATATAAACAACAAACAAAAATAATATAGACAAAATATTCTAATATAACAAGTGAATAATCCGGGGCTTAGGGACTAGAATAAACTAGTCCCCGGCAACGGCGCCATTTTGCAGACGTTATATCGTGAGTGGTTAAACTGGTGTAAAATTAAAAGAAAAGAAATTAAAAACTCAAAATAAACGTCGGGCTGCAAACAAATCCCGGTCGTAGTAGTATAGTGAAATTGTAAGCGACCGGATGTCGAACCGTGGGACTAATATACATATTATAGTACCTAAGCGTGTCACAAGAGGGGGGATTAATTGACTTGTAATATAAATAAAAAGGAAAGATAAAATAAACTAAGTTAATAGATAAATTAAATGGAACTCCGGGTCAGGTTATTATAATCTGCATAATTAAGCTATCTCTACTGGTTTAATAATTTGGCAAGGTTCCTATTATTTTCTTAAGGTCCGATGAAAACTCAAAAGAACTCGTTTACCTGTAATGCAAGGTCCGATGAAAACTCAAGCAAAATGCCTGTAAACGGCAGAGGAGTATTGAGGAATTACATTTGCAACTGAGTACTAACTTAAACGATGAAAATAAGTTTCCCTCAATTTTACGGCTTAATTAACCCATCTGCTTTAACCGATGAAATTAAAAACAGACTTAGTAATGCAATTTAATAAATTCATGAGATTTATTAAATAGGCGAGATAACCTTTAAAACGTAACAAACTGTATATAAATAAACCAGTAAACATATTGCATAATTAATACAAACACATAATAACCATTCCCAGAGCGTACGTATTCTAGCCTAACATATTAAATAGATAAACAGAAACAAGAGTAATAGAAATCATCTGTAATCACTCCGGCTCGCTCTGCTATTTTGTATACGTAGGGCTAGAGGTGGATATGGTGGAAAGTGAAATAAAAAATGGAGAAGGCGGGAGGAGAGAAATGAGATGAACGTGTGATGTGTGGTGAAGTGGTACGGTGATGGATTGTATGGGTGGTCGATGTGTTTTTAAGCAGAAGGCTCGTGGGTTTATATAGAGAAAGGAAGAAGCAGCAGAGGAGTTAACAGACGCGTGAGCAAGTTGGGGAATTGATTGAGGCGGTGGAAGAACATTTATTGCGTTTGATTGCAGCTCACGGATTGCTTCATTGATTACAGGGGACAGAGTTCACGCGTGAGGAATTTAAGCGCCGACTGGTAATGGATATGGTAGCAAGTTGCAGACAGTCGGCGCGCGAAGAAGAAAACTGTTTTGCGACTGATTTTAGTCTTGTCCGCCTTGGCTACCGCCCAAGTCTCATGCGGTTGCAGCACTTATGTCCGCCTTGGCTACCGCCCAAATGCCATGCGGTTGTCTTGTTCTCTTGTCCGCCTATTAAATAGGTGTTTAGACAGGCGGTTGCTCCACCACGTCCGCCCATGGTACAGGCGGTTGCCTGTGCGGTTGATTCCTCTCGTCCGCCTGCTTATTAGGCGGTTGCAGGGGCGGACACACCTCTGTTGTGTGCTCCATACGTGACTCTCTTCTACCGGCTCTAGATTCTTCATTTGGACCCCGTTTTCTGAGCCGTTTGCGTCTATGCGTTCGTCTCTTCGTCTACTTCACTCCCGGCTTGGTTTTCCTCATGTTAAACCAATAATTATGTGAGATAAACAATAAAACATAAACTAGAGGAAAACTAACCGAAGTGGAGAAATGAGCAAGAAAAGTGCTAATATTATATATGAAATACACCTATAAAACATGCTCATTTGGACACTTATCACACCCCCACACTTATCTTTTGCTTGTCCTCAAGCAAAACCACGTACCCAAGTAAGTAGGGAATGCTCAATACTAACAAATATTATTATGAAGGGTAGGATAAACATGATCTTTAAACTTATTGAGGAGTGTGAAAAATCAACTGCTGGTGGCATAGGTGTGCTCAGGGTAAAAATAAAATATAGAGTTTCGGGGTATGATCCAAGGTACTTCAATGTTTCCTTTTAGGTGACTCTGAGAACTTTTACCATGGCCAACTTCTCTCAAGAATGGGCATTGAGGAGAAAACAAAAGGAAAAATAGATTCATGCATTTGTTTCACTTTTGCATAAGGGATGAGAAAATGTAGGCGTCACGCCTTTGTATTGAAGAACACTCAACTCTCTTTTGTTGGTTACCAATGGTGTCTCGCAAGTCGCTTATTATTATTTTTCTTTCTCTTTTTTTAATAGAGAAGCACCCCTTAGCAATCCCTAAGAGAGAAGACATAAAGAAACCCTGAGCAATAAATCCAACCATTTGCAGATTATTTGGTCACACCGCATATAAAATGCTCCTCAAAAGTAATCAAAATTTTAAAATTTGTACCATTTATCCTACAATTCATAACAATATTTATTCTTAAAGAGAACAACCCACATATAAAGGGTCCATAATATTTGAATTGGACAAACGCATGATAAGGAGAGAGATTAAACATTTAAGCACAAAATGTCACCGAAAAGGGCACACTCCCCCACACTTAAATTAAACAATATCCTCATTGTTCACCAGAAAAACAAGGGAAGGTTTCAGAAGACCTTTTCGGTAAGTAGATAAAACAGAGATAACACAAAGGTCACAATTAAACATTTAAGCACATAAACGCTCCTCTGCAGTTTTTATTTAAATAAAAGCAAAATTAAAGGAACTGGTACTCCCCTGATATTATTTTGCTTGTCGTTAAAGGAGTTCCCCCACACTTGAGCTTCAGCCTCAAGTAGCGTAGCTTGGTTGCGTTGTGGATATGAAGGTGCACCTGCATAAGACACTAGAAGCAACCATACTATAAACGGAGTTAAAAGTTAGCAAAAATAAAATTTAAAGAGAACCTGAAAATTAAATAGAGCATAAATAAAATAAAAGTTCATCCGGGTTGCCTCCCGGGAAGCTGCCCTTCTTTAACGTCTTTGGCTAGACGCCTGCTTCGTTATACTGGATCAAAACAAAACGTTACTTCGGCATATAAAATGGGAAATTTAATACTCCACAAAATCTGGTGTTTGAGGAGGTACTGCCGGGAACGTAGTTCTAGCAGAAGACCCGCCGGGGATGATTTTTCTTCCTCAAATTGGAGGATGTAAACATCATCCTTTTGTAGGTGAGGCTCGTAGAAAGAACGCTGATTGATATCATCTTCAGAGAAAGTTAATTCTTCGAAGGTGATAGTGGCGTTCTGTTTGGATATATTGGCGGGAGGTGATGGCAATTCCTTCTCTTCATTTTCAAGGATGTAAGTATCCTCATCTTCTGGATAGAGCACAGAGAAGGATGGAAACTGGCGGTAGGCGACCGTAGAGGGAAGAGAGTAACTTACATCCGTAGTGGGGTGTTCTTCCTCATGAATTATTTCGCTCTTTGGTTGATGTTCTCGTTGAGCGATTCTCTCCAGGTAGTCTGGTTGATCTTCTAACCAGAGTTGTTCTTGTAATATGAGACAATCCTCATAATCATGAGCTCCCCCACATACGGAGCAGTATAAATACTGTGAATAGCAAAACTCTTGCTCGAACACCTGCTCCATTTCCATTTTTTTTGTGTTTTTGTATATAAAACAAAACTACTGAAACAGATTAGAAAATAAAATAATTAGAAACAAACATAATAATAATATAAACAAAATATAAAAGATAATTAATATAAACAACAAACAAAAATAATATAGACAAAATATTCTAATATAACAAGTGAATAATCCGGGGCTTAGGGACTAGAATAAACTAGTCCCCGGCAACGGCGCCATTTTGCAGACGTTATATCGTGAGTGGTTAAACTGGTGTAAAATTAAAAGAAAAGAAATTAAAAACTCAAAATAAACGTCGGGCTGCAAACAAATCCCGGTCGTAGTAGTATAGTGAAATTGTAAGCGACCGGATGTCGAACCGTGGGACTAATATACATATTATAGTACCTAAGCGTGTCACAAGAGGGGGGATTAATTGACTTGTAATAAATAAAAAGGAAAGATAAAATAAACTAAGTTAATAGATAAATTAAATGGAACTCCGGGTCAGGTTATTATAATCTGCATAATTAAGCTATCTCTACTGGTTTAATAATTTGGCAAGGTTCCTATTATTTTCTTAAGGTCCGATGAAAACTCAAAAGAACTCGTTTACCTGTAATGCAAGGTCCGATGAAAACTCAAGCAAAATGCCTGTAAACGGCAGAGGAGTATTGAGGAATTACATTTGCAACTGAGTACTAACTTAAACGATGAAAATAAGTTTCCCTCAATTTTACGGCTTAATTAACCCATCTGCTTTAACCGATGAAATTAAAAACAGACTTAGTAATGCAATTTAATAAATTCATGAGATTTATTAAATAGGCGAGATAACCTTTAAAACGTAACAAACTGTATATAAATAAACCAGTAAACATATTGCATAATTAATACAAACCCATAATAACCATTCCCAGAGCGTACGTATTCTAGCCTAACATATTAAATAGATAAACAGAAACAAGAGTAATAGAAATCATCTGTAATCACTCCGGCTCGCTCTACTATTTTGTATACGTAGGGCTAGAGGTGGATATGGTGGAAAGTGAAATAAAAAATGGAGAAGGCGGGAGGAGAGAAATGAGATGAACGTGTGATGTGTGGTGAAGTGGTACGGTGATGGATTGTATGGGTGGTCGATGTGTTTTTAAGCAGAAGGCTCGTGGGTTTATATAGAGAAAGGAAGAAGCAGCAGAGGAGTTAACAGACGCGTGAGCAAGTTGGGGAATTGATTGAGGCGGTGGAAGAACATTTATTGCGTTTGATTGCAGCTCACTGATTGCTTCATTGATTGCAGGGGACAGAGTTCACGCGTGAGGAATTTAAGCGCCGACTGGTAATGGATATGGTAGCAAGTTGCAGACAGTCGGCGCGCGAAGAAGAAAACTGTTTTGTGACTGATTTTAGTCTTGTCCGCCTTGGCTACCGCCCAAGTCTCATGCGATTGCAGCACTTATGTCCGCCTTGGCTACCGCCCAAATGCCATGCGGTTGTCTTGTTCTCTTGTCCGCCTATTAAATAGGTGTTTAGACAGGCGGTTGCTCCACCACGTCCGCCCATGGTACAGGCGGTTGCCTGTGCGGTTGATTCCTCTCGTCCGCCTGCTTATTAGGCGGTTGCAGGGGCGGACACACCTCTGTTGTGTGCTCCATACGTGACTCTCTTCTACCGGCTCTAGATTCTTCGTTTGGACCCCGTTTTCTGAGCCGTTTGCGTCTATGCGTTCGTCTCTTCGTCTACTTCACTCCCGGCCTTGTTTTCCTCATGTTAAACCAATAATTATGTGAGATAAACAATAAAACATTAACTAGAGGAAAACTAACCGAAGTGGAGAAATGAGCAAGAAAAGTGCTAATATTATATATGAAATACACCTATAAAACATGCTCATTTGGACACTTATCAGCCCTATAGGTTACCTAAATACGGTTCAGGCCTACAATTTAATGTGGGTCTCTTTAGAAAAGTCCTAGGATTTATTCATAGATGTTACACACATTAAGGTCGTAGTACCCGAGGGTACCTGCTTGTGGCGAATATCTCTCCTAATAGAATAAAAAAAAACTTTCCACACCACCCTTTTGTTAAAATAAAATTTACAATCAATAAATATCCAATTCAAAAATCAAAATTCATTGATCCTATAATAAAATCATTCATCCTAAAAATTTTCTCAAAATTTCCACATTCTTTTGTAATTAATTTTTCAAAAAAGGAGACTTATTTAAAAATTCATTCAATTTCTGAAGTCAAAATAAAGTGAAATTCTACTTCAAAATCAACCAAAAATAAGGCACAATTCTAAGGCCCAACAATTAATTCATTTAAAGCCCAAAAATCAACTCAATCTGAGGCTATATCAGAAGCCTAATTCGAGGCCCAAATTAGCCTAATTAGAAGCCCAAATCAAGGCTCAAATCAAAAGGTCCAAATTCGGCCCACTGTCAAACTCGGCCCACTTTCGAACCTGGCCCAATTTCAAAAGCCCAAATCTGGCTCAATTTCCACTTCCAAACTTGGCCCAATTCCAACCCTGACCCATTTCCGTTTAAGCCCGTAATTCATTTCATAAATCACCCCAATATTAAATCAATTCCACTCCAAAATCAGTCCAAGCCAATTCAATTTGGCCCAAATCAATTCAATTCAGCTAAAATTCAACCTGACTTGTAAATTCCAATTCGATTCAAAACTTCATTCAATTTCAATTCATTCAAAATTACATTCATTCCCAATTCATTCAAAATTCAAATTCAATCTCAAATTCATTCCAAAATCAAATTAATTCAATATCAATTTCAGAACAAAACCAAATCAATTTCGATTAGAAAATTCTTTCAACTCCAATTCATTCAAAAATTCTTTCAATCCCAATTCGATTAAAAACTCGTTTCAATTCTTAATTTGATTTAAGATTCAATTCAAAATTCATCCCAATTCAATCTCAATTCCAATTCAATTCAAAATTCATCCCCGTTTATTCTCAATTCAAATTCAATTCAATTTCAATCCAATTAAATCAAATGCTAATCCAATTCCAAGCCAAAATCCATTCAATTTTCAATTCCAGATTCAAATTCAATTCAGTTCCCAATTCAACCCAAACAAAATTCCAATTTCATTTCCAATTCAAAATTCATCTCAATTCAATTCAGTTCCAAACTCATTTAAATGCAATTCAATTCCAAATTCATACAAACTCAATTCAAATTCAATTTCAAACCAATTCCAATTCAATTTCAAATTCAACTCCAATTAAATTTCGATTTCAATTCCATTTCGATTTTAATTCCAATTCCGATAAAAAAAATCAATCCAATTTCAATTCGACTTTAATTCTATCTCAGTTCAATTCCAGTTCAAATCAAAATTCTCAGATCTGAGTGTCTCACAGACTTCGACATCTCAAGGTTTCAAACGTCTCACAGACCCAAGCGTCTCACAGACCAGCATCCCAAACCCGAAACTCCTCGAAACTCCGAATCCTTCTAAATCTCAAGCACGTTAAATATCTTTAAACTCCACAAACATCAAAACTTTCAAAACCTAAAATCCTGAACTACGTAAGGTCTGATCTCAACAGGGAGTTGAGTACGTAGGCAGCCCATCTAGGGTGCGACCCCAATCCAATAAAAAAACCCTTTTCCCACTCTAAGGCCTTCTTCATACCTTTCAAAACACTCAAACCATCTTTGGTTCCCCACAAACTTTAAACCATCAGACTCTATGTCATGTCTATTCACTCAACCCCTCAGTTTTCCCAAACCTTCATTTTATATTCATCAGAATTCACCGATTCTTCTTCTTGGCGTTGACTTGGTAGAAAAGCTCGCCTCATTCACTCTCTACTCTCTTCCCATCCTAATCCTATCCTTGGATCTCAAATGAATTTCTCTAAAAAGTTTTGAAAGAAGGAAATCCCGACAATTGGAGACCGAGGTTTCCTCAGGCACCATTCCAAAGTCGTGGTCATTGCCACTTCTAAGGGGTGTAACCCAGTGCGAACCCACAATAGAATCTCTACAAATAACCAGATAAGTCCAATCCATAGGCAACAATCTCAGAGTCAACTAACGGTTCTTAGAACCCTCCTCTTTCCTTCCTAGTTCCTTAGGTTAAACTAGGTGGCGACTCTAGTCAAATCCGCCCTTAGGGCATAAGTCCGCGTGGAGCCCATTGAGAGCGGGTGTAGTGTTCACTAACACTCCCCATTAAGCTTTCTGGGAAAGACGAACGATTTAGTAGGTATTTGAGGGATGCTAAGAATAACGGGTTTTCACCCTCCACAGAATGGCAATTTCTAGGATCTAGGCTTTTTAGTCAGACCACACTTAGATAGACCCCCTCATACCGAAAAATTTCCCTACACAACAGGGTTTACAAGCTTTTGGCTATGTGGTGCTGTACCTAGGTGCTTCGTCATTCCTGATAGTTGTGTATCAGTTCTTTGTTACTTTTCGCATGTCTAAGAGTAAATTTACAAATTATCTCCTTCGGTCAGAGTTATGCTGTTTACCTTACCTTTGAATGTGGTCTCACCGGAGTCGTGTAAAAGTGACATGCTCGTTCACTCATGGTTTTACCACTCAAGACACTCTCGCAAGATTTTCACTCAGAAACTCATTCACACATTTAAACGAAAGATGAAAGATGATGAACTTACACTCAGATTGCCCCCTAGTATTGGTTTGGGGTTTATGACAACAAAGATTGGGAACCGCTTTGTGAGTTGTTTGGATGTCTTGGGATAAGCTTTGGGGTTTGGCAAGGCATGTTAAAAATTTTGGGAACAAAATACAAGTCTTTGCATTCCATTGTTGAGAAATGATTACTTCATGAACCATTTTCTCAAAAGAAACTTGTGTGAATCAAAAACTTTTTTTACCATTTAGACTTGAAGAAGTCATTCATTTGTGAACATGAGGAAGAAGATGATTTAACAAAATCGATGCTTCTTATTAGTGGTTTGAAAATGATCATTCTTGGAAGACTTTGAGTGATGCATTTGAAAGATGAATGTTTTAGCAAGCTATACAGCAGAATGTATGTGAAACCTAAGCCTTCTATTGAATTCGAACTCTGTTGAACCGTCTGATGCCTGCATGCTGAAGACTCGAGCTCTTGACCGTTGGGTCATCGTTGAGATAATCGTGATCGCCTTCTTCTTGGACTCTTATTAGTCTCTACGAAGTACCCGAACTAGGAATGCCTATTTGGGCCTAGACCTTTTACAAGCTGAATATGAGGTGCATGGGTTGGAACAATTTCATGAATGTGGATTGGCACTCGGCCTGGATGATTTCATGGTTGTGGGTAGGCACTCGGGCCTGGATGAATTGAAAGTGAGGCACACAGGCCAGAATGATTTATAAGTGGGTTAGCACTTGGGCCGGAATGTTATGAGAATGCGACACTAGGGCCAGAATGTGTTGTGAGATTGTGGCACTTGGGCCGGAATGTTGTGAAGATGTGATGTTTGGGCCGAAATGTTTAGAGAGTGTGGCACTTGGGCCAGAAATTGTTTGAAAATGTGGCGCTTGGGCCAAAAAGTGTTTGAGGATGTGGCGCTTGGGCCTGAATGTGTTTGGGAATGTGGTGCTTGGGCCAGAATATGTTTGGGAATGTGGCACTTGGGCCGGAATGATTTGGGATTGTGGCGCTTGGGCCAGAAAGTGTTTGGGCTAGAAGTAAGACATATAGGCCAGAGGGACTTCTAGACTAGAATGGATGTGTGGGCTTGAATGCCCTTATTCCGGAAGTGATGCATACGGGCTGAAGGAAGCCACATGGACTGTGAATGGGCCACCGGGCCGAGAGAGAAACTTTGAAGTCCAAGATTTGTTTGATGTTTTTATAGGGCCTTGAGGCCAGAAACTAAAATGAATGAGTTACGTAAACTATTTTGAGTTCGAATGGGCTGAAACCTAAATGAACTGTCCTGATTGGGCCTAAAAGATATGAAACCTAGACATAGGACTTTGTGCCAGAGCCCAAATGAAGAGTTTGCCTAGAGTAGAATGGGCCTTGGGCCGAAATGGAAAGGCCTGATTAATTTTCATGTCTTATGGATTACTTTAAGTGGATTTGTTTATTATGGGCCTAGAACTAAATTGATAATTCAAATTGGGCAGCTAGAGAAATCACCTAAATCTCAACTTTTGGGTCAAAGCCCAAATGATTCACATATTAAACCAAACAGGGCCTTTGGGCCGCAAACAATAAAACCGCAAATTCGAGTTGGGCTGAGTTGATGTAGGGAAAATTCCCTATAAATTTCTAGGCTTGGTAATGGGCTGATCATACAAGCAAACAAGGCTCACACAAGTTTAACATGTCCTCACTTGACACTTATCTAATTTGGGTATGAATCGATCCGGAGAGGTGCTTGGGGCATAGGCCCAGGTCACCACAAAGGAATAGCGCTTGCACGATATTCTCCTTGGTCTTCCCCACTTTTCTCACATCACCATGAGGTGTGCGTCTACGGTCGGGTCTCTGAATGACCAAACAAGGCTAGGTAAGGACACTACTAGGAAAATGCTTGGGGCTAAAGCCCATGTATTAAGGGGATGTGGTTAGACGACATCCTCCTCTTTTCCCCCACTTATTCACATCACCTAAAAGGTGTGAGTCCCTAAAAAGGGACCCTAAGGCGGGTCCCGGGGTGAAACGATTTGCATGGACCCTCTCTCTCGTATGAAGCCAAGATGGAGAAATTAAAGTGCACACAAAAGTAAACGAACAATGCAATAAAAGCCGTAATAAACAATTTCAAGTTAAGCCCTCTTTCCTAAAATTAAACAAGTTTAAAATTAAGAATTTGTCCAGAGTCGCCATTCTGTGAGCCTTGATTTTTAAACCCTATCCCATTCTGATTAGGTTGATTAGGATCTGAGCGGGTTTTAGGTCCTCTTATAACCTAAGTTTAATAACTAAGTCATATAACCATAATTATTAAGACCTAAGTTAGCTCACTAGAATCTAATTACGAGTCGTCACCTAATTTTAACCTAAATCAAATTAGGAAAGGAGAGTCGGGTTCGGGGGCTTGATATTCGACTTAATTAACGGTTCAATTACTTTCATTACCCCTAAGTCGTTTTTCCTCTACTTAGTTTAATTATGGCTTATTACGAGTCATTTTAACCTAAGTGCGCGCTCCTGATTTTTTTTATTTTTTATCATTTTGACAGAAAATTAAAGTGGAAATTAAAACTACCTAAACTAGGGTTTCGGAGGCAGAATTAGGTCAAATTTTAATTATGTCCGTAGCCACGGACCTAATGTCTGAACCCACGGACCCTGGTTAACCTAGTTATACAGAAAAGACAAATCGAAAAGAAAACAAAATTTTTAAAAGTCCAGGGCCAAGGACAGGGCGTCCGTGGGCCCGGACATAAGTTGAAAAACCCTAGAAAATTCAAAAATTTAATTCCCGCCGTGGTCCGGGGGTGTCCGTGGCCTCGGACAGGCCGTCCGGGACCCCGGACAGGCTGTCTTTAGCCTCGGACCACCCTTGGACGGCGGCGTTCTGGTGGTTCCCGGCGGTGTTTTGGCTTAAAATTTATGGGAGTGTTCCTCGAAAGATTTACAAGATGTTAGTAATCAAAAGATTTCAATTTGAAGTCAGAATAATGACGAAACTTAGCAAACAAGTTAAAGGGCAGAAACAAAGAAAAACACTAACTCAGGAGCCGGAAAGGTTCGGTTTAATTTGAAATTTTAACAGAGAGTTAATGAAGTCGAGGGGAGTTAGAAAACCTGAATTATAACCTGTTCTGCCTTTGGATTCGAGGTGTTTCTTCACATCGGGATTCTTCGGAGGCCTCGTGGATGCCGGTTCCGAACTGAGATCGACCCGAGCTTCTGACTCTTGAGAATTGGTGGTGTTCTTCACGTTTTAGGGGTGGTTTGATGGTGGTTTGATGATTGTGGATGTAACGGGTGTTGAAGAATGTGTTTTGGTGTTGATTTTGGTGAGATTTCAGTGTTTGATTGTGACTCGCAAGTTCAAAACGTGGAGAGAATGAGACGACCGGCTTCATTGATCGTTTAGGGTTCTTGGAGTTCTGGTTTGATCAAGAGATAAGGTTCCTTATATAGGCTTCCTTAAAGATAAAAAAATCCAATAAAAACCGAGATTTACTGACGTGTTAGCTCAAGGGTTTCCAAAAGGAATTTGACCATGAAATTTTAACCATGTGTAAAGGATGATATTTCTGAATGTTATGAGGTGGAATCAAATTTTTTGGATATTGGAATATTTTTATATTCAATTTCTCGTCAGATTCAATCAGAAATTACTAGAAAATTATTGGAAATTCAAAAACTCAAAATTCTAAAGCCATTATGCTTAAAATGTCATCCTCTATCATGGGTTAAATTTTCAAAGAATTTCAAGTTGATTTAATCCATTTTCAGAGGAGAGAAAAAGCTCATAGGGGGCTTAGGAGCCTTAAAAAATTACGAAAATGCCCCTGAAGATGACTAGGCTGTCCCTAGCACTCCGAAATGTGTCAATCGAACTGGGAATCCTCACTACTTGACCAAACTAGCCTATTAGTAGAGACTCTCTTCCGGGGGGTTAAAATTTTGGGTATAACACTTACATGTGGTCAAATTGTAATTTCTGAAAGTTTGGGGTAAAAAGGAGTTAAAAACACACTAGGGGCTGTTAGGAAATATTCGGGAATTTTTGGAGTAAAATTTTGAATTTATTTGAGAAGATTGTATAATATATAGTTTAAGGATGATCTTGTAAAGTTTAGGAAATAATGTGAGTCAAATAATAAATAAAGGAAAGTTTGGGAAGAGAGAAATAAATCTGGACAGAAAGGGGGGTTTTGTTCGGAAATATAATATGTGATGGAAAACTTTAGGTTAAAATTATATAAGAGCAGAAATATCATAACATATGATATATGGAGTCTAATTGTAACATTATAATATTTAGTGTGGTAAGATTGTAATTTTTTGAAATGTAAGGGCTGGTGCAAGAATACAATAAGGTGGGGGATGAATTTTTAGTATATGGTTGGTAATGACATAGAGTTACATTAAATATAAAGTCTTGGATATTCATTAAGCTGAAAATGAATATAAGATAAGGAATTATATAATTCACACAAAATGATGTGAATATTTTGGGGATAGAAATTATAAGATTAATATGGGAACTTAAGGAAGTTTAGAGTTCAAAATAATGTATGATATAACTGAAACTGGCTAGTTCTCCTGATATGTCCTCGACCGGTCGTGGACGTCTCTTTATCCTATGTGAATAACTTGATATTTCAGGGAAGTACTTGATAAACTCAAACTAGAAACTCCTTTTCGATTGAGAATTTACACACAGAAATTAACTCAATCTCCTTCTGCCCTACCTACGGACTCCAGGACAGTTTAGAACTTTATCCCTAAGTCCTTTACCCTCTCCAAACAGCAGGCCTACGGTTCCCCAACCGTTCCCTGACTGATCAGTCTACCAAATACACATAGTATTCATTCACCAACCTAGTCCTACGCAGCTCACCAACTTCCTAGTACTTACACACACTTAGTCTAACTTACACTTGCTCTAGTTATCTCTCTTTTTCATGTATGACCAAGTTAATTTACATAAGACGTTGTACCTCGTATTTATACAGGTACGTTTAGATGTATAATAAATAGCCTATGATATCCTAGACTCTAGGAGTCGTTTGCTTCTTCGTCCTAGCAAAATAGCCACGCTCAAACATATACTGATCTTCAACTTGCTTTGGAGCCGTCAGGACACGTGTCGCTCAGTGGTTGGAGACGTTGGAGGTGTGTGCTCAGGTGGTCAGTCACCACTTGCACTCTCCACTTGCATGATCTTGTTTGCCTCATTAATGCTTTCTCTGGCTTAATTAAATGTTGCGTAATGACTTCCTCTTAATAGCCCGGCCTTGTCTTGTTATCTTGTTCATTAATAAGCAAGACTTTGTCGTGAGCTAGTTGCTTGTGTGGATGCATGAGTGTGCATGAGTTTGTCGGCACACTTGATGTCTTTTGTCCTTCTACTGCGTCTGATGCATGAGAGATATGGTTGTGTAGTATTTGACTTCTTGTGTGTACTAGAAGTTCTATCAGAGCTCTCCCAAACAGGTGCCCGACTGGATGAGCACATGTCATGAACGAAGTGCTTGCAACCTTGCATGCAAAGCCACTCCTCTACATGTTTATCTGAATTATAAGCTCAACAAACATATTAGATAAACAACACAGGTTTGCTATCATCAAAACTAAAGGATCTTGACTTAACAATTTCCCCATTTTTGATGATGGCAACCGATACAAAATTGATTTTGGACATATGTACTTGATGTTTGGTAAAAACAATCAAATGATGAACAATAACATAATAACAACAACAGCCTTATACGGGCTATAGTAGAGAGTTTTTCATTCAGATTCAATTACATAACACAAGGATGATAGACATAAGTTCACAAGTACATATCTTTATTTTCCCCCTTTTCCATACAACAAAATTGGGAGCAACTACACGACTTAAGTTATTGTTATTGAAAAGACTATAACATTTCATAGATTAAAAACCACAAGATGTTGGAGACATTTTATATGTTGTGGCGATTGGGTTCGGTAGAAAGTTGAGACACCTAAACCATAGACTTCACCATCGGAGTAACTATGAAAGTTGGTAGATTTAGCTGTGGTTGAAGTGTCCAAAAGTGGAGATTTTATTGAGTAGGTTTCAGCAGAATGACTGGGGCTTGTGTTGATAAACCAGGCTGTGAGTGAATCGGAATAAGGATGGATGTATGTTTGAGCAACATACTTCATTGGGTGTTTTGTTGACATAAAGTTTTGAATTGTGGAGTAGATTGTTTGCTCATTTGAGCTTGATGAGCTTTGAGGTTCCTGTTCCATGGTGATAACACGGTGGGATGTGTGTTAGATGTAAGCGAAGAGTAGAGGACTGGTTAGAATGATTTAAAGACGGTTGAGGGATAGACTCGCCGATTGTTCGAGAAGGTGTAATAATTGAGTTGTCGTCATGGTATGCAGTCTAGAGAGTAGGCTTTTTAGGTGTCAAGTAATGAAGTTAGATTAGTGTAATGATGTGATGGTATGTCTCTCAACATTTTACAGTTTGTAATCAAGAAAGAAGTAGTCAATGGAATAATGTCATTCGTAAACAAGTGTTGAGAAATTTTAAAAAGTCCACAGTCAGTTGATATCAAAGGATTTTTTTGAAACAGATAGTCACTTACATAAAGAAAGAAGAAAAAGAAAGACACAAAAAACCAACAAAGTTTTAAAGGTAGCTCACGGTTTCTCTTAGGCCTCTAGAAGGCGTAGAACTCTCAGGCTATATGTATTTGTCTATATAATCTATGGCTCCTTGAACCATGTGTTGGACACTTGGTTCTTCGGAGACAGCCTAGACAGCTGTAAGAGTCACTGTCACACGCTGAAGAACATCTCTAGCTGGAGCATCCAGACTGGCTCCTGACCTGTCCTGGACTGGTGAGAGATTGCGCTTTCTCTTCTTTCCCGAAGGCTTGGAGATTGGGCAAGGCTCTGAACGTGAGTCTTCACTCCTTGTAGGCTTCCGCAGAACCGTGAGTTTCTCCCCTTGGGTTTTAATCCCCATCTTTGACAACATCTCAGAACAGATGATGCCCTGAGCAGTCCTTGCACATTCTTTGAAGTGGTCGGTGTCCACTCTAGATTCTTGTAGTGCCGCGGTGACCACTCCTCTGTGCACTAACCCTTGACTCATGTACCTACTCATCAAGGGTAAGGAGAATCATTGCTGGGAGATCAATCTTCTCTTTCATCCTGAGCGCATACATTAGACGCACATCTCTTGCATTTACGATGTGGGTGCGCTGGTTCCTTGGAGTGATGTTATGAGTAAGAATGTTGTGGAGGACTCTACGGGGATACATTTTTGCTGTGTTGAAATTCTTCATGGTTGCTCCTTTGTTGAAGAAGTTAACCATTTTTCCTACTTGATGGCCTAGATCGTTCCAAGTGATTTCCTTAGGAACGACTAATCCCTCAGGCTCCAAGTGAAGTTCTTGTCATATCCAAGATTTTGTGATGTCGATTTGAAGTCCTTGAACTTCAGATATGAGGTAGTCATCATCATCATCGCTCTGAAGTGGTCCAAGATGCCTCATGTGCTCCTTGAGCAGTTCAGTGTAGCAGGCGACAGGTTCTTGGAAATAGTCAACCCATCCTTGAAACTCTAGGAGCTCTAACACCTGTCCTAATCCCATTTTTTCCATCCATTCCATGTCCACTGTCTTTGGTAGAACGGGATACGATATCGACTGCCTTGATGATTGTGGGTGGTAGCTCTGACTCAGTCTCTTTGAAAAATGAGAGACTGCTTGGGATGTGACTTAGCAACGTCGCGTTGAGTCTAGAAGAGCTCTTCAACTTTGAGTGTGAGGTGGAGGATCCATGGTTTTGCTTACCATTGGCCTTTTTCAGCTGATCATGTTCCTCTATAGTTAGGATAACTTGAGAGCGTGATTCTGTATTGCTTCCGCCCTGTTGACTGGATCGGTGAGGTGTCGGGGAGCAGTCGTGAGCAGCTCGAGTAGAAGATGAGTTTTTGTCGTCGGAGTATTGTGCGGTCAAACCTTCATAATGAGGTTCCTCTTCTTCTGCTGATTTATCCTTTTGTGACTTCTTGTCACTTTGGACTTCTTCTTCCTCCACTTCTTGGATGATTCGCTCGATGAGATTTGATGGAGTTGCCTCATCTTCATCGGTGAAATGAAGTCTACAAGATGTGGCTCAGGTGTGGATTGATTTTCTCAGGTGTCTTTTGTTTGTCTTGGAGACATTTGGAAGCATGAGTGGGTGGCTGGTGGAGGCTTATGTGAGGATTTTGTTTTGAAAGGTTTGGGTTTGTTTACGGCTAATTGTTTTGTAGGAATTTTGGTGGTTTTTTGATGGTCGATCGGTGGATGCCATGGTTTCTGATGGAGTGATAGTAGGTAGTATAGTGGGTTTAAGAATTCTGGAGAGAATGAGGTTTTGGAGTTTGGGAATATAGGTATTTATATATGTTACCTCCTTTGCTTGGAAATTGCCTTCGTCCATTACTCTGAGTGTTAGTTGATCTCTTCTTCTTTAGAAAGGCGAGCGGGTTGTGGTGCCGTTGCAGGACTTGTCGGCTGTATGTCGGTAATCTTTTTGGGACGATGATAATAGCTCAGACTTATCATATTATAGTAGTTAGAATTATAGATTATTATATGAAAATAAAAATAGCTAGTTTTGTATTATCTTGCATATAAAGTTTATTATATAAGTTTAGACTTATGTTTGGTGTGTTTTTCATGCAAGGAATGAATTTCTAATCAAAAGACCAAGTGGTGCCGGGCTTGGTGCCGGATGTCCAGTTCACGGCAAAAGTTTGAGCAAACAGAAGGTGTGCCGGGTGTACTGTCGGGTGTCTGGTGTCCGGTGCAATCAAAGTCTGTGAATGCGCATAGCATCTAATGTCCGGTATGACATCCGGCACATACTGAAAATCGCCCCGGTTCACCAGAAGTTAGTAGTTAATTACCGTTAATATACCAACAGATGCCGGGTGTGGTGTCGGGCATCTCATGTCCGGAACAAGCACCTTTTCACTCGGATTTGGTGGTTTAATTAACGGTAAAACAACACATTTCGCACTGGGGGCCGGTACTTTTCACTCGGCATGACTCCCGGCAAATGAGGATTTTGAAGTCTATAAATAGGCCGAGAGGCTGCACATTTCAATACACTTCAACATATCTATACCTCCATTCACACTCCAATTCGCATCCATCCCAAGTGTTGGTGTCCAAGGAAGTTCTACGGATCCATCCACGCGAAGAGAAGAGAAATCCTTGTCGGGTTAAGGCTATGACCAATCTCCTTCTCCCCTTTGTATTCCTTATTTCATTTGTGTGGATGGTGAAGTAGAATTCCTTGTTTGTTCTTGGTTAGGGATGAATTCCTCTTTGTAAAGAATATGATCATTTCAATATAAATACAAGCGTTTATTAGGATTTCGGTCAGTGGAAAGTTGAATATGTTGATCGCTTATTCTTATCATTCAAGGTTCTGTTTGAGATTATCAGTCAAGAGTAGGATTGGAAAGAGGAAGTCTTAGTGAATCTTTACCGTTGTCTTTTGCGCATCAGTGGGAGCAATATTTAAGATTGTTGAATTTACCCCATTTTCCCTCACTATCTTGTTCGTTTTGCGGCATGAAATATGCTCGATTCAACAATGGGTAGTGAGTTTCCTATTGTCAGACCCGAAACTAGAAATATAATTGACAACTTGAACATGCCGGGTGTACTGTCGGGTGTCTGATGTCCGGCGCATTCAAATCTGTGAATGCGCCAGCATCTGATGTCCGGCAGGACATCCAGCGCATTCAAAGTCTGTGAACACGCCTAGCATCTGATGTCCGGAAGGACATCCGGCGCATTCTCAGTCTATGAACACGCCTAGCATCTGATGTTCGGCAGGACATCCGGCGCGTTCATTTGTTTGGTTAAATTTGAGTCTTGTAATTTTATTTTGTGATCATATTGGTACTTAGGTTGATGTAATCCCGAACCTTGGGCAAATCATTGTAAATACTCCGTTTAGATAGATTCTTAGTTAGTTTCTTAATTTGATTTAATGTTCATTTTCCCCCCTTGTTTAGAATAGGTAATTACCGAGGATTAGGACTAATTTTCTACTAAGTCCCTTGGGTTCGATACTCTTGGTCGTAATTTACTTACACTTTATTCCGGCCGGGAATTTTCGCTACCCGTATTAGAGTTGTAGGATTCTTTTATTATTTGATTCATTTTTGTACATTCTTTACCCTACAAAAATCTTGTTAGCAAAATGGCGCCGTTGCTGGGACTTGGAAGTAGTCCAAGTCCTAAAATTGGTGATCTCCTTATTCTTTATTCTTTATTCTTTTAATTTTCATTCGTTCATTTATTCTTTCTTCTATTTTGAACATGCCGTGCATGATGCCGGGTAGGGTGACCCGGCACATTTGGAGAAGTCCAATGCCGGACGCGTCACTCCCGGCACTATGCCCGGCACGTTCAATTTTATTTTTCTTTAGTTTCATAAAATAATTTATATAACTTGTTTTATTCTTAGACCATTTTTTTATTTTATTTTTCTTTATTTATTTATTTATTATAAATATTATAACGTTTTATTTTGCTCCTCCGGAAGTTATATAAGGTGAATGCTCATTCGATCGAATAGTCTTCCTGAAGATTTACCCTACTTCTATCCCGAGATCGAGAGGACCCACTAGTTGAAAAAATGTTTTTAACCACGGTTATTTTGCCTATATACCACGGTTAGGAACCATGGTTTATGCTCGCGCCGTATATTTACAAATAGCGATAACCGACGGTTCATAACCGTCGTTTAAAGTAAGCGAAAAAACCATGGTTGCTCGAAACCGTCGTTTAAGACCCCTTCTCCCGTGAATATTCATTGACTTTATACCACGGTTAGGAGTCTGAAACGTGGTATAAAGTGCGTTATAAATGACGGTTTTACTTAAAACAGTGGTATAAAATGTATACAAACCAAGAATAAACCACGGTTATAAATAAAACTGTGGTTTATAGTCTGTGAATTTTTTTCCAGTTCGCCGGCGATTTAGCGGCGCCGCCTTCAATGGTCAACAGAGAGCACAGAGAGAAGAGAATGAAGAGCCAAACATGTATGTTCCTTGTTTGTGTATTAGGGTTGCTACATAAGTCGCATTATGTTCCTTGTTTGATGGTAGGTTGCAATTACCGTGAAAGAGAATGAGAGAGGGCGGAGCTGTTCGCCGTTAGGGTTGCAAAAAATTACAGAAGAAGAAGCGCAGAGCATGTTCCTTGTTCGCTAGTGTGGGTTGCAAAAATTACCGTGAAAAACAAGAGGCGCAGACCATGTCATTGTTTGCCGGTTAGGTTTGCAAAAATTACAGTGAAGAGGTGCAGCATGTTCCTTGTTTTCCAGTATGACGAAGAGCATGTTCGCCGGGGGTTGCAAAAATTTCCGCGAGTTGAAGAAGAAGAAGAGAAGAGTTGCAGAGCATATTCCTTGTTCGATAGTGTTGGTTGTAAAACAGTGAGGAGAAATATATATAATAGGAGAAAGAGAAAGAACCGCGTTGATTTTCGCCGAAAATTTGAATTCCCGCTTAGACTATATACCACGGTTCTACGAAGAAACCGTCATTTAAAGTGTTTGACCATGACAAAAAACGACGGTTGTGACAAAACCGTGGTTTAAAATACAACGCGTCAAACTATATATGACGGTTTCCCCAGAACCGTGGTATATAATACAACGCGTCAAACTATATATGACAGTTCCGTCAGAACCGTGGTATAAAATGCAACGCGTCAAGCTATATACGACGGTTCTGCGTGGAACCGTGGTATAAAATCTCCCGCCGACACATTTTGTGACGGTTATGCTAATAACCATGGTATAAAAGTTTTAAATGACGGTTATGAGATTAACCGTGGTTTAAAGTGCATCATTTAAAATCTTTTTTCTACTAGTGACCTTTCTTTCATTCCTTGAGGCAACGAGGAAACCATCAAAGCGCACCTCCTACACTTTTAGGACCAAATACAGCAGGCGAAATGGAAACACCAACCGTCCGCAATATCAACAGGCCTTCCTCAAGGCCAGAAACCTACTATCAACCTCCCTCTCCTCTCACAAAATGAATACGAGGAGTGGCAAAAACTTAAGCCATATCATCAGATCCGTTGTGTGAAAGAATTGGGTATGTTCGATGGTTCAAGCCCGGACGAGGCCTTGCTCCACGTAACCAAATTTCTGCAGCACACCAATAGCCTGACTGCCTCGGACGTTGTTCTACAATATGCAAGACTCTTCCTCTTTCCCCATAGCCATACAGGAGCTGCCAGCAAGTGGTACCATAGTCTGACCCCAAGTACTATTTTCACATGGGATGACATGGCAACCAAATTTTATGACAAATTCCTACCACCAAGTCGCACCCTGGAGATGATCGCCGAGATCTACAATTTCAAACAACCAGGATCGGAGAACATCTGTGAGACTTGGGACAGATTCAAAGGGTAGCTTCGGACATGTCCTCACCATGGCCTCACCAAGGAACAACTTTCCTAGTTGTTCTACAAGGGTTAGTAAACCAATGCAAAACTATGATACTATCCTCCCTTGGTGTTGATATCCTGAAGAAGCCAGAAGAGCAATTTCTATGTGGGATAGAATCCCTTTGTGAAGAAATTCGAGATTGGGCCACAGGTGGATCAAGGGGCGGTACCGCAGGCTATATCAAGTGGGCGAGGGTGACAACAATTTGACAGATTAATGAAGAGTCATAAGCAGTTGTTGGAGAGAAATGCTCAAACTTCGATGAAGGTTAGTGCCCTGCAGAAGGTTGTGGAGCAAATGGCAATGAATTCTCTTCTCAGTAGGCGAATGTGGTTAGTGCACGACCACTTACCCAGGGCCCTGAATTACAAGACTTTACAACGCCTGAGGAAGCGAACTACGTGAGCAACAACCCAGGGTTTAGGCAGCCTTGGCAGCACGGGGCCCAACCCCCTCAGAATTTCTAAACCCATGCCGGCTACCAGGGAGGTCAAAGGCAATTCATGCAAACTCCTTACGGTGGAGGCCCAAACCGACCTTCCCAACCCGCATCTCATTCAGAGGCCGAGATGGCAGAACTGCGCGATATGATCGACTCAGATGAACAAAGCCCAAGATGCTCACGAAGAGATCTTGACCATTCACAAGGAGCACAAGTCGTTGCAATTGCAAATGCAGCAACTTCTTGCTCACCTGGACCGCCTGGTCAACTCTCGTCTCAAACTCAACTGAATCCGAGGGAGCATGCAAACCACCCCATTACGTCAAAGATTTCTGATCATCCCGCCAAGTAGCCAAGGGCTAAGTGTAGGGCCACTCCATCCGTCCTCGTCATATCAGGGGAGTGTTTCTTTCATGCTCTTTTATTTTTTTTATTTTAACTCTTGATGAACTTCATTATTTTATTTTCTTCGAACACTAGGGACAGTGTTCCTGCCAAGTGTAGGGCAGCCCCCCCCCCCCCTTAAAATTATTTTTATTTTAACAAATTACTTTATTTAAAAAAAATATTCATAAAAAAACAAGTATATGTATATATATAATATGTTATAAGTTGAGAGTCTTTTCAATGTTTTACTAAGCTTTTTGCATGTTGCTTGATAAAGTAAGATTAGGGAGGGATAAATGCTTGTTCTCTCAAGAGGTAAGCTTTCTAATGATCTTTAGATTTCTATTTTAACTTCTCGATTCTCTTTATTAACATGAGTACATGACCTTACTCCTATTTTATCTCTGATTTACTTATGGGCAATATTTTTCCTTTCTTTTTCGAAATGGTGAAAATTCTTTTGGGTGAAGATCTTAAATAGGGATTGTGTATGAAAGAAAAAGGAAAAATAAGAGAAAAAAAAAGAAGAAAAAGAAAAGAACAAAGAAATCTTCTTACAAAAAAAGAAGCATTATACTCTATGAGGTTGCAAATATTGCCTCAGAATAAAGAAACATCCGAGAGTTTTTCCTTTTGTTTTATTTCTAAATCCCCTATTCTTGAATAAAAAAATCATGGTCATGTTCAGAAACCCTTGAGAAATAGGGCTGAATCATTGAAGCCATTTATGAGGGTCTTGGCCACATTCAGAAACCCTTGAAAAATAGGGTTGAATGCTAGAAACCTGAAAAAGGAAAGACTACAGATTCGCTTATGCAGCATAGCCCAAGAGTTTTTGAGCGGTTTTTGAAATTGAATGTTTTATTTTATACCCATTAGTATGTTTTTGATGGAATAAGAAAGATTAAGTGATGCTTGTGAATTAGAGTCAGGTAGTTAGGAAAGATTTATCTAGTTGTCATTATTATGGTTATCTGTCTGTGCACAAGTAGTTATTCTTTACTGATTAAGTTTTGCTCGAGGACTAGCAAAAGGTAAGTGTAGGGTCTTGATAAGCCTCAGACTTATCATATTATAGTGGTTAGAATTATAAGATTATTTATGAAAATAAGGTTAAAATAGCTAGTTTTTGTATTATCTTGCATATAAAGTCTATTATATAAGTTTAGACTTATGTTTGGTATGTTTTTCATGCAAGGAATGAATTTCTAATCAAAAGACCAAGTGGTGCCGGGCTTAGTGTCGGATGTCCAGTTCATGGCACAAGTTTGGAGCAAAACAGGAGGTGTGCCGGGTGTACTGTCGGGTGTCTGGTGTCCAAGTCTGTGAATGCGCCTAGCATTTGATGTCCGGCAGGACATCCGGCACATACTAAAAAGTCACCCCGGTTCACTAGATTTTAGCAGTTAATTGTCGTTAACATACCAACTGATGTCGGGTGTGGTGTCGGGCATCCCATGTCCGGCACAAGCACCTTTCGCGTGGATTTGGCGGTTTAATTAACGGTTAAACAACACATCTTGCACGTGGGGTCGGGTACTCTTCACCCGGCATGACTCCCGGCACATGAGGATTTTGAAGTCTATAAATAGGCTGAGGGGCTGCACATTTCAATACACCTCAACATATCCATACACTCCACTCACACTCCAATTCACATCCACCCCAAGTGTTGGTGTCCAAGGAAGTTCTACAGATCCATCCACGCGAAGAGAAGAGAAGATCCTTGTTGGGTTAAGGCTACGACCAATCTCCTTCTCCCCTTTGTATTCCTTCTTTCATTTGTGTGGATGGTGAAGTAGAAATCCTTGTTTGTTCTTGGTTAGGGATGAATTCCTCTTTGTAAACAATATGATCATTTCAATATAAATACAAGCGTTTATTAGGATTTTGGTCAGTGGAAAGTTGAATATGTTGATCGCTTATTCTTCTCATTCAAGGTTCTACTTGAGATTTATCAGTCAAGAGTAGAATTGGAAAGAGGAAGTCTTAGTGAATCTTTATCGTTGTGTTCTGCGCATCAGTGGGAGCAATACTTAAGATTATTGACGTAACACCCCCGAACCGGGTGTCACAGACGCCAACCACCCACGTGGTTGACACAACAACACTATCAATACTATGCTGCGGTCTGAATGACTGGAATTAAACCATAACCAAATCCAAGTCCAACACCGAAGATACAAACCGAGTACCGAGAGTCTACAACATAAATCCTTAATCCAACAACATAAACCAAAAGTACAACTAGGGTTTAGTATTACAAAGTCACAACCCATACATTAAAACATACTACTAAAAGTCTTGCCCCAGTGGGCTACCCCTATGGTAGTCACCCTTGCCTACTCTCCGTCTGCTTCCCGTTTCATACCTGTAAAAATAAAGGACTCAACAAAACTATGCCGAGTATGAACGTGTGAAGCCCGCATGTTACTGGGCAACACGACTACTTGGTCGAATATAATTAAGTCCAATTTCATGCAATAGAAAAGCAATAACACACAGTATGAAACAACAATATAGCAACTCTCAACATGTTGGTCATAAAGATAACACCAAACACCTCCAGCATGTAAAACAAGTAGAGCTTACATAGAATTTGAATAATGATGATCCACACAGTGGGATCATTCGATGTTGAGTGTTTTTGTCTCTTTTTCTTTGTTTACATCTTGTGTACTTCTCTTTCTCTTTCTTGCACCAGGTCTGGGGATGTAGGTCGATTCCCGTGACCATATAGTATGGGTGCCCATCTTTCTTTGCTTCCTTATAGATTAATTGTGAGTTCTTTTGTTACCGCACGTTGGAGGACGTCTCCTCCATAGCTAGTCCCCATTCCCGACGTCATGCGCCAGAAAGCGGAGTCGCCTCTAGACTCCAGGATAAGCTCCACCAATTTGTCACTCCCCCATTCCCGACGTCATGCACCGGGAGCGGAGTCGCCTCTAGACTCCAGGATGTGCTCCACATAGAAGGGCGAAGGATCTGATGCAGATACCAACTCCCGAATATTCCATACCGCGCGGCCCGAGATGTTGTCTTCCCGGGTTATTCTCATGTTCCTCCAATTGAGCTTTTCTCTTCGTTATCATTCACGAATAGACACCATAGTGGGTGTCGTGGTATATCCTCCATGGTTAGAGAGGAGTTCCCCTTTTATAGAATTTTCTTTGTTTTCGCAGTTCACTGTGTTTCATCTCAAATTCCATAAACGCGAAGGGACTAAACTACTGTGTGCGCACAAATAATATACAACAATGATATAGAAGTCATATAACACGATAAGCAAGCAATCCAATTACATGCTTTAATCTTAGGTCTATTTCACACAGAGCACACAGCACACAAGCCGTGTAACACGGCAACATACGAACCACACATGTCCATACCTTATTCGAAAGCACGAGTTGTCTCACACTCTAAGTCCCGGTCGGAGGTCGCTACGGCCCTAGCGTTAATTAAAACAATGTGTCAGTCTATTATTTTATGTGATGACACTTTATATTGGGTGTTATTCCCTAGGTGTATTGTTATATGCTTGGTTTCTATTAACCCTTAGAACTTTACGTGCATTAATTCTAGGCTTATCTTACTCCTAGGACATTCTTAGCCTTGTTTTACACGTTAACTAAGTCGGTTTCCTTAGTTAATGGTTTAGAGCGTTTTAGGTGCCATTTATGTAACAAGTTTATATAAGGTCGGTATAACTTGGCTAATGTATATTTCCCTCTTAGACAATTAGGTGAGTAATGTTATATCCCTTACATAATGATAATTTAGACCATAGGATAAAACCATTTGTACAGAAGTCCGAAAGTTTACAAATCAGAAAACATTTCCCATGTAACCCCTTAACTAACTTCACTTCCAAAGTAGTAATTGATGTTTGACCTTCTCCACATGTTTCACTAACCTACTTATATTGATTAGCTATTATTTGTGTTCCTTAATAAACTGGAATACCACTTATAATACCCTTGTAATCTGGTTATACAGAAACTATAACCTCACTGGAACTGAACACAAACTACACATTCTTTCTTGGTTATTGTTGTTAGTTAGTTCAGTTTAGGTTTGTTTCTTTTCTGTAGTGTTCACCCAACTAGTTATGGGTGTTAGCTAGATTATAAGTTCACACATAAGCCATTAAAACCCCCTTATACCTACTGGGTGATAGTTCTACAGAGGTAATACAGTTATAGCAAATCTGAAACATAACTTACGTATCTCCTCTTCTTACCCATCTGTTCATTCACAAATCTGCTGTCCAACGTTTCCCAAGTTGCTTGCCAAGTTAGCTAAGTATATCAGGTAGCCTCAAACTAGAACCCAGCCCAAAACAACTCCATTAATCCCTCTGGAAATCCATCATACAGAAGCAAGAAGGCTAAAACCCAGAAAACCAACAACTGTGTATATATTTTGTTTTCTTCTGTTTTTCATCGGTTGTTTGATTCCTAAATCCTCCAATGATTTTGCCACTTAATTTACCTCTGTAATAATGTTTCTAGTTCACACCAAAGACACCACTACACTCCTAATGCCTCAGAAAAAGAACCTGTTACACAGAACAAGCTCCATCTCGACAATCCTGCACTTACACCAATGTATAATCTTCATCATTTCTAATTCCTTTCCTGTTTAATCACACTTTTTTGTCTTTCAATTCCTCCCAAGGTGCCTACCTGTCTAATTGAGTATTAAGCCACAAGTTTAAACTCGAAACTACTCCAAATACACACTCACTTACCCTCTGTACAGGAAATAGAAACAACCTCCAGAATCAAACATAAACACTAAAAACAGAAACTGATTTGATTTTCTATGTTTTTCCCAGCTTCGCTACACCTTGGTTTATGGGTTAACAAGATCTTAAATGTGAGGCTAATCCCAAAAACAACATGGACAGCTCCTCTGAATATCCTTGTACAGAACTCAACAAAACTAAAACTGAAACAAAAAAAAACAAGATCTGTAACTTAAAACTGGAAAACTGAATTTTTCCTCTTTGTTTTTCTTTTCTCTTCTGTTCTGAATCTATTTTTTGTTTCCTTCTAAGTATTTGCACTTAGTTAAGTGTGTGAGTATAAATTCAAACTCTTAGACAGACCCAGGCCATAAAACCACGTTTCTGAGAAGAACTGCTACACAGAACCAAAAGGAAACAAGCCTGAAACTGATGAAATCCTTTATGTTGTTGTCTTTCTGGTTCTTTCTAGTCTGACCTTCAAATTCCTTTCCAAATCATATAGTTCCCTTGTAAGATGTATTAGGAAGTTCTTATCTTCATTTAAAACCCATACAACACTCAAACCCCACCTGTGACAGAAACCCACGACAGTCTTTCAGAATCAGAATCTGAAAACTAATATACTTTTCCTTTATTCATAGTCTGGTCTCCAGCCCTCTCCGACTTGTGATTACCTTTAGTTACATGAGTTGACAAAGTTTTAAGCTTATAAAACCCTCAACCTAATCCCATGCACCCCGCTGTCACAGGATTGAACAGACACCAATTCCTAGTAAAACAGAAACTTGGAAACTGATATGACTTATCTTTTTCTCTTTTCGGTTATTTAACTTGACTTCTATCTCCTCCCTCTTTACTGAGTTATATAATTAAGGGTTCTAACACGATTTTATACTCCAGGCAGCCCAAAGCAACTTGTTAAACTCACAGAATCTACTACTGAGGTAAAACTTCAGGAACCGAAATATGAGCTGATGCATTCCTTTCCTGTTATCGATTTTTTTTGCTGTTCTGTTTAATTTGATTTCTAACTTCCCCAGGTGGTCTAGCTATTTAATTATGTAGCTTTAGTACAGTATTATCATGCAAAACAAACCCAAACAATGAGGAGCATGCCACGGTAATATATTATACAGAACTGCAATATGTTGTAGAAACTGGAGTATGGTTGATATCTAGTTCTTCTGTTGTTATTTTCTTCTGTTTTACTCACGAGTTTGAACTTCAACTTTCTCTCCTTACCATCTCAAATAGTATAGGGTATTAACAAGTTTTAGGTAGATTACTAAGTCGATAGTGTACTCACTCCCTCTCTGGAGTTCCAGTTATACATGAAGATAATGGGTTTTAACAGAAACTGTACAGAAGGCTAGGTTTGATACCTTGGTTTTCTTTCTGTCTTTTGGAATGGGATTCCCCCTGGAGATTCTTGGCACGGTATAAGCTCCTAGATTCTTGGACTCACGATTCCACTGGAAAGATTCCTCATGTGTTAATCTTTAGCAAACCAGAAGTGCAAATGGATGAGGAGTTGGAGAAATTTAGCTTTGTGCTAAGGGAGGTTTTCTTTTACCTTCTGATTATGTCCTAGCAGAGCATAGGTTGCAAGATTTCCAGTGCTCCTCTCCTTCTTAGCATGTATGGTTCTTACGTGAGACAGTAGGGAAGTTAGGAAGCTTGACGCATGATTTTCAGGCAAAACTAAACAGAGAAAGAAAAGGGACTAGTTGCAGTCTCTTTACCTCGCTAGCTCCTTGAGGTTATTGTTTCAGATTCCAAAAAGCATGGGCACCAGCTCGAACAGACAAACAGGAGGGAGATCCAGAAGTCTGGAGTTCACTGCTTAACAAGAAAAGGTGCACGAGTATTGTGTCAGTTTTCTCTTCGAACTGCAACAACAAAACAGGAAGAGTTTGGGAGTGCCATGAAGGCTTGGGTTTACCCTCTCGCATTAGCAACACAACAGAAGTTTACCTAGGTTGTGGTTGGCACGGCATGCAGAGGAAAGAGGAGAATAGTGAGCAGTGTATTAATCAGGTGCTTCCCAGCACTAGGAGCTGACACAGGGCTATGGTTTGAAGTATATTTTTTTTTTGAATCGAGATAGTTCACGTTGGCTTCAGGTTGTAGATAGTCTTGCAAAACAATTGAGTATGGTGTCCTAGGTTGGTTGTCTGCTTGGTTTCCATAATTGCAGAGGATGGACAGAGGAAATAAGAAATGGGGTGGGAACTGCTCCTGGGATCGACATCAGCTCCTGTCTGGGTATTATTTTTGTATCTGTCGATCAAGAAATCAGGAAGTGAGGCATGAGAGTGCTTAGTGGGTTGCAAGTTACTAGAGGATATTATGGGTGGTTAGAGACACGAGAATTTGTGTCGCCTGGGAGTTGGAGCAGGGAAGAAAACAAGTGGAATTCTTCATTGTTTTCTGTCCTACTATTGTTCGATCTTGCTGTATCGAGGAAGGAGAGATCGACAGTGCTACAAAGATGGGTTTGATTCTCTTTGTTTCTATTTTTCTTTCTGTATAGATAGTTTAGTTGTTCGCTACTAGTTTTAGTTTGTGGGTATAAGTTACCGAATATGAGCATAGCTCAACCGGTTAAACATTCGGAAAAGGTACGGGAGGTCTCGGGTTTGAACCTCAGCGGGAGCGTCTTTGCTCCTTTTTCTTTCCCCCTTTTTTTGCATAGGTTATACATGATTATTTATATCTGTACGACTATATATTATATCGTGTCATTATATATTTTTTGTAATGAAGTTATGCACGTTATCGTCACTTATTTACAATGTTACAGTATCGTAACGTTACGTACGTGTATTTTTTGTATTCGTACATATATATATGTATACTAGATTTAATTGTTCGTACGTTATTTTATGTCCGAATTAAAAAACGCGTTATGATTTTATGTGTTTAATGTTCAGGGGTATTTCAGCTTACCCCCTTAAAAGAGACTTCGTCCCGAAGTCTTACTTCCTTAACTTATATTTTCCGCTCTTGGTAATCTTAGGGATCCAGTCCCGCATTCACTCACGATACCCAACGAGTTAAGTCCATAACTATAATGCTCAGTGCTTCTAAGCACCATGCCACATCAGTGGCTTCATACAAGTTCTCATAGTAGACCAAGATGCTAGCAATGTATATAACATGCTAAAGTGCAAGTCAAGGCGCACAACATTCATTCATACAGAGCATACATGTACGTACATAACATTTTCATACACAAGTCTACCAACCTTCTGCGTGTGGTTGTAGAATTACAACACAGTGACACACGCAAAACATCCAAAATGAAACGTGCTTACCCCCCTTAAAAGAGGGGTACGCCCTCGTACCCTACATTAACCGAAACATCGGTGAAAATATGGGGATACATATCTCTCATTTTATCCTCCAGCTCCCATGTGGCTTCCTTGATATCCTGGTTCGACCATAACACCTTCACTAGTCTAATTGACTTGTTCCGGGTCTCTCGGGTCTTAGTGTCTAGAATTCTTTGAGGTGTCTCCACTGATCTCAATGTGGGCTCTAGGACTAGCCTCTCGGGCTGTAGTACATGTGAGGGATCGGGCATGTATTTCTTTAGCTGAGAGACGTGGAATATATCATGAACTCGTCCCAACTCTGAGGGTAGATCAAGTCGATAAGCAACTGGGCCCACACGCTCCCTAATACTGTAGGGACCTATGAACTTCGGGCTCAACTTTCCTTTTTGCCCAAATCTGAAATTTCCTTTCATCGGCGATACTCGCAAGAACACCTGGTCGCCAACTACGAACTCCAGGTCTCGACGTCTGTTATCTGCATATGCTTTCTGTCTATCCTGTGCGGCCTTTATGTTCTTTCTGATCTGCTGAACCTCTGCCTGAACCTGCTGCAAGTAGTCTGGGCCTATGATAAAAGCTTCACTGGACTCGTCCCAGCACAACGGTGTACGGCAAGGTCTACCATATAACGCCTGAAAAGGTGGCATCTTGATTGAGGCGTGATAACTGTTATTATATGCAAACTCGATGAGGTGCAACTTATCCAACCAACTGCCCTGGAAGACCAAGGCACATGCTCTAAGCATGTCCTCTAGGGTTTGGATGGTTCTCTCCGTCTGACCATCATCAGTCTGCGGGTGAAAAGCAGTGCTAAGCCTCAGCTCGGTGCCTAACGCTTCTTGTGAAGCCCTCCAATATCTCGAAAGGAATCTCGTGTCCCTATCGGACACTATTGTCTTTGGCACTCCGTGGTGTCTTAAAATCTCCTTATCAAAAGCTCGGCTAGTTTCGACACCTTCCATGTGTCCTTCATTGGAATGAATCTTGCTACCTTAGTAAGGCGGTCCACAATTACCCATATCATATTCAATCCTCCTCTGGTCGGTGGCAGTCCAACTACAAAATCCATTGATAGGTCATAGAATTTCCACTCTGGGATAGGCATTGGTTGCACTCTGCCTCTAGGTTTTCAGTGTTCAAATTTTATTTTCTGACAGGTGAGGCATCTGATAATGAAGTTCAAGACGTTGTTCTTCATGCCAACCCACCAAAAGTATCGCTTCATGTCTTTGTACATTTTTGAAGCTCCAGGGTGAATAGAAGTAGTGGAAGAATGAGACTCTCTCATGATGCGCTCCTTGAGCTCTACGCTCTCGTGGGGGATACATAGTCTGCCATTCACACGAATCAGGCCATCCTCATGAAGTTGGTAGTCATATTTCTTCTTATCTAATGTGCCATCGACTAACTTCCGTCTAATATCAGCCATTACTCTGTCCTTCTGCTGAGCGTTATGTATTTCTTCAACTAGACTGGTGCCTGTTATGAGTGTGTGCAATGAGTGAGCTCGGCGGCTAAGTGCATCAGCAACTACATTGGCTTTGCCTTCCTTATACTGGAGGTTAATATCATAATCCTTAAGGAACTCCATCCATCTACGCTGTCTCATATTCAGTTCTTTTTGGGTGAACACATACTTTAGGCTTTTGTGGTCGGAGTAGATGGTGATCTGTGAACCATAGAGGTAATGGCGCCAAATCTTGAGTGCAAACACGACTGCTCCAAGCTCAAGATCGTGTGTGGGGTAGTGCTCTTCGTGCTTTTTCAGCTGACGGGAGGCATAGGCGACAACTTTCCCGTGCTGCATGAGAACACATCCCATACCCATACCGGATGCATCACATAGACTTCATGGATGGGGGCTGAGGTCAATGCATCTTTCAGCTTCTGAAATGCTGTCTCACAGTCTCCTGTCCACGTAAAAGGGGTGTCTTTCTTGATGAGGTTTGTCATAGGTTTTGCAATGCGGGAGAAGTCCTTAACAAACCGTCGGTAGTAGCCTGCTAGACCAAGGAAACTTCGTATATCTGTCACAGACTTCGGTCTCGGCCATGTACGTACTGCCTCCACTTTAGCCGGATCTACTGCTATCCCGGCAACAGAAATAATATGCCCAAGAAATGCTACCTGATCCAACCAGAATTCACACTTAGAGAATTTGGCGTACAACTGGTTTGTTCTGAGAGTCTCGAGTACCTGCCTGAGATGGTGCTGATGCTCTTCCTTGGTTCTCGAATATACCAGTATATCATCAATAAATACCACGACTGTCTTGTCCAACTGATCTCTGAAAACTCGTGCATCAAGTCCATGAACCTCGCTGGGGCATTAGTCAGTCCAAACGGCATAACGGTGAATTCATAGTGGCTGTATCGGGTCCTGAATGCGGTCTTTTCGATGTCGCTCTCCTTCACTGGGATCTGATGGTATCCTGATCTGAGGTCGATCTTCGAAAATACTGTCGCTCCTCTGAGCTGGTCAAACAGATCATCTATGCGTGGCAACGGGTAGCGATTCTTCACTGTCACTACATTCAGCTCTCGATAATCAATGCATAGCCGGAGGCTGCCGTCTTTCTTCTTGACAAATAATACGGGTGCGCCCTAAGGGGATACGCTCGGGCGTATGAATCCCTTATCCAACAACTCCTTCAATTGCTCCTTCAACTCCGCCATTTCTGCCGCGGCCATTCTGTACGGGGCTTTGGCAATGGGTCCTGTCCCGGGTACTAAGTCAATAGTGAACTCAATCTCTCATGGTGGTGGCATACCGGGAAGCTCCTTAGGGAAGAGGTCTGGAAACTCTCCAACCACTGGTACATCAGGGTTAAACTCCGGGTCTTGCTGGATGTCCTGTACATAACAGAGGTACACCTCCTGCTGCTTCTGAATCTCCCTAGCCATGGTCATGGCTGAAATGACTTTCACAGATGCTGTCGGGGGTGCTGGCGGTAAGATACGGTAACGCCGGACGGGCTCTTTAGCAGTAATCTATGCTCGGCACATAATATACGGCCTCAGTGTTTCTCTAACCAATTCATACCCACGATGACGTCAAAACCCAGGCCTCTGAACTCGATCAGGTCCAACGGGAAATCCTCCTCTCGGATTCTGGTGGTGGCTCCTCGAAAATACCGGGTACATTGAACTCTTTCTTTTGAAGGTAGTGTCACACTGAAGTCTTCCAACTCCACGGGCTCGAGGTGCAACCGCTCGGCTAATGTCGGGGATACAAAAGTGTGTGAGGCTCCAGAGTCAAATAATACTGAGGCTGGGGCTCCATTCACTGGAAAGTACCAGTGATAATATGGCCGCTGTCGCCGGCCTGAGCCTGTGTGAGAATGCTCAGGGTACCCTCTCTCCAGGGTTCAACACCTATTCCCAAAAGAATAACGTTTATAAGCATAATTAGTGATGGTATGAGAATTCGTAGATAATAAGCCTTTCTTTATTCATCCTTCCAACATTACATGTTCCTTTCCATTACACAACTTAATACAAAAGGTACATGGCTTAATATTTCCTAAAGGTTAGGTTTAGTCGTCCAGGCTTCATATGGGTAGCGTTTATCACGGTTGAGGGTGCTGTGTTTGGCTTGATTCTCTTAATCTCGTGGTATAGCATTCTCGATGGTCCGCCCATGATCAACACGTCGCCGGAGTTTAGCCAGATCTTCATAGCTCGATCAATCCTCTTTTCTTCACCATAGAGAAACTCAGCATCATCTCCGATGGACACAGACACTATGGGTATCCCCTGGTCTAGGGTCTCCTGCGTCTCGTCCTTGTATTGGTGTAATCCAAGTCGGCCTTCCCTCTCATAGAAGTTGATGATGCAGATGTCGGCTTGTAGGTCGGGTACTTGAAATACCCCGTAATTAAAAACAGTGATTAATTAGGCTAATTATAATTTTAAAGGCTTAATTACACTTAAATAATCATGAGGGAACAAACCCCAAAGAAAAAGACCTTCAAAATGGGTTAAAAGCATAAACGAACCTTAAAGCACGTTTTTTGAGGAAACCGGGATCAACGTGACTTTAAGCGGGTCAAATAGACTCGTAACAATTTTGGTCAACTAAATAATCATTAATAAATATTAGTGAAGCTTTAGAACCAATAAATTAATTAAACGAGAACATTCCGGAAAATGGGTACCGGTTAGTAAGAACTGTAACAACCGGGAAGTTGTGGGGTAAGAGTACAAATAAACAAAGTTAGTGTGTCCACTTTGCAAATAAAAATTTAAAATCTGTGTGTGTGTGGGTGTGGGATCCGATTTGCCCCTCTCTCTCACACTCACCTAACACTCTCTTATTTACTAAAAGACAAGAGAAATAAGTAAAAGGAAAAACACACTCTCTCTCCTACTCCCCCCCTTCCTCTCACGTTGGCATCTCCCTCCTTCCTCTGATTTTTCTCCTTCCATGCGACAGCCATGGAAAAATGAAAGAACCCACTCAACCCTCTCCTTCTCTCTTCTTGTTCTAGCTCAATACTTGTCCAAAAATTATAAAAACCATACCATTAGAATCCCCTTTCAAAGGAGAACACTTTCCTCCTTTCAAAAATCTAAAACAACCATTTTCATTTCGGTGGGTATTCTCCATTTGAAGATTCAAGTCCACCATTAGAAGCACCTTCACCTCCTTGTCATCTTGAGGTAAAAAGAAGTTCGAAAATCCATCATTTCTAGCCCTTGGTTGCATTATAAGAAATTTCAGATTTTGAATGTCTTGTTCCTTGTTGCTTCAGCCGATTTTGGCTCCTTCTTGGGCTAGGAATCTTGTTCTCTTGCTAGTCAAGAATCTCATTCAGTGGTTGAAAGGTAATACACATTTCTAAACCCTAAAACATTTAAATTCTAGGGTTAGTGCAAAAATGAATGTTAAATGGTAGTGTGTATTGGTATGGTGGTTGTAGTATTGTGCATTGTGTAAGGAAGAACAAAGAAGAAGGAAAGAAGGAAGAAGAGAAGGAAAGGAAAGAAAGAAAACTAGAAAGAACAAGGTAAAGTCTCTTACCTTGAGCTAGTTTATATTGTGTAATGTAACAGTTTTTGGAGTAGTAAAATGAGTAGTGAATTGAGTAATGAGTAGTAAGTATGTTGTAGTATAATGATTAATGGTATTGAAAACAGTTTTGAAGTTTTTAAATGTTGTTTAAAAGCTTGGGAAAACATGGGGTATTGAATGTGTATGTGCAGGAATTTTATGTTGTTGTATAGTGCTATTATGTGAGTATAGTGTATTGTATAAACAGGTGGTGAGAATGTGAAATTGTGAGCCGAAATAGTGTGTGAGCAATGTAAGAATTATAGGGGAGACTACGTCAAATTTTGTGTAGGAATGAGAGGACTTAAGTTGTTTAAGAAGAGGAGGTATTTGGAGAGTTTAAAAGAAGTGTTTAGCTTGTAACAGATTTGAATATGAGTTTGTAAATGGGATGGTATTAGGTTGTGAGTTAATGTATTTAAGATGCTAAGAGTGGCATTGGATGAGGGAGTATTGGAGGATAAGTGTTGAGGGAAAAATCTGTAGCATAATAGAGGGAACAAAATCTGTAGCATTAGTGTGAGGAACTAGTATAAGTGTTGAAATGAAATGAGGAAAAATGTGTAAGTGAATGTGAGGATTGAGTAGTAAGTTTGGTGGATGAACCCAGGGTGATTTAGAGGGTTTAATTAGTGCTAAATCATGTGGGGAAGTATTGGTAAAGATTGGGGAAGCAATGGGTAAAGAAAACACCCAAAAACAGATTTTAAACTAAAACACTGGGCCGGACCGGACTTGCGACCGGACTTGCAAGTTCGGTCGAGCCCAGACTTACAAAGACGGAAACCTTCTGGAATCGACCGACCTTGCGACCGGACTTGCAAGTTCGGTCGGACCAGAAATTTCTCCCGTCAGAAACCTTCTGGAATGGACCGAACTTGCACCACGGACTTGCAAGTTCGGCCGGCCAGAAAAATTCCCGTAATGCAAGCTACTGGAATGGACCGACCTTGCGATCGGACTTGCAAGGTCGGTCGGGCTAAAATTCTCACGAAAGAAACTTACTGGAATGGACCGACCTTGGGACCGGACGTGCAAGGTCGGTCGGCCCTGGAATTTTCACACGATGTAGCCTACTGACTTGGACCGAACTTGCGACCGGACTTGCAAGTTCGGTCGAGTCAAACAAAAAAAAAGTTTTATTATATGATTATAGTAATCATGTATGTATATATATATATATATATATGCCTATACACATATATGCATATGTATGTAGTAATACACCATTAATGAAGTAGTAATGGTGAGAAAGTAAGTAAATGAGTAAGGAAACAAGTCTAAGAAGTAGTAAAGAAAAGAATGGTTTTATAATCAAGTAGGAAAGTAATGAGGTAGTAAGCATGTATAGAAAGTATCAATGAAGGAGTAAGTAGATCAATAATGGATCATTGATCATACTACTTCATGTATGTGTAGGAATCAAATAGTTGGTCCTCGAAGGAACCCGGTAGTACGTATACGTCGGTGAACGGTATGATTTCTTCATGCCCTGTATCCTAACTTGGTTACCCCGATTTGTGTGCTTATGTGATCACCAATAAGATAAATGCACGAATCGGACTTATATTGCACTTAACTGTGTTTTGAACTATTTTGTTCTTGTTGTATCTTCTTGAACAAATAGTTTGTATATTTCATGAAATGTATGAATGAGAATGAAGTGTATGTGTAAGTATGAGTACTTGTGTATTGTATTGGTGTATGGAAAGAAAGTATGGACTTCTACTAATTCCTAACGATCTAACTCCTAACATGAGTAATGAGTATAATGGAATGAGTAGAAGCCCGATATAGTTTCAGCCACGCGTGAGGATAAGGAAACACAAGAGGTTGGATCCGAATCCAGGCTATAATCTTTTCCTTGGACCAATCCCCTTGAATGGGTAGCATCCTAGATTAGTGGGCCACCCTAAAGCCCGGTGGTGGGATGTAGTAATCCCTGCCCGGAGGTCATACCGACTTAACTGGAAGTAAAGTATGTAAGAAGTAAGTATTGTATTTGTATTGGTCTTGACTATTGTAAGTCATTGACCCGGAGTAAAAGAGTATTGAACACCCGATTAACCCGGGTGTGTAATGAGGCTAACAAGACCTTTGTATGTATTGGAGAATTGTATCTCCGTGATGTGGTGAGTATAGGTAAGTATGAATGGTTGACTTGAATTGTCTTCTTGTATGTATTGTATGTATGTATGCCTTGTGTATGGAATGTATTGTATAAAGCGTGCATGTATGAATGAAACGAACCGCATGTACTCGACCAATTAGTTGGCGTACCCTCGCTAGCACGCGGGGTATGCGGTTATCATATGCAGCGTAAGCTAACCCCCTAGGGGGAATGTTTTTATTCTACAGGTACCCGCGAGGCGTGACGGTAGAGTAGGGACAGGACGTAATTCTTTTTGAAGTAGTTAGTAGGTTTGGATGGTGTACCGAGTTGTACACGGCTAAGGCCATTTTGAGTAGCCGGTGTACCATGTGGTACACCTTTTTAGATAGTGAATTCTTGATTGGATAGTAAGGAGAGGATGTATAAACTCTTCATTTTTGGGAAGTAGTCTTGGAATCTAATTTATATTCGGTATACTCGGTAATCAAATGTAAGTTAAGTATTTGGTATTGTAAAGTAAGTAGTATGTATTTGGTTTATTCTAATCGTCAGACCGAAACGGTAAGTAGTAGTAGCCTTGTTAACCTTGGAAGGTTAACGGCGTTGTATCACCCGCCGGGAGTAAGTAAGTATTCCGCTGCGAGTAAGGTAATTATGGGAATGATTAGAGGATAATGGAAGGATTAGCGGTTGGGGTGTTACAGTACTGGTTGCACTTCACGTTGCTGTGCAACGCGTAGGGTTGCCGTAATTAGGGATAGAAAGTCGTCGGGAATTGGTGGTGCATGTGCTTCATCGGTGGGATAGCTCTTCGTATATGGGTTCCAAATCTTACCTAGGCACATCATTCTGAGTTTCATCATCTTTCCTCCGGGGTATGTCGGTGTGTAGAACCCGCCTGGTCCCACTCCAAACTTACGACATCTTCAAATAATGGCTACTTGGGCTTCAGGTGTGAGGTATCCTGGTAGTAGAATCATCCCGGGCTGGATAACTTGGCAGTTTTCACTTGGGTAGCAGGGATTCTCAAGGCTGTACCCGTCGGGTTCGAGGTTTGGATTTATTGGGAAGCACATGTCAAAGGTTTCTACTGCATTAAGGGTAGTCTATAGTTCTTTAGCGGTACTAGTAATTTAGCAAAGCAATTTCATGCATGGTCATACAGCTTGGCATACAAGAATTTAGACATGCTTTTCAAACATTTAGGGTTTCAAGGTTTACCTGCAGCTGTGGGTGAGTCTGGTCCCTCGGTGCGGTCCATGATGTGTAACACCGCCTTCCCTGGCCTTGAGGTAGATGCCTTCTGGGAGTCTCGGGATCCCGCTCCATGTGTAGACTGGGTGTGTGGGGCTCCACGCTGGCCTCCGGGTCCCGATCTCTGGTCACCTCTCGCACCATAGCCGGGCTTGTAATTCTTGCTCTGGGGATTCGCGAAGCACTCAAAGGCCCTGTGTCCGCTCTTCTTGCAGTAAAAACACACTCTATCTGATTGCCCTGGCAGTCAACACCGGGGTGGTTCTTCGAGCATCGTCTGCAGATATATCGGCGCTCGGTTCACTTGCTCGGACCGGCTCCAGTCCCTAAACAGATTACCTGGTTAGTCAACAACAAGTCATAATAACTATAAGATATTTAAGTGCTAGAGTTTGTTTCATTTTACCCCGGGGTGGGTAAGAGCAGAACGGCTTAGTCGCTGTAGCCGGGTGGCTCAGCTGAAGTCTCTCTGTAGGCTGGTTCCCATGGTATCTCGTCCGCTTCCTATTCGGGTAGCGCTTACTTCTGTCAGCTCCCTTCTGTCTACGGTCCTCTGAGTCACCGTCCTTCACCTTCCTTTTCCTAGCGAATTCCTCATCCCGCATCTGGACGGTGATCTCGACCTGGGATGCTGCATGGTAGCAGTCCTGTACAAAATAGGGTTTAGTAAACTCTTCACAAAATAATACTCAGTTCAAATTTATAGTTCAAGTGTAACCTGGATCGTGGCATAACGGCTGGGTCCCATGCCGTATCTGATGCGGTAGTTCAACCCACCGTAGAAACGCTTCACTAAGATTCATCTGAATATCCCAAGCCTGGAAGTACACGAAGTAGAGTAGTGAACGCCGAGTAGTAATTGTCAACTGTCATCCCCTCAGTCTGCCTCAGACTGTCTAGCTCAAGCCGCTTCTTTGTCCGGAGGTGGGCGGGGTAGTACTTAGCCCTCAGTAATGCAGTGTAAGCATCCCATCCAAAAGTGGGGTCGGCTAGGTGAGCATCCTTCACAAGCTTCCACCAGTCGCTCGCTGACTCTCGTAGGTAATAGGCTACGAGTCTGACCTTAGCCTCAGCCGGAACATTCAAAGTGTCAAAGGCGGTCTCTAGGATGCTGATGTAGTTCTCTAAGTAGGTGGGGTCCGTCTCTCCTCGGAACTCAGCCGGTCGAAGGTCTGCTAAGCTCTTCACCCAGTTTGTCTCCCTAGGTGGGTGAGGTGGTGGTGGCGGTGGTGCCTGCTGGGTTCCTGGCTGGAAACCCATGTGACCTAGGGCCGCTGCTACTATCTCAGCTATGGTCTGCCCAGCAGCTACGCTATCTTGCTCCATTTGGCCACGGCCTCGTCCCCGACCTCGTCGTCCAGACATCTGAAAATGTCGTCGTTAGTTTAGAACATTCACAAGAGCTTACTGCAAGTTATTATCGCCCTTGCTGGTGGTTTTAAATCAGTAAAGTCGTGCCTCACATTACTAACCCTTAACCACGTTTACCAAATTTAGATTTTCCTAATCACGGTACTCCTCTGTTCCAGTCATCAGAACGCAACTACGCTCTGATACCACTTTCTGTAACACCCCCGAACCGGGTGTCACAGACGCCAACCACCCACGTGGTTGACACAACAACACTATCAATACTATGCTGCGGTCTGAATGACTGGAATTAAACCATAACCAAATCCAAGTCCAACACCGAAGATACAAACCGAGTACCGAGAGTCTACAACATAAATCCTTAATCCAACAACATAAACCGAAAGTACAACTAGGGTTTAGTATTACAAAGTCATAACCCATACATTAAAACATACTACTAAAAGTCTTGCCCCGGTGGGCTACCCCTATGGTAGTCACCCTTGCCTACTCTCCGTCTGCTTCCCGTTTCATACCTGTAAAAATAAAGGACTCAGCAAAACTATGCCGAGTATGAACGTGTGAAGCCCGCATGTTACCGGGCTGCACGACTACTTGGTCGAATATAATTAAGTCAAATTTCATTCAATAGAAAAGCAATAACACACAACATGAAACAACAATATAGCAACTCTCAACATGTTGGTCATAAAGATAACACCAACATCTCCAGCATGTAAAAACAAGTAGAGCTTACATAGAATTTGAATAATGATGATCCACACAGTGGGATCATTCGATGTTGAGTGTTTTTGTCTCTTTTTATTTGTTTCCATCTTGTGTACTTCTCTTTCTCTTTCTTGCACCAGGTCTGGGGATGTAGGTCGATTCCCGTGACCATATAGTATGGGTGCCCATCTTTCTTTGCTTCCTTATAGATTAATTGTGAGTTCTTTTGTTACCGCACGTTGGAGGACGTCTCCTCCATAGCTAGTCCCCCATTCCGACGTCATGCGCCGAGAAAGCGGAGTCGCCTCTAGACTCCAGGATAAGCTCCACCAATTTGTCACTCCCCCATTCCCGACGTCATGCCCGGGAAAGCGGAGTCACCTCTAGACTCCAGGATGTGCTCCACATAGAAGGGCGAAGGATCTGATGCAGATACCAACTCCCGAATATTCCATACCGCGCGGCCCGAGATGTTGTCTTCCCGGGTTATCCTCATGTTCCTCCAATTGAGCTTTTCTCTTCATTAGCATTCACGAATAGACACCATAGTGGGTGTCGTGGTATATCCTCCATGGTTAGAGAGGAGTTCCCCTTTTATAGAATTTTCTTTGTTTTCACAGTTCACAGTGTTTCATCTCAAATTCCATAAACGCGAAGGGACTAAACTACTGTGTGCGCACAAATAATATACAACAATGATATAGAAGTCATATAACACGATAAGCAAGCAATCCAATTACATGCTTTAATCTTAGGTCTTTTTCACACAGAGCACACAGCACACAAGCCGTGTAACACGGCAACATACGAACCACACATGTCCATACCTTATTCGAAAGCACGAGTTGTCTCACACTCTAAGTCCCGGTCGGAGGTCGCTACGGCCCTAGCGTTAATTAAAACAATGTGTCAGTCTATTATTTTATGTGATGACACTTTATATTGGGTGTTATTCCCTAGTGTATTGTTATATGCTTGGTTTATATTAACCCTTAGAACTTTATGTGCATTAATTCTAGGCTTATCTTACTCCTAGGACATTCTTAGCCTTGCTTTACACGTTAACTAAGTCCGGTTTCCTTAGTTAATGGTTTGGAGCGTTTTAGGTGCTATTTATGTAACAAGTTTATATAAGGTCGGTATAACTTGGCTAATGTATATTTCACTCTTAGACAATTAGGTGAGTAATGTTATATCCCTTACATAATGATAATTTAGACCATAGGATAAAACCCATTTGTACAGAAGTCCGGAAGTTACAAATCAGAAAACATTTCCCATGTAACCCATTAACTAACTTCACTTCCAAAGTAGTAATTGATGTTTGACCTTCTCCACATGTTTCACTAACCTACTTATATTGATTAGCTATTATTTGTGTTCCTTAATAAACTGGAATACCACTTATAATACCCTTGTAATCTGGTTATACAGAAACTATAACCTCACTGGAACTGAACACAAACTACACATTCTTTCTTGGTTATTGTTGTTAGTTAGTTCAGTTTAGGTTTGTTTCTTTTCTGTAGTGTTCATCCAACTAGTTGTGGGTGTTAGCTAGATTATAAGTTCACAAATAAGCCATTAAAACCCGCTTATACCTACTGGGTGATAGTTCTACAGAGGTAATACAGTTATAGCAAATCTGAAACATAACTTAAGTATCTCCTCTTCTTACCCATCTGTTCATTCACAAATCTGCTGTCCAACGTTTCCCAAGTTGCTTGCCAAGTTAGCTAAGTATATCAGGTAGCCTCAAACTAGAACCCAGCCCAAAACAACTCCATTAATCCCTCTGGAAATCCATCATACAGAAGCAAGAAGGCTAAAACCCAGAAAACCAACAACTGTGTATATTTTGTTTTCTTCTGTTTTTCATCGGTTGTTTGATTCCTAAATCCTCCAATGATTTTGCCACTTAATTTACCTCTGTAATAATGTTTCTAGTTCACACCAAAGACACCACTACACTCCTAATGCCTTAGAGAAAGAACCTGTTACACAGAACAAGCTCCATCTCGACAATCCTGCACTTACACCAATGTATAATCTTCATCATTTCTCCTTCCTTTCCTGTTTAATCACACTTTTGTCTTTCAAATCCCTCCCAAGGTGCCTACCTGTCTAATTGAGTATTAAGCCACAAGTTTAAACTCGAAACCACTCCAAATACACACTCACTTACCCTCTGTACAGGAAACAGAAACAACCTCCAGAATCAAACATAAACACTAAAAACAGAAACTGATTTGATTTTCTATGTTTTTCCCAGCTTCGCTACACCTTGGTTTATGGGTTAACAAGATCTTAAACGTGAGGCTAATCCCAAAAACAACATGGACAGCTCCTCTGAATATCCTTGTACAGAACTCAACAAAACTAAAACTGAAACAGAAAAAAACAAGATCTGTAACTTAAAACTGGAAAACTGAATTTTTTCCTCTTTGTTTTTCTTTTCTCTTCTGTTCTGAATCTATTTTCTATTTCCTTCTAAGTATTTGCACTTAGTTAAGTGTGTGAGTATAAATTCAAACTCTTAGACAGACCCAGGCCATAAAACCACGTTTCTGAGAAGAACTGCTACACAGAACCTAAAGGAAACAAGCCTGAAACTGATGAATCCTTTCTGTTGTTGTCTTCCTGGTTCTTTCTAGTCTGATCTTCAAATTCCTTCCAAATCATATAGTTCCCTTGTAAGATGTATTAGGAAGTTCTTATCTTCATTTAAAACCCATACAACACTCAAACCCCACCTGTGACAGAAACCCACGACAGTCTTTCAGAATCTGAATCTGAAAACTAATATACTTTTTTTTATTCATAGTCTGGTCTCCAGCCCTCTCCGACTTGTGATTACCTTTAGTTACATGAGTTGACAAAGTTTTAAGCTTATAAAACCCTCAACCTAATCCCATGCACCCCGCTGTCACAGGATTAAACAGGCACCATTCCTAGTAAAACAGAAACTTGGAAACTGATATGACTTATCTTTTTCTCTTTTCGGTTATTTAACTTGACTTCTATCTCCTCCCTCTTTACTGAGTTATATAATTAAGGGTTCTAACACGATTTTATACTCCAGGCAGCCCAAAGCAACTTGTTAAACTCACAGAATCTACTACTGAGGTAAAACTTCAGGAACCGAAATATGAGCTGATGCATTCCTTTCCTGTTATCGATTTTTTTTGCTGTTCTGTTTAATTTGATTTCTAACTTCCCCAGGTGGTCTAGCTATTTATTATGTAGCTTTAGTACAGTCTTATCATGCAAAACAAACCCAAACAATGAGGAGCATGCCACGGTAATATATTATACAGAACTGCAATATGTTGCAGAAACTGGAGTATGGTTGATATCTAGTTCTTCGGTTGTTATTTTCTTCTATTTTACTCACGAGTTTGAACTTCAACTTTCTCTCCTTACCATCTCAAATAGTATAGGGTATTAACAAGTTTTAAGTAGATTACTAAGTCGATAGTGTACTCACTCCCTCTCTGGAGTTCCAGTTATACATGAAGATAATGGGTTTAACAGAAACTGTACAGAAGGCTAGGTTTGATACCTTGTTTTCTTTCTGTCTTTTGGAATGGGATTCCCCCTGGAGATTCTTGGCACGGTATAAGCTCCTAGATTCTTGGACTCACGATTCCACTGGAAAGATTCCTCATGTGTTATTCTTTAGCAAACCAGAAGTGCAAATGGATGAGGAGTTGGAGAAATTTAGCTTTGTGCTAAGGGAGGTTTTCTTTTACCTTCTGATTATGTCCTAGCAGAGCATAGGTTGCAAGATTTCCAGTGCTCCTCTCCTTCTTAGCATGTATGGTTCTTACGAGAGACAGTAGGAAGTTAGGAAGCTTGACGCATGGTTTTCAGGCAAAACTAAACAGAGAAAGAAAAGGGACTAGTTGCAGTCTCTTTACCTCGCTAGCTCCTTGAGGTTATTGTTTCAGATTCCAAAGAGCATGGGCACCAGCTCGAACAGACAAACAGGAGGGAGATCCAGAAGTCTGGAGTTCACTGCTTAACAAGAAAGGTGCACGAGTATTGTGTCAGTTTTCTCTTCGAACTGCAACAATAAAACAGGAAGAGTTTGGGAGTGCCATGAAGGCTTGGGTTTACCCTCTCGCATTAGCAACACGACAGAAGTTTACCTGGGTTGTGGTTGGCACGGCATGCAGAGGAAAGAGGAGAATAGTGAGCAGTGTATTAATCAGGTGCTTCCCAGCACTAGGAGCTGACACAGGGGTATGGTTTGAAGTATATTTTTTTTTGGAATCGAGATAGTTCACGTTGGCTTCAGGTTGCAGATAGTCTTGCAAAACAATGAGTATGGTGTCCTGGGTTGGTTGTCTGCTTAGTTTCCGTCATTGCAGAGGATGGACAGAGGAAATAAGAAATGGGGTGGGAACTGCTCCTGGGATCGACATCAGCTCCTGTCTGGGTATTATTTTGTATCTGTCGATCAAGAAATCAGGAAGTGAGGCATGAGAGTGCTTAGTGGGTTGCAAGTTACTAGAGGAGATTATGGGTGGTTAGAGACACGAGAATTTGTGTCGCCTGGGAGTTGGAGCAAGGAAGAAAACAAGTGGAATTCTTCATTGTTTTATGTCCTACTGTTGTTCGATCTTGCTGTATCGAGGAAGGAGAGATCGACAGTGCTACAGAGATGGGTTTGATTCTCTTTGTTTCTGTTTTCTTTCTGTATAGATAGTTTAGTTGTTCGCTACTAGTTTTAGTTTGTGGGTATAAGTTATTCAATATGAGCATAGCTCAACCGGTTAAACATTCAGAAAAGGTACGGGAGGTCTCGGTTCGAACCTCAGCGGGAGCGTCTTTGCTCCTTTTTTTCCCCCTTTTTTTGCATAGGTTATACATGATTATTTATATCTGTACGACTATATATTATATCGTGTCATTATATATTTTTTGTAATGAAGTTATCCGACGTTATCGTCACTTATTTACAACGTTACAGTATCATAACGTTACGTACGTGTATTTTTTGTATTCGTACATATATATGTATACTAGATTTAATTGTTCGTACGTTATTTTATGTCCGAATTATAAAACGCGTTATGATTTTATGCTCCTTTTTCTTCCCCCCTTTTTTTGCATAGGTTATACATGATTATTTATATCTGTACGACTATATTTATATCGTTCATATATATTTTTTGTAATGAAGTTATGCGACGTTATCGTCACTTATTTACAACGTTACAGTATCGTAACGTTTCGTACGTGTATTTTTTTGTATTCGTACATATATATGTATACTAGATTTAATTGTTCGTACGTTATTTTATGTCGAATTATAAAACACGTTATGATTTTATGCGTTTAATTTCAGGGGTATTTCAATTGAATTGTTTACCCCATTTCCCCCACTAACTTGTTCGTTACGCGACATGAAATATGCTCGATTCAACAATAGGTAGTGAGTTCCCTATTGTCAGACCCGAAACTGGAAATATAATTGACAACTTGAACATGCCGGGTGTACTGCCGGGTGTCTAATGTCCGGTGCATTCAAAGTCAATGAACGCGCCTAGCATATGATGTCCGGTAGGACATCCGGCGCATTCAAATTCTGTGAACGCGCCTAGCATCTGATGTCCGGTAGGACATCCGGCACATTCAAAGTCTGTGAACGCGCCTAGCATCTGATGTCCGGCAGGACATCCGGCGCGTTCATTTGTTTGGTTAAATTCGAGTCTTGTAATTTTATTTTGTGATCATATTGGTACTTAGGTTGATGTAATCCCGAACCTTGGGCAAATCATTGTAAATATTCCATTTAGATAGATTCTTAGTTAGTTTCTTAATTTGATTTAATGTTCATTTTCCCCCTTGTTTAGAATAGGTAATTACCGAGGATTAGGACTAATTTTCTACTAAGTCCCTTGGGTTCGATACTCTTGGTCGTAATTTACTTACACTTTATTCCGACCGGGAATTTTTGCCACCCGTATTAGAGTTGTAGGATTCTTTTATTATTTGATTCATTTTGCACATTTTTTATGAAAAGGTGAAAAGTTCCCTTCCCTCGATTCCTCTACCTATTCTATGGTTTTACCTGGTTCCCAACTCAGAGTAGACTTTGGAGAGAGAAGACTTTGTAAGAAGAGTGCTCAAGTTGTATTGATATCTCAAGCGTATCGGGTTGTATGGGGGTGTGCCCCTATTTATAATGTTTACATTGCTAGATCAGAGGTTGCCAGTCTGTCACTCTCTTCTTATTGCCAGGCTGGCATTCATACATAAATGAGATGTCTAACTACCTATTGGCCGGAACGTGTTCCGGCCTAGCAATATTTCTTATCCTAGCCTACCTTATCCGGTCACAGGCGACCGGATGCTTTACTTAATCTTTCCATTACACTTTTCCCTCTTCACTTTACCCTATAAAAATCTTGTTCGCAACTGAGATCCTTGAATGTGGTTTTGAGATTCTTGGAGCGACGAGCAGACTTTGGTGCCTTTTTCAGATGGAGAATTTTCTGGAGTTTAGTGCTGAAGATTGAGATTTCTTTTTGAGAGAATGTGAGATGAATATTTTTTGGATTTTTCGCACTAAGCTCACGAGATTGTTTGTAAGGGAGAAGAGAAAGATGATTTTTTGCTTTGAGAGTTTAGGGAGATTGTGAGCAATTTGTGATGAGAGTGTGACTCTCTTAGTCCTTTTATAGATTATCGGGTAACGAACGGCGACCGTTCCACATCCGCTTGCAGACAGATCGTAATGGTACTATTCACAACGGACATCGGTCATGACCATTTGGAATCGATCCATGGGGTTTCAGCTATCTATCTGTTACGCCTTTTCTATCCTAGCCTCTCTTTTGTGATTTTGCTGACGTATCTGTTTCAAGTAACCGTTTGATTCAACGTTCATGCATTAAACTATACAAGACTTTTGAACGACATACTTGAGTTGTTGCTGGCCTGACGGTGACTGGTCATGAGAGTTGAAAAGATAGCCTTATTCGTGATTAATGAATATCATTCCATGATCATGGATAATCTTGTTGAATCTTTCTCTACTTAATGGCTTGGTAAAGATGTCTGCTAGTTGGTTTTCGGTTGAAATGTATTTAAACCAACTAATTCCTTTTCACAACAATCTCTAAGAAAATGATGTCTAATGTCAATATGTTTAGTACGAAAATGATGTACTGGATTTTTGGAGATAGATATGGCACTAGTGTTATCACACATAATAGGTAGTGTACGGTGTACCTGTTTTGACACCATAGGCACCAATTTATTGTTTGGGCCACAAAAATTGAGCACAACAGCTTGCCGCAGCTATGTATTTTGATTCAGTAGTTAAGATTGCCACGCTTTGTTGTATTTTTGATCCCCATGAGATCAGACATGATCCAACGAAGATTGTTGTTCCTGAAGTGTTGTTTCGATCAGTTATAAAACCACCATAGTCTGCATCTGAAAATCCTACAATATTGTAGTTAGTGAATTTTGGATAAAAGAGTCCAAGATTCATAGATTCTTTGAGATAACGTAGGATTCTTTTCACAGCTGTGAGATGACTCTCTCTTGGATCTACTTTAAACCTGGCACATAAGCAAACACTATACATAATGTCAGGTCTACTAGTAGTAGATAAAATAGAGAACCAATCATTTCTCTGTACGATCGCTAATCGACCGGTTGGTCACTAGTCGTGATACTTATCTTTGTGCCTACTGCCATTGGAGTATCAAAAGGCTTACATGTCTCCATCCTGAATCTCTTTAGTAAATCCTTTACGTACTTTTGTTGGGATATGATAGTCCCTTCATTTCTTTTTTGACTTGAAGTCTTCGAAAGAACTTTAACGCTCCTAGATCACTCATCTCAAACTCCCTTTTCATCAATGCCTCTTCTGAAATTATTTTCTAATATATAGGAGGATAGGCGATCATACCATGATCTTGAAGCTTATTTGAGCCCATAGAGAGCTTTCTCAAGCTTGAGCACCATGTCTTTCCCTTCTTGTGTCTCAAAACCTGGAGGTTGTTCTACATACACTTCTTCCTTGACATACCGGTTGAGAAAGGCACTTTTGATGTCAAGTTGAAAGAGTTTGAGCTCTGGTTTGAATTCCCTTGGAGATATCTGATATGATGTTCTCCAATGGGTGATCTTTATACAGGACTCGACATTGATGATGGTTGATGGTGATAGAGGATCTTCAACATCATTGTTTCCTTCGTTGTCATGTTACTAACCAGTCGCTGACCTGTCGGGCAGGTATTCCTTAGTTAGTGATTCATCTTTGGTATTTTTGTGTGATCTTGTTTAGATCAAATCCAAAAGTTTATCTTCTTCAGCCTCTTTGATCTCATAGGTTTCAGCTTCGTCAAAAACCACATGTACACTCTCTTATACTTTCAGAATCATTTTGTTGTAGAATTTGTATGCCCTAGTCTTTTGTGCCATAATGTGGAGTCATCTATTGATGCAGTTAAGCATGGAAGGTTTAAAATGTCAATATCCTCCAGACTGGTTACGTATACATTTTTCAATCTTTTACCCCTTAACAACTCCTTTCCATCACTCAGACTTACTATGCTACAATGTGTAGAATATAAGTGGACTGAGTTACTTTTGTCACAAATTTTAGATACACTGAGCAAATTGAATTTTAAGCCACTAACTAAGTTGACATTATCAATGACATAATCTGAAGTAAAACTAACCTTACCTACACCGATGATTTTTCCTTTTTGTTGTCGCTAAAGGAAATAGTTCCTTGGCTCCCAAGTTCGAGTGAGAATAATTTCCACTTGTCTCTTGTCATATGTTTGGAGCACCCACTGTCGATGTACCAGCAGGGGTCCATTCCCACTCGATTCTGCACTTAACAAGTTAGTAATATGGGGTTAGGTTCCCAAGAGTATTTGGACCCATTTCCACCAATTGATATTATTCTATGATCATCCTTGACTACCCATATTAGCCCAATTTTCTTTAGTTGCAAATGCCTCATAAATCTCATCCTATGGCATTTAGCTTCGAAATTACTAGGTTTTCTGCATATGTGGCAGATACCTCTTTGACGGGTTCCCAATGGGTGCCCGACCGGTCGTTTGTCTTTCCACATGGGCGTCCTAGCATCATTTTCTAGTTTTGCATGTTTTTCTTTAAAATACGCTAGTTCCTTTTCTTTCTTGTCAAGTGCCGCAATCAGTTCATCGATTTCAGGTTGTTCTCCTAGCTTTATTTTCTCATGGACAACAAGAATTTCACTATAGTTAGTTTGTAATATTTTGAGTGCATTCGTGAGTTTCACTACCTTATCCTTATCTGAGTCTTTCTTTAGCTTTTCATTTTCTTCTAAGAGCTCCTTGTTTTCATTTTCTAGTGCCTCTAGTTGATCAACCAATACAAGGGAAAACTTTCTGAGTCCTAGAAGGTCAACTTTTGAACTTTCCTTCTAAGTCGAGAGTAATTTACCTTGATTTGTTCCTCTTTCTCCTCTGATTCTGACGTTTCCCTGTCTTGGGCCATCAAGCAAACTTCCTCAAGGCAGAGGTGGTCTTTTCATCCCCAGAGGGATTGCTGTCTGTGGTTTGACTTTCATCAATGAGTTCTGAGTCTCCCCATGCAGCAACGAAGGCTTCTTTCTTTGGCATTTTTGAGTAATCTCCTGACAGGTTTCCAGACCCTATCGTTGTCCTCTCGGGGTCGTTGCGGGCAGTCTTTAATGTGATGCCCATGTTTTGAGAATCCAAAACACTTTTCATTGCTCTTCCTTTAGTGATCGTCAGATTCCTTGGAGTCCTTTCATTTTCTCATATTATTCTTGAGAATTTTCAAAGGTACCTTTTGGCATAGAGGACCATCTCATCGTCGTCTTCTCCTGACTCAAATTTGGTTGCTACCTGAAGGGCTATGCCTTTTCCTTTTTCTCTTATTGAGCTTTCTGAACTTCTTGTTGTAGTCTAAACGCCATTAATGATCCTAGCATGTCCGCCATAGACATCATTGAGAGATCATGGACTTCTTTCATGACATTGACGTTGCTATCAAAGGACGCAGGAAGTGATATGAGGAATTTTTGAATTTGATCTTCATTGAGATAGTTCTTCCAAGCACAAGCATTTTGTTGATCATCTTAGTGAACCTAGTGTGCATTTCAAATGCTCTCTTTTTATTCCTTTTTAAATAACTCCCAATGAGTAAGCAATAGTTCAATGCGAGTCTTCTTGATCTCGTCATTTCCTTCATAGGTAACTTCAAGAGTTTCCCAGATTTCCTTGGCTGTTTTAGCTGAGGCTACCTTGGAGTACTGCTCAGGTAGTAATGCATAATGTAGGATACTATATCAGTTTCTTAATTTGATCATCAGCCATGTTGTCGACTGATATGTCTTGTCCTTAAGCGTCTTGGAAGATGTATTCACCACGTGATACTACCCTCCACATCCTTGGATCATCAGACTTGATGTGTAGCTCCATCTTGTTCTTCCAGTGAGTGTAGTTGTCTCCATTGTAAAGTGGTGGTCGATTTGGTGCAGAACCTTCTTCTGACGCCAGTAGGTTTGAATGAGACGTTTTGATCCTCTTCCAAAGTAGTTAGCTTTCTAGAAGAGCCCTGCTCTAATACCAATTGAAACTGGTTAGTGCTCCTGATACGTCCTCGATTGTCGTGGATGTCTCTTTATCCTATGTGAACAACTTGATATTTCAAGGGAGTACTTGATAAACTCAAACTGGTAACTCCTTTTTGATTGAGAATTTACACACACAAATTCACTCAATCTCCCTCCGCCCTACCTACGGACTCCATGACAGTTTAGGACTTTATCCCTAACTCCTCTACCCTCTCCTAACAGTAGGCCTACAGTTCCCCAACTGTTCCCTGACTGACTAGTCTACCAAATACACACAGTGTTCATTCACCAACTTCCTAGTACTTACACACTTAGTCTAACTTACACTTGCTCTATTTATCTCTCTTTTTCATGTATGACCAAGTTAATTTACACAAGACGTTGTACCTCGTATTTATACAGGTACGTTTAGATGTATACTAAACAACCTATGATCTACTATACTCTAGGAGTCATTTGCTTCTTCATCCCAGCAAAACAGCCACGCTCGAACATAGGCTGATCTTCAACTTACTTTGGAGCCGTCAGGACACGTGTCGCTCTGTGGTTGGACACGCTGGAGGTTTGTGCTCAGGTGGTCGGTCACCACTTGCACTCTCCACATGTCTGATGTTGTTTGCCTCATTAATGCTCATTAAAGCTTTCTCAGGCTTTATTTAATGCTATGTAATGATGTGTGTGTTATACCAAAATTTTGACCCTCGGGAAAGGGCTCAAGCGCACAAATGCAAAGGCAAGGGCAAAACGGTCATAATGCACCAAGATAGGATTTTCCAAGGACATTCTTGGGACTTTCTATTTTCATATGACTTGTTCACCATCTTTAAACACTTCCAAATACCATAGTCATTATGAAAGGCATTTCATAATTTTCAGATAATATTTATTTAGAAATTTAGCTTTTAATTCATATTATAAGCTAATTTCCTTAATAATTAACACATGAAATAGCCTCAAAATAGAAATAAAAAGGTTTCCAAATAATAAAATAAAATTTTCACATGGTTATAGTGACTACATACAGTCATAAACCTGAAAATATTTTATTTGGAACCTTAGCCCAAAATTTAAAGGAGAAATTCAAACATTCCTACAACTTTCTCTATCCTTTGGAAAATACCCATAACAATTCCCAATGTCATGAAATTTTAACACAAGATAAAGGATGATTTTTAGAGACTAATCCCGTTGGAATTTTGTAATTTCGACTTTCCAATAATAAGTTATGAATTATGGGAGATTCCGGATTGTAACATTTTTATCTAATCGGTATTTATCGAAATAACTCGATTCCAACTCCCAAAATTCTTAAAAATTTCTATTATCTTTGATTAAAATTTCAGAATTTTATCGACCTGTAGCATATTTTAAAAATCAGATTCTCTTAGAGCACAAAATCAGGGTTGTAGATAAAAAATTTTGTTCTATCAATTTGGTCATGCTCTTTCTATAAAAGACCTTCCCAAAAATGACCTAGGGCAGAGGATAACATTCCCAAAGTCAGAAAAGGCAGCCGTCAACCTTCTTCCCACGTTTTTGCACTCCCAAGACTCAAATCAATACCGAAATCATCCCGAAATCACCAAAGACACATTCTTTCTTCTCCCATTGAACTTCCAAGCACCAAAACACCAAAAAGACAGAACCAAACCGTGGTTAACAACACAAGGAAGAAGGGGTCAGAAGCTCGGATCGAAGTTGAACCGGATTGGTCACCAACGAGGCTCTCGAAGATTCCCGACGTGAAGAACAATCAAATCCCGAAGTCAAGATAGGTTAGAATTCAAAATTTTTAACTCCTCTTATCTCAATACACTTCTGGTTGAAATTTATAATCGAATTGACTTTTCCTTGCTTCTGAATTAAGGTTTGTTTGCATTTCTGTCCACTAACTTGTTCAATAAGTTTCATCCTAATTCGTAGTCAAATTGAAAACTTTTGATCACTAACGTGTTTAGAATCTTTCAGGGCTATCTACCCATAAATTTTAAGCCAAAAACACAGCCGGGAACCGCTCAAACGCTGCCATTCGGGGGCGGTCCGCACCCACGGACGCTATGTCCGGGGTCCCGGACGCCCTGCCTGTAAGCCCGGATGCCCCCGGACGGTGGCGGGACAATTTTATTTTCAAAATTTAGGGTTTTTCAACTTATGTCCGGCCCACAGACGCCTTGTCCGAGGCCTCGGGCTTTTCAAAATTGCGTTTTCTGTTTAATTCGACCTTTATCTTCACTTAGATTAACTAGGGTCCGTGGTTCGGACATTAGGTTCGTGGCCACGGACGGAATCAAAATTTGACCTAATTCTGCCTCCGAAACCCTAGTTTGGGTATTTTAATTTTCACTTTTATTTTCTATCAAAAAATGCTAAAAGATAAAAAAAATTAGAAGTTCGCGCACTTAGGTTAAAACGACTCATAATAACCCATAATTAAACTAAGTAGAGGGGAAAACGACTTCAAGGGGTAATGAAAGTAATTGAAACCTAAAAAAGTCGAATACCATGCCCCCAAACCCGAACTCTACCTTTCCTAATTTACCCTAGGTAAAAATTAGGTGGCAACTCATAATAGGTTCCAGTGAGCTAACTTAGGTTTTAATAATTAATGTTTTATGACATAGTTATTAAACTTAGGTTATAAGTGGACCTAGGACCCGACCAGATCCTAATCAACTTAAATGAACATAGGATACGGTTCAAAAATCGAGGCTCACAGAATGGCGACTCTGCTGGGGACAAACTCTTAATTTTAAACTTGTTTAATTTTAGAAAGAGGGCTTAACTTGAAAATTGTTTATTTACGGCTTTATTACATTGTCTGTTTACTTTTGGGCGCACTTTAATTCCTGCACCTTTGCATCATATGAGAGCGAGGGTCCACGCAAACCGATTTCACCCGGGACCCGCCTTAGGGTCCCCTATCAGGGACTCATACTTTTTAGGTGATGTGAATAAGTGGGGGAAAAGTGGAGGATGTCGTCTAAACACATCCCCTTATTACTTGGGCTTTAGCCCCAAGCATTTTCCTGGCAGTGCCCTTACCCAGCCTGTTTGGTCATTCAAAGAACCGACCGTAGACGCACACCTTTAGGTGATGTGAAAAGAGTGGGGAAGCCCAAAAGAGAATAGCGTGCAAGCCCTATTCCTTTGTGGTGACCTGGGCCCATGCCCCAAGCACCTTTCCGGATCGATCCATACCCGAATTGGATAAGCGTCAAGTAAGGACATGTTGAACTTGTGTGAGCTTTGTTTTCTTGTATGATCGGCCCACTACCAAGCTTTAAAATAGATAGGATCTTTCCTACATCAGCTCAGCCCAACCCGAATTCGCGGCTTTATTGCTAGCTGCCCAAAGGCCCTGTTTGGTTTAAATAAGTGAATTGTTTGTTTGGGCTTTGGCCCAAAAGCCTAGACTTAGGTGATTTCCCCTTTTCAGCCCAATTTGAATCATCCATTAGTTCTAGGCCCATGGAAAAGAAATTCACCTAAATTTGAGGTAATTCACAAACTCGAGAAAAAATCAATCAAGCTTTTTCACTGAAATTCTTTCGGCCCAAGGCCCATTCTAGTCTAGGAAAACTTTTCATTCGGGCTCTAACCCAAAATCCTAGATCTAGGTGTCATCTTTTAGGCCAACCAAAATCACTCGGCCCAAATTCCAGTTCACATCTAGAGTTTGGTCTAGCAGTCATTCCGGCTCAAGTACCACACTCACAACTCATTCCATCTGGGCCCATAGACCAATTCATAGCTTTGGCCCATGAGCTTCGCTCTCGATCCATAATTCGGCCCATGGCATAAAACATTTGAATCCAAGATAGTTTGCATAACTCATTCATTTCAGTTTCTGGTCTCAAGGCCCAACAAGAACATCAAACGAAACTTAAACTTCAAAGCTACTCTCTCGGCCCAATGGCCCATTCACAATCCATTTAGCTTCCTTCAGCCTGTTTGCTTCACTTCCAGATCAAGGGTATTCAAGCCCACACATTCGTTCTAGTCAAGGACTCACTCTAGTTCATGCACCCCACTCTCAGTTTGGAAAAGATTCAGGCCCAGGTACCTCATACATAACCCATAGGCATTCCTCCTTTAGACGTTTCACGAAGCCTACTCCAGGTTTAGAAGGACTAAGATCACGGCCATCTCAATGGCGTCCCGACGGTCGAGAGCTCGAGTCTTCGGTAAATGGCATCAGACAGTTCAGCATCATTGGAAATTGCTATTTTAGGAGTTTTCTCAATTCAGTAGTTTTATTTTCTCAGTCGTTCTTCCAACTTTTATATTAGCTAGTTTCATTTATCATTTTAGGTAGTTTCCCTGAGGTTATAATTTTCAACATTATCTTTTCATTCATTGAATAAAACATAGTTCCAACTTTACAATTTCTTTGCACGACATTATTCATTTAATTCAAAAACCAAAAAAATGATGAGCATTCACTTCTTTCAAAAAAAAGGAATACGAAATAATCATTTTGTGACAACGGATCATAACGAGTTGTCTCTTGTTTCTTAAAGTGTGAACATGGCTTACCAAAACACTACAACTCACCCAAAACATCCAAACAACCCATAAAGCGGTTCCAAGTGCACATACGTCAAATGTTTGTCATAAACCCCAAGTCTATACTAGGGGCAATCTGAGTTTAGGATTGTCATCTTTAATCTTTCATTTAAAACATGTGAACAAGTCTTCAAGTGAAAAATTACGAGAGTGTCTTGAGCTGAAAAACCATGAGCGAATGAGCATGTCCTTTTTACACGACTCCGGTGAGACCACATTCAAAGGTAAGGTAAATGGCATAACTCCGATCGAAGGAGATAATTTGTAAATTTACTCTTAGACCTGCGAAAAGTAACAAAGAACCGATACACAACTATCAGGAATGACGAAGCACCTAGGTACAGCACCACATAGCCAAAAGCTTGTAAACCTTGTCATTAAACCCTAGGCACCCCCGCTGAGCCTTTATATATCCCTTTTCGATATTATGAACTCCACAAAATAACCCAGCCAATGATGAATGTCTGACCCGGTGACCAAGGGAAGCGAGAAGCCCGACTCTCAGGTAAGGTTCTCATCAGTCCAAAGAAGTAATGCCGCTATCAGCATGACGAAGAGATCCGCAAATGGTCCAAGAGTGACACAGGATCCAAAGAGCTCACATCAAAACAGCTCTCGAAACTCAAAAACTGGGAGACACAAGAACCCGAAGGTGAAGTCAAGAAGGATAAATTTAAAAGGCAAACCCGAAGTGCCTCGAAGAAATCCAAATGACCAAAAGAAGAGAAATGGAAGGAAAAGATCAAAGTCCAAGTCCAAAAGCTCGAAAACAACGTCAACATGAAGCAGCTAGACAACTTCAAGACAAGGAAGATGAATCTGCAAGAAGACGCAAGTTGCAGCTTTGGTCACCCCTTTAAGCTCCACATACCTTAAATATCCTTCCATGGTCTGTTGTCTTTCATCACACCCCATGGCCACGTTATAAGCTTTAAAGACTTCCGACTTGATAGTTGTGTATCTAATCACTTGAAAGTAACATATCGAATGCGTAAATTCATCAAATATCGAATTCAATGGTCTAGAAGTTTTGACTGATAGCAAGAAACAAGTGCAAGCACCAAACACGTCGAGTGTAGGTTAGGAAGCATCACATCAAAACATAAGCCTTGGTCCTGTAAGGATGAGACTTGTTCACACGTTTAATAAAGAAAATACTGGGGGGCAATCGATCGTTCCGATCTATTGCCATGAACTTTAGCTCAGATTGTCTTAAAAGAAAAATACTGGGGGCAATTGTTGGCTCCAATAATTGCTATGACAACACAATTGGAACCTAAAGCTTAAGCACCACCAACATCACACCACCACACAGGCCCATATAAGCCTTTACCTTCACACAGGCCCACGTAATCCCTTACCTCTATACCACCACCGCACAGGCACACATAAGCCCTAACCTTCACACAAACACTTTCAGGATCGTCATAATCCTGATCACCATCCAAAACCACAACCCAACCTCAGGCTTGTCATAAATCCTGAACACCAGCAAAAAGCTTTTAGCACCACAAAAAAACACCACACACTTCCACCAGCGGCATGTTCATCTTCTAAGAAACAAATTGCAGATCTGAAATTCTTAGTCAGGAAATGATTATTTCACTTTCTTTTTTCAGTAGAATTTTTCTCAAGCATTGCCATGTTTGGTACATTTTCCAGTAATTTCTTGCTTTGAACAATTTCCAATCCTCATCATAGCCACGTTTGGCACATTTTCCAACAATTCTTGCTTTGGACAATTTTCAATCCTTATCATAGCCACGTTTGGGACATTTTCCAACAAATTCTTGTTTTGGGCAATTTTCGATCCTTGTTAGCACTTTAATTTCACATACACCTCAACATTGCCACGTTTGGCATTTTTACAATCAGTTTTCATCACAATCGTTTACATCAGACCATTATCATTCCATAACCCGAAGATACAGATTCTTCAGAGATACAGATTCTCAGCCGAAGATACAGAGTCTTCAGAGATACAGATTCTCAGCCGAAGATACAGAGTCTTTAGAGATACAGATTCTCAGCCGAAGATACAGATTCTTCAGAGATACAGATTCTCAGCCGAAGATACAGATTATTCAGAGATACAGATTCTCAGCCGAAGATACAAATTCTTCAGAGATACAGATTCTCAGCCGAAGATAAGATTCTTCAGAGATACAGATTCTCAACCATAGAGACCGATTCGTCAGAGATACAGATTCCCACCAGAGTAGCGGAACTCACCCGAGTCGAAGAACTCACCAGAGTGTGAGCCTGGATTTTTAAACCCTATCTTATGTTGATTGAAGCTGATTAGGATCTAACCGGGTTTTAGGTCCACTTATAACCTAAGATTAATAACTGTCATATAACAATAATTATTAAAACCTAAGCTAGTTCACTGGAACCTATTATGAGTCGCCACCTAATTTTAACCTAGAGTAAATTAGGAAAGGTAGAGTTCGGGTTCGGGGGCTTGGTATTCGACTTATTTAGGGTTTAAATTACTTTCATTACCCCTCCTAGGTCGTTTTTCCTTTACTTCGTCTATTACGGCTTACTACAAAGTTGTTTTTTAACCTAAGTGCGCGCTTCTGTTTTTTTTTTATTTTTTAACGTTTTTTTGACAGAAAATCAAAGTGAAATTAAAAACTACCTAAACTAGGGTTTCGGAGGCAGAATTAGGTCAATTTTTAATTACGTTCATTAGTAGGGTGTTCATGGAAAATCGAAACCGCAAACCGAGACCGAACCGGTGAAACCAAAACCGGAAACCCGGTTAACCGAAGTGGTTTGCTAGGTCGGTTAACCGAACCGTTAAATTTCTCGGTTCCGGTTATTGATTTTAAGGAATCTGGTTAACCAGAAAAAAAACCTTTAAGCACTTTAGTTATTTTAATTTTTCTGAGTATAAATATAATACTACAGGGTTAGTTATAAGATTTACCAAAATAAGTGTACACTTATATAGTTAATTGTTAGAATTATACTAAAACTAATAAAATCTTACCAAAGTCGACGGTTAACCGGCTTAATGCCGCACCAAAACCGGTCCATAGGTTCTTTGCTAATTATAAGAAAAAACACATAAATCTAATCATTTCAGTTAATGTTTAGGCCCCATTCTTTTGTTACATTAGCAAACGAGTTTATTTGATCAGCTAGTTTTTTCTCTCTGTATGTCATATATCAATTGTCATATCAACTATTTTTTCTCTCATATTATAACTTCAACTGACAACTACATCAGCTATATGTTTCAGCTGACAAAAGGATGGGGCCTAAATCATAAAAGCCCATCGAAACCAATGGTTAACGGTCCCAACCGCTTCTAAATGAGCCAGATACATTATCAAATTTGTCTAACCAAAAATCCGGTTAACCAATTTCCTATTAACTGAAAAGCCGATTAACCGATTATAAACACCTATAATCGTTGATCGGGACCCACAGACCTCAGTCCAGACATTGAGCTTTCCTGCATCGACACAATGGAGCCAGGTAAGCAGTTGCTCTCCATCTATCCCTCGCCACTTTACGATCTTACCAATCACAGACTACCACCTCATCAGCCCATGTGATCTGCATGGCCACATCACTGTCCACAGAATGACAGTCCTACCCTTGATTGAACAACCTCGAATCTCACGTGTCCATACACTTGTGCAAGGTCCCATCCCTTTTCCTTACTACCGGTACGCACCCCACAGCGGGTTCGAGAAATGTGCTCTGTGTTGAGCGGATCGCTAAAAATATTCGCATTACACTTTCACACTTATGAAAGAGAAGCAACAAAGGGAGAGAGAAAAGAGAGAAGGAATTCGACTCGTCTGTGCTGCCTGCCTCATACTGGCAAGATAGAGAGATAGACGTAACAGAGTAACACAGAGGGAGACAAACGACGCGAGAGCCAACCATCGCAACCACCACAGAAGATGAACACTTACATGCCCCAGACGGCATCGTCCCACTCGCCGCCCCAAACCACCGCAACTACCCCTAGCGCATTCTCGTTCATATCCAAGGGGTGGAGAGGTGTTCGAGACTCCGCCGATGCCGACCTTCAATTGATGAGGGATAGAGCTAACTCCTTGAAGAATCTCGCATCCTCATTCGACAAGGAGTTCGAAAACTTCATTAATTCCGCCTCAACTTTCTCCGTCCCGGCCATTAGGTCACCTACCTCTCCCACAGCTGAACTCGAATTCGTCAAGCGTCTACAGCCGAAACTGTCCGAGTTCCGTAGGGTCTACTCATCTCTCTGATTTCAGCCGAAAGGTACTAGAGAAGTGGAACCGGAAGCCCAGTATCCTTCGGATCGATTTGTCGGCAATTAAGAAGGCGATTGTGGAGGAGGCCGAGACTGGAGACAGGGAGAGGAGGAAGAGAAGGGTCAAAAGTAACGGCGGTGTCTGGTCTAAGGAGCTCAGATTAGATTGGAAGGGCGAAGGTGCTGATGTCAATGGGCAAGGTTTGGCCGAGGATGACGGTTTCGGGGACTGGGAGCCAATTCGCGCTTTAAAGACTCGCTGGAAGGAGTTAGAGGTCAAGAGATCACCTGAGGAGATCATGGGGGAATTGAAGAACAGTGAGTTAGTGAACAAAGTGAAATCCAGCCTGGTATATCTTGCCCTCTTTTATATTCTGATTGCTTTTGATTCCCCCTCACTAATTGATTCAAGGAATTGAGCTAAGGAAGATAATTTGATCTGTTGCTTAGTCATGATCTGTTATGCGTCCGTTTGATGAACTGATTTTTTGCTTCTATCTCTAAGTGGCTCTAGTGTGCTATGCCCGAAAGAAAAGTTAGACTTCAGGTTTATTAACTTTTGACCGCTGTTTAACTTTAACTTTGACCGTAATATTTACTTTGTTTGTCTCCTTTACCTGAGTTAATCTCGCCGTTTAACTTGCATCTGGAGATGTTAGTCTGATGTCATATACGCATTCCCATGTTGTTCAATCCGTAGTACCGCAGTGCTATTAATTTCTGTCTACTGACGCTTAATGATCATTATTATTATTCGCAGAAAGCGTTACAAGGGTCTCCCCAAGATTCCAAGGTCTGTTTCTTGCGTCCATCTACATCATGGTTTTTCTCTTTGACTATTTGCATGTCTGTGTGTTAGATTGTACCTATGACATAGATGCTATGCCTCTTGCCATCCTTTAATTACCAATCAGCTGTCTGATTCTAATTGGTTTGCAGCGCTTAGCAACTCTGATGATGTGTACACGAGCAAACTTATTTTTTTCTTCTGAAACCTGAATATTTTTGGTCATAAATGAAGAATACTGATTTCTCGGTTGAATAATAACTGGTTGGCTAATGCATCGCATAGAATGTCTTCCATCATGTTTGTCTCGTGTATTGAATCATGAACTCGTCTTCTAATGCAGGAAGTGCCACCGTTGGATGTGCCAGAACTCCTAGCTTATTTTGTTAGACAGTCAGAGCCATTTTTGGATCAACTTGGTGTTAGGAGAGGTGCGTAGTATTGATTCTATTTCTAAATGCATAATATGTAAAACATACACTTATGTGAATTTGATTGTATATGCGTACACACACAAACAATAAAAAATGTAGCCTTTACTGTCTGACCTGTAGCCGGGATATGGATGTGATTGGTTTCTGAAGTATTGGAGTATTGCCTATTCTTACCATCGCTATTATTGGACTACAGATGTATGCAACAAGATAGTAGACAGTTTGTGCGGAAAAAGGAAAAACCAGCTGCTACTCCGTTCTATGTCTTCAGAAGAGCTCTCAGTGATTGAGAACGATGGGGCTAGTGATGAACTGGATTTGAGGATAGCCAGTGTGGTTCAAAGTACTGGCCATTGCTATGATGGTGGGTTTTGGTCAGACTCAACGAAGCATAGTCTCCCTGATAGAAAAGACATGTTGCCATTGTTACCACTGCTAGCCTTCCTTGGATGACTGGAACTGCTGTCAATCCTTTATTCCGAGCAGCATATTTGGCTCAATCTGGTCAACAAAACGTTACCCTTTTGGTTCCTTGGCTATCCGAATCTGATCAAGCCCGAGTGTATCCCAACAATCTAACTTTTAGCTCCCCGGAGGAGCAGGAGAGTTATATAAAGAGGTGGCTCGAGGAAAGGATTGATTTTAAGGCTGATTTCAAGATATCCTTCTATCCTGGGAAGGTAGAATTTTTGAACCTAGCTAAGAATTCCTCCCTTTTTCTTTTATCATTTTCTGTGATAATTCAAGTCATTGACCTCTAGCTGAACCTTGGAAAGCTAGGATTTCTGACTTAGACAAGAATCCCCTTTCCTTTTTTTTCTTGTGATTAATTTCTTTCTCAAACAATTTGAATTATCGGCTTGCTGAATCAAGTAATCACTGTTGTGTTTAGTTTTCGAAAGAAAGGCGGAGCATAATACCAGCTGGGGATACTTCACAGTTCATACCTTCAAGGGATGCTGACATTGCTATCTTAGAGGAACCTGAGCATCTGAATTGGTACCATCATGGAAAGAGATGGACGGATAAATTCAACCATGTTGTTGGTGTTGTTCACACAAATTATTTAGAATACATTAAAAGAGAAAGAACGGAGCAATTCAAGCATTTCTTGTGAAGCACATAAATAATTGGGTGACGAGAGCATATTGTGACAAGGTACTAATTGTGACCTAAGTATTTTTTTGTGTTTCCTTGCGTTTGGGAAATGATCCCTTTGCTGCGTTAAAATACAATCTTTAAAACTATTTTACAGGTTCTTCGGCTTTCTGCCGCCACACAGGATTTTCCCAAATCCATTGTTTGTAATGTTCATGGGGTCAATCCCAAGTTTTTGAAGATTGGAGAGAAATTGGCCTCTGACAGGGCCGGTGGACAACAAGTCTTCTCTAATGGAGCATACTTCCTGGGGAAAATGGTTTGGGCGAAAGGTTACAAGGAGTTACTAGATATATTGTCGAAACACAAGAATGATCTGGATGGCTTCAAATTGGATGTTTTTGGCAACGGAGAAGATGCCCATGAAGTCCAGAATATGGCCAAAAGCTTAAACCTTAGCGTAAACTTCCAAAAAGGCAGAGACCATGCGGATGATTCTCTTCATAGGTAAGGTTATATCATACTAGCGAATTGGTTGACGGATAAGAATGAATGTATGTGGGAAATCAGATGCAAGTTTTTCTGATATAAATTACATATTGGTATTAGGGTTATTTTTAATTTAATATAATATTAACACATTGTCTGGTTGCAGTTACAAGTTTTTGTGAACCCTAGTGTGAGCGATGTTCTCTGCACAGCTACGGCTGAGGCCCTTGCAATGGGTAAATTTGTGGTTTGTGCTGACCACCCATCCAACGAGTTCTTTAGATCATTCCCCAACTGCTTGACCTACAAGAGCTCTGATGACTTTGTTGCGAAGGTGAAAGAAGCTATGACCAAGGAGCCACAACCCCTGACCCCTGAAGAAAGATACATGCTTTCTTGGGAGGCAGCCACCCAGAGGTTCATCGAGTACTCAGACCTGGACAAGCTGCTAAAAATGGATGGTATTGGCGGTCTGGAACCAAGAAGGAACGGGAAGAGTTTCCCAAAGTCAAAATCCACGCCAAATATTTCAGAGATGGTGGATGGAAGTTTGGCCTTTGCTCATTACTGTCTCACGGGGAGTGAAGTACTAAGGTTGGCAACTGGGGCAACACCAGGCACTAGAGACTACAATAAGGAACATGGTAAAGATCTTGGCCTGTTGCCTCCACTGGTTGAAAATCCTGTATATGGGTGGTAAGAGTTTTCAGTCACTCAATGCGGTTGATCCTTTTGTACAGTATAGCTAAATAACCTAGGTGTTCCTTTTGTTTTTCTGGAGAAAAAGTGGAACTGTAATGATCATATATCCCAGAATTGAGTTTTTTTGGAGTTGTAGTGGCAGTCTAATATTCAGTAGTTCGTAGTTGTAGCTAGTCCCGTGACAAAATAATCTTGTAGTCGTGATGTGTTGTGTAAATAGGTTAGCTTTTGGTCCATATTCTTATATCCTTTAAACCCGTTTGGTTCTGTCAGGATGACTCCATTAAACTGTAAAGGTTCTGGTTCATATCCGTCATTCTTATGCTTTGCAATATTCAGTGCGGTTCCGCCTTCTGCTCCATCCAATTACACATCTCATTCTTTATTGTGGATACTTGGATTGTCTAAAATAAAGTACATTACTAACCTGATAGTAGTTAAAGATATCAGAGAGAAGTGAAAACAAGAAAACTAGTCTGGTTCCAAATCCACAATGCAAGCAACTTGGATCTTCGAACGGATGGAAACATGGTTCCATTTCCAAAGGAGAATGGGAAAAATGTATGTTGTTTGGGAAAGGGAATGAGAATGGGAATGGGAAAGAGAATAGGAAATATGTATATTGCTTGGTTGTATCTAAAAATGGGAAGGGAATGTAATTGATATTTGAAGAATAATTTTAAACATAATATTGAAATTGAAAGTAGTTACTTTTTATTTTCATGTAATTATACTGACTATATTAGTCGGAATAATAAAAGGATTAAAATATCTTGATTATAGTATCAACCATATAGTATATGGTATACTTTATAGGAATCGATCATTACTAATTATTAAACATTTTGTGCACAACCATTGAAAATATAGTCAATTAATAAAATCAATTTCATCAAATATTAAGAAACAAATAATATCAAGCAGAGACATTATTATTAGTAAAATCATCCCAAATGCATGAAACAACCTACGATTGGTGAGGGAAAAATCATTCCCGTACATTTAGCATGGAAAAAAAAAATTCAACATAGCCGGGAATCGCACGGGAAATGTTCTCTTTCCCACTCACAATTTTTGTCTAAACAAACATGATGAAGGGGACCGAATTGTTAATTTTCTTCCATTCCCTTGTTTTTTCCTTCGAAACAAACATTGCCTAACTTCTCGATTACTATCAAACAGGAGGTTAGCAACTAGCCATGTGGGGAAGTTTACTACCTTAAGAGGGGAAAGATAAGAGACACTAGTAATTCTAGAGCTTAAAGTTCTCGTCTCTCTAACCAAACTAAGTTGTTTCGTATTACAATGTACAGAAGTGTAACACCCCTTGTAATTACGCCCCTAATATGACATTAACTAACGCAAACGTAGCAGAAATAAAAGACGTTGCAGCGGAAAAATAAATTAAACGTTAAATTGGGTGTTACTCGCCATTACCCGCCCATGCGGATAATGAAGCGACTATCCTACACTCAAATCCATAATACAATATAACCACTGTGATGACGGAAACATAAATTTATCCAACAGGTACAACACTTAATCCCAAAAATGACTAGTGAGCAATCTACTTATCTATACCAATAGTTCAAAAACGGATTACCAAATCCTAAGATATAGTCGAGAAGTATATTGCTAACTAATCCCAAAAGTTTCCCGCTCTCGCGTATTGATCTTCCAACAGCTATGCACCTGTAATGTGATGCCATAAAGGCTCAGCCAACTGCTGGTATGCTAAACGTGATCCTAGACCCGTTTAGGTCACTTAGGTCATTTTAGCCATCTTGATTAACATGGGGTTCGTTTCATGTTGTTCTGTTTACATGCTTATACATAACTGTAAATGCGGAATTTAAACATACAATAGGCACTTCAATAATCACATAACAAGGCATGCTATTACGACAAATATAGTTGAATAAACGATTTCGAGTCAACAGTACGGTACGAGTCAGCTGAAGTCAAGTTAGTCTCACTTGTTCAATCCCATCATACGAAGCCCCGCTTCCAACAACTCACATAATCATACAAGTGTCATGTTAAGAACAATTCCCCGTTTAGCCTCACACATTTACAATTTGGATAGTAGTCTTATGCCATCTACCAGTGGGTAGGTGGACTTATCTACAGTGGTAGATGTCCATTCGGCCGAAGCCATGGTGCCAACGGTAGCACACTCCGACTAACGATCGTATCCGGCTCGTTAGATAAACAAGAGTAGACCCTAACCGGGTGTTAAACTCTAGTGATCACTATGCGCAACCTGCTGGAACGTATGCAACCCAGGATTTACTAACAATGTATCATTAAATCATCACACTCTCATTTGTTAGTGTATTTTATTAATCTCCTTGAGATTTAATCTCGTTATTGGAGAACACATTTATTAGATGCCCATAGGGTCTTACACATCTGTACCTAGAAGTCTGCTAGGTGATGTTTACAGGTCGTGTTATCGCTCTAGAGACGGTTAATACCGAGTCTCTAAACTAAATTCCTCACTTAATGCTTTAGGAGTTTTTTACTCTCACAAGATAATATTCAGAGTCTCCCCCAATAGTCCATACACAGTTAGGTGATAATCGGTATCACATGTCCGAACGACGTACGCACACAGTTAATAAACGCTTTCATGATCGGAATACGTAAACACATTTAAACACATGCATAACATTATTTATCTTAACATGCAAGCACACAATACTTCTGGAACCCAAGGAAACCCTTAGAGTTTTCAGACCACACATTCACATACCGTTCACCGACAAACAGCGCTAGCGTGACAGTTCACGCTTATCCACTAGTGCTCCCGAGCTCGTATCTAGCAGTCCATATCTCTGGAATATATTACTTTAATATTAGTGTTTATATCACGAGTCTGTTTAATCGTTCTAGAATAAGTTCTAGTCATTATCTCGTAGTTAACCCCTTAGTCGGTTGTTTGTTTAACTCGGGTTGTTATAATTCTCGGGATTTCGGTTTTGTGACATACTACAGTTTATGTGTACGTAATATTCGATACTGTAATAATATGTAGTACGTAGGAATTATTCTCTTAATACTCATGCATTGCCGAGGTTATTTGTCTTGCATGTTTAAGTACACACACTTACGTGCATGCATGGTTAGTTATATACATTTATTTATGCGTGCATATAATATGATTTAATACCATGGCTCATTAGGCCAAGTTTTATCTTCACTTACAATTATATAATATCTTGTGTGTTGGTCAATTAATCTACTTAGTCAAGTTGTGTTGATTGGTCAATGTAGTTTGACTTGGTCAATGTTTCAAGTCAACATTTCATTGTAGTTGATACTTATTTGTTGGCTCATACTACATCATATTCTAACACTTGTGATTATAATAACCATAGTTCTCTCCACATTAATCTTATATGGTTAATTATTCACATTACATGCTTACCTTCTATTATAAATTCATAATATGTGAATTATAAAGTTTCCCCATAACGAATTAACATTATCCTATGTGAAATACACTTGTATTTATTTGTGTTATCTATTCACAAATCTTTTACCAAGGATTCATCTTAATGTTATACAAGGTATTTTATACATTATCATATTCCTTATATTATAAGGTTTCTAACCATATGTTATACTCCCCATTTTCCCAACTTAATCTCACACTTTTATGTGATTGATTACAAGGTATATTTATACCATAATAATTCCATTATAATATACTCTCTTATACTTTAGTATAATATCACATTATATCATTTTGAACTTTATAATATATTCAGCTATATTTTTATAATCCAAACCAACCATGATACTCTCGGTATTTAGATTCCTTTCCCTTTCATTTTTTTAACAAGATCACTCCAATATTATTTGTTGTTACTTTTTCTTTCATTATTTAATTTATAATCTAAGACTCCAAAACATTATAATATACAAACATATATACATGTATATATATATAATTCGAACAGCAGCACCCTTTTTTTCCAGATTTATACTATTTGCCCACAACTTTCTTATTATTACATTGTCCCTCTCTTTATTTTGTAAACTTACAATTAATACCTACAACTTTATATTATACACATTAACTTATTTAATTCCAAAAACTCCCAAAATAATTTTCTAAATTCTCGAACAGCCCCTAGGCTGTCCCAATATTATTTTCCACCCCTAAGTTGGTTATTTACATAATAACCCCATAAGTTTTATAAATGTTACATTTTAATACTTAAAATATATATTATAATCCTTAATTTATTAAATCACCAAAATCAACCCAAAATTCACCAAATTTATGTACAAACCCCTACTGGTCATACTAACCTCCTCCCAACCCATAACTTTCAAAAATAACATAAACACCCCAAATAGTTTTATAGTTTTCATTTTTAACTTAATACTTTATTTAAATTACCAAATCAATTAATTATTTTTTTCTAACTTGGTCAACCATCACATGTGGTCAAGGTTGACCACCCAAACACTCCTTTGACCGGCATTTATCATTAATTACGAAAATGCCCCTTTTGTTTCTCTAGTTTTACATTTAACACTTTAATTGCATACAATTAGTATTTTATGTTTCTAAAATTCTAAAACAGCCCCCTTTCGGTCCTAATATTTATTTGGTACCTTATATTTCACTTAATTACATTTTGACCCCATTAATAAGTCTTTTGTTCATTTATGTACTTATAAAGTTTATAAATCATATTATAACTTTACCTTTAACTTATGTAACACCTAAATTCATCAATATTCATCTAAAATGATCCTAGATGATTATGTTCACCAAAATTACACTTTTGCACCAGAAACTTATTTAATTCATTTAATCACCCAAAAACATAATAAATAACCATAATAAAAATGGCCTAAACACATGGCCTTAAACATAACATAAACTTAACCATAAAATGACATTAAAATGTCCACATCGCATATATTATACACGGCTGCTACAAATTTTTCTTTAAACTTCTAAAAATTCATTTTTCTTTCATTTTAACTTATAAACTTGACTTTAATAAGTCATAAGCACCTAGATTCACTAACCAAACATGTAACCATCATATTAAACAGCTCATATATATGTACCTATTCTCAGCCCTATTTAATGTTACAAGATAATAACCTTTAAAGCATTAAAAGTGTTTTAGGAGTTCTTACCTTGTTTTAATCACCAAGAAGTCCCCACAGCCTTGTAGACTTTCAACACTATATATATACCTTAGGTTAGGTTTTTGTTTTATAAAATTAGCTAAACATCATTATACTCCTTAAGACCTTAAATGAGTATTTTACCTCTTAACTTAATTTTTCTCCTCGGATGACCTGCCTAAACCCACAACACTTCATGGGTGGTCCCAGGATCCATTCGGTCACATAATAACAAGGAATAAGGGCTTAGATGATAACTTTGACAAGAAGCTTAGTTTAAGGAGTTTTAAGGCATGAATTTGAACATTAAAAGGAGGTGTTCTTACCTTGATATTTGGAGGGTTTCAGGCCATATTTTTGGCCACCTAACAGAGGGTAATATGAACTTTAGTTCATGTAAAAACCATGGAAAAGATAAGGGTTTAAGAGGTACATAAATTCTTAGTTTTACCTTGCCTTTGGAGCTCTTTAGGAAAGGTTTTGGAGCAGCTCTTTAGCTCAATGAAAAGGGCTGGAAACACCCTTCATAGGTGTGCCAAAAGATGTAGAAAAATAAGTAAGAGCAAGTCCATTTTCGGACTACATATAGAAGGAAGGAAAAAATGTGTTTTAAGGCATATTTTTTACCTTAAGGTTCTCAAGGGGTTCCCCTAGCCCTTGGGTTGGTTTCAGCCTAGAATAGGGTCTTAAAGGTGAAGATTTGTACCTTAGATGAAGTGAGAAAGTTCAGATTAGGACATATGCAAGGAGGAAGAGAAATAAGTGTCTTAAGTCACATTTCTTACCTTAGCTTACCAAGCTTATTCCTCTTGTGTTTCAGCTCTTCAATGGCCATACTCCCTTAGATTTTGGATATAATGTCAGGGGAAAGATGATTGGTGATTTTGATGCAAGAAAATGGAGTTTTTGAGGTGAAATGAAGCTTAGAACACCATTAGAGCTTAAGGTATGAAGATAAGGATGAAGATGGTGAGTGTGCTGGTTGTTGTCGGCTGAGAAAGAGAGGAAAGAGTGCTGGAGTATGGGAAAGGGAGTAAGGGATGGCAGAATGGAGGTATATGAGGTGAAAAGTCTTCTCTAGGTATTTTAGGTGTGTAAGGGCTATCTGTCTAGTTTGTGTCTTATGTGTTGAATTTGTTTTATCTAATGTCAAAATCTGATTATGTGTCATATTTTACAGGTTATACAGCCGAGACCAGCTGGGAGAGTTGGGAGACGTTCCCTTGTGTGATAAGGGATGAGAGGAAGAGTTTGGAAAGTCACTTTTGCTTTATTCCTCTTTGGTACATTCCTTGTCTTCTCTTGTATTTGTCTTATGTTTTTTAATTCATTCTTTCTTACCACAGCAACCGGCCACACAAGCATTGGAGGGGGATTTTGAAATTTCCTAGACTTAATATTAAGACATTAAGTTGTACACTTGTGACTTTATTTAGGTGTTAAGTGGTAATATGATATGTATTATCCTTGTCTTAAAGTGTGTATATAAGTGGTTGTTGTATTCAATAATTTGGTTTGACTATATAAAATGTTTTAAATAGTCTAATGGGTAATATTTGTGATATTTAATACATGTATTAATATGTTACATGTAGTATTGATTTTAGGAGTTGATTTCTCCTTAATAATGTCCTCTCTTTGATTAGAGATTTAATGTATAGTGTTGTCCATTTTGGACTATATGTTTATACACTAATGTTTATAATGAGTATTGCTCATTAGATGAATAATTGTTTATTATAAACTTCCATTTGATTTAATTCTTTATTAATTAAGGTAATAAATGTTTGGGGTATTTCAAGAAGGGTGTTCGACATATTCATATATTTTTTTTATTGCAAACCTTACATGCTGGTGCTGTGGATGCCTACTTCATTTGATAGCATTGAGATCAGAGAGGTGCACACTATTGGTGCTAGCTAAGCCTTTGTTGAAAGCAAATATACTATCACCATCATGGTTTCTAACCATGGAGCCCAAATCTCTGGGGCCCATCTTCCGCTTGAAACCAATTTTAGATTTGTGGCAACCTGGAAGAGGAGGGGTCCAATTAACACGGTTGATATCATGGATAGGTTGATTATCCATGTTATCTTAGTAAACCTGAATAAGAGTCACATTTTGATCCACCAAAGGCCACCAAGATAACTCAAAGTTGTTGAAATACCCCGAACTTAAAAATGGTGATTAAATTATTCTAATATGAATTTTAGAGGCCTAATGATGCCTAAGGAGCTTTGGTGAAGAAAGTAAAACCAAAGAAAAGAGAAAACGCTTAAAAAGCATAAAACGCAAAAATGAGCGTTACACAACCATAGGAGGCATATGACTCGGGTTAGGGTCCTATATGGATTCTAGGGCTTAATTACACCTAAATAATATGTGGGAACAATTCCCGAAGAAAACAGATCTAAATAAAGGGTTAAAACGCTAATGAAGCTTAAAGCACGTTTTCCGAGAAAATAACCCGAAAACGTGAATTTGAGTGGTCAAACAGACCCGTAAAAATTATAGTTGACTATATAACTATAATTAAATGTTAATGGAAGCTTAAGAACCATTAAAATTAAAGAAACGAGAAAAATCTGGAAAACGGGCCCGGTTAGTGAATAGTGCCCGAAAGCGGGAGTTTATGAGTGTTTCTTGTAAAAAGACGAAAACGCCCCTGTCCTGCTAATATAGGGGGCCAGTTTTTCTAAGACAATCAGCACTCCCTTGCTAATTAATAACTAGCTAGGAAAAGAAAAAGAGCAAAAAAAGCAAAAAGGTGAAAAAGTAAAAAGGACCTTACCCCTCTCTCTCCTCCCATTTCTCTCTTTCCCACCTTTCTTCCTTCTCCAGCCGTATTCCCCTCCTCTCTGCTGCGTGAACCATTTTTCAAGTTCCTCCCATGGCAGCCTCTCTTTCTCCTCTTGCCCAAGCACATTCATGCTCCAAATCAAAAATAAATTGCATATTTGAGCTCCCCTCATCAAGAACTTCATTCCTCTCTTTTCAAAATCTCAAAAGCTTGAAGTTCATATACATGGGTATAGCCCATTGAGAGAGAAAGTTGGAGTTTCTTGAAGCTTGGAGTCTCCTCTTTCATTTGAGGTAAAAAGATTCAAGAAAAATTCATTTTTCTTCTTCCTTCTACCTTGGCCGATTTTACCCCTCTTAATTCTTGCTTCTTTCCTTGCTTGAGCTATTTTTCAAGTCTTCAATGGGGGATTGGAGCTCCTCTTTGATTCATGCCCAAAACCCCATTTTAGGGTTCTAAGGTAAATCTCCAACTTTTGTGCTCTAAGCACTTCCCCTTGAATTCATGAGTTGTTTTCATAATATAAAGGAGTTAATAAGTACTCATTATTCCCATTTGAACATTGGCTAGACTGTTGGCAATTGCATTGCCCATGGCCGAAAATGAATGAGAGAAAGAGAAGAGGAGAAGAGAAAAGAGAAACTTGGAAGATTAAGGTAAAAAGCTTACCTTAACTACTATCTTAATGCTTTAGAAATTTTGGGATGAGGAAATAAAAGATGAATCAAAATCTGAACCAAAATTGTGTTTGATTGTGATTAGGAGGAATTTGTGAATTGTTGTTTGAATTAAGGGCCTTGGAGCCAAGTGATTTGAGGTTAAGCTTATATTGTTGACTTGTGGATTTTGAATGGAAATTGTGTGCTGGTAGGACCCTCTATGGGTGTGGTTAGTTTTGAGTTGGTTTAGGTGAGATTGAGCATTTGAGAATGTTAGAATTGTAGGTGAACCATGGCAAAATTTCGGTAGAAATTATGGTGTTTTAAGAGATGTCATGAGTGAGGAATGACCAAGGGTTAACTAGGTGTTTGGAGAGAGACCAATTTGGTTAGTTAACCACCTAGGAGCCTTATTGGAGGTGAGTTAAATAGTGAGTAAAATCTGTAGCAAATGAGTTGTTGAAGTGCATTGAATTTCTAGAAAAAAAAGGCTTAGTGTGCATAACCTTGGAAATGAGGAGTGAACTTGGTTAATGGAGATGAAAATGGCTAGGAATAAGTGGTTATGCTCAATAAGTGAATTGGAAATGTTGGTAGAAGGCTGTGAAACACCAAGAGAGTTTGGTAATGCACTAGTGCATAAGTGTTGGAAAATGGGAATTGAAATTCTAGAATTGAGCAAGAATTGGGTAATGAGTTGGGAAATGAATTAAGGAGGTTTAGAGCATGTTTAAGTTGTTTTAACATGTATGGAAACATGTGGAAAGATTAGGAAAAGATTGGGAGAGGGTTAAGGAAGGATTAGGGGTTGAAAAATGACCATTTAGCAGCCTTTTAGCAGGGTCCGGGACTTGGTCCTTGGATAAAGTCGCGGACCACACTTAAAAACATGCCGAGAGTACCTAGCCAGACCTGGTCCGGGACTTAAGAGATGGACAAGGTCCCGTACCACATTATAAAAGTGGTCGAAAGTGAGAAAATGAATTGGTCCGGGACTTTGGGTCCGGACCAAGTCCTAGACCACCCCCAGAAATGCACCGTGAGTGTTTTTAAGGCATTAAAAGGTGGGGGAATTGATTGGTAATGGTTTTAGATGATGTTTAGGCCTTGTTTGGTGTCATGTAAAGGTCCTAAGAAGTATAAAAAAGTGCTAGAAGTGATTGAAAAGTTAGAACTTAAGAACACTTAAGCAAAGTCAAGAGTAACGGAACAACGGGGTTAAATACGGGCACATGAGTCGTTTAAATATCGTATTACCTTAATATTAATAAAACCACTTGAATTGTTATCATTGGTTCGAGAATAACCCGAGGAACGTGAGATGACACGGTAGAGTAATTCCATGGTGAAAGGTATGGATTTCTTGCAACTTGTGTCCTACCGAGTTCGCTCGGCTTATGTGTTGTTTGCTTGTGTGTTGTTTGCTTGTGTGCCAACCTAAGAAGATAAATGCATGAAAAATGTTTATTGCATTGTTATGTGCTTTGATGCATGTTGTATGTGCTAACCATCCATGTTGAATGTGAGGTCGAACTTAGTGTTGTAGACCAACTCGTAAATGAGTGTTATTTGGTTAGTGACTCGTAGAAAGAGTCGTTCCACAAGTAATGTGAACGTGAAAAACACACATGAACTATCGGTTAGAGAATAACGATAATGCAACCTTATGAACTCACTAGAACGTGAAAGATATGTACGGGATTAGTAAACTCCCGTTAACGGTGAGAGAACCGAATGAAACAATCCATGAAATAATTAGTAGTGGAAAGGTATAAAGAACCCCCATTAAGAGAACAAAGATAGTTCAAAGATGTGAACTCATAAGAGAAGTAAAAGCGATATAAGGGACCGCCAAACTCCCTTGAGAGATAGTGGACCTCCTATACGAGGATTCGACCCGGTATGAGGAAATAACCCAAATGTACAAGTATTCGAAATGTCGGGGAAACCCTTAAATATGAGAATTCCAGAACTTGAGAAAATTCCCTAAGACGTTAGATGACATCGAGAGCGATGCCTCTAGTCTAATAAACATAAATATGTTATAACTCCGAGAGAGAGAGTATTTGGGAATATGAGAAGTCCGGTAGAGATACGGATGTTTATGTATGTAAGGAACTAAGAGAGTAGTTCCAGTGACTAGTTGAGCCTTCCCACCATGCTAGACCCAGAGTAGGGTCGAAACCGGGGAAGTAAGACTAGGCATGAAAGCTCGGTGGTGGGTCTTGTGTATGACTCTGCCCGGAGGCCATGTGTATTGGCTTAAGAATTATGTAAGAGAAGAACAATTGAGAAAGTATTAATGAGACCTGTAGTTTCTAGAGAACTAAAGGAACAAGTAAGGTATCCGAAGTGAATGGATAAGGTATAGAATAATAAGAATGAGGCGTTAGTGAGGTAGAAACCCTCAATACCTAAAGGGTATGAAAATATAAACTAACTAGCTTAATGTGTTAGTCCTATGATTGTATTCTTAGTTTGAATACTTGTATGAATGCAAGCATGTTGTATGTTTATTGTACTTCATGTTTTTATTTAAATAAAATGAACCGCATGTCAAGATGAGAATTAGTTGAGTGTGGCCCGGTAGTAGTAGCGGGTTGCACGACTTCCATACCAGCAAAGGTGCTGAGCCTCTTTGGGGCCACCGATTATTTTTCAGGTACCCGAAGATGAAAACCGTTCGAGAGTAGGACGGGGAAAGCTACGGCATGGGTAGTAGTAGACTTACTTACATTGTAAATGTTGTAATCATGTAAGACTGAAGTTGTATCGGCATTTGGATTGTAATAGAAGCTCGGTATAGTTTGTATTGTATGAGACTTGGTTAGAAATGAAAAGAGTTTGAATTGTAATGTATAGAGTACTCGGTTATTCCGGTCCATTAGACCGATGTTGTAGTGAGTTAGGCGTTGTTAGCCACGTGGGTGGCTAACGACATTGTTTCACCTGCCGGTTGTATTAGATTAACCGTTGCATTTGTATTGACTAATGAGGAGATTAAGGATTAATGACGGGATTAGCGGTAGGGGTGTTACTGTTGTGTTTCAGCTTGTTCCTAGCATCATCGATAATCCATATGAGATTAGTAATGTCATCCAATTTGTTTTTATCAGACTTGTCACACAAATATGTAAACAAGTCAATAAGAATGGTATCTTTAGTGGGGGGACAAAACTAGAATCAATAATTTATCCCACAATTGAGATAATGCAGGGCACAAAAACAAGGTTTGAGCTAATGTCCAGATAACCACATAAAAAGCAAGCAAGAGAGCCACCAACTTTGAGGGAGAGGTTTGTTTGGTAGGGAATGGCTTTGTTGAGGAGTTTCCAAAGGAAAGGTTTGGCACGAGGGCTGGTAAGGTGGCTTTTGATTTTGGTAAGAATTTTATGGTTTAGATTTTTAGTGGATGTATGGCCAAGTTAGCATCATCTTGGAGAACCTGAAACTTGACCTAACTCAGTATGTAAGGTTTTTCTCATATTGCCATACCTAAACATCTTAGGATTCGATAGAGAAAGGAATGTTGGTGATGGAATCAACATTAATGAAAGACATTTTTGGCTAATAGATTTGAATTCCAAGATGTATTGTGGTGATTGAACAAGTCTAATATGAACAAATTATCCCCAAGGAGGGGATGTTCATGCCCAAGGGAAATCCCATACATTGGCCAAAGTGTTAGAGCCAATTTGGAGACATGCACTAGATTGAAGAATGTCCATGTTAGAGGCAAAAGACTTCCAAATAGGACTATCATGGGGACCTTTGAACCCTGATGACACAGGTAGTGGGAGAGTAAATAAATTTAAAAGTTTTGGCCACCAGGGTATGCGGCTTTACTAAGAAAAGCCACAATTGTGTCATGATAAGAGCTTTACTAAAAGCTTCAATAAATCTGAAGCCCAAACCACCATAATCAGGTTGTCTACAAATGTTTTTCCATTTAACCCAATGCTTAATTCTCTTATCCAAACTTCCTCCCCACCAGAAAGATGAAAACAAAATGTATCAACTTGAGAAATGGTGCCTTTTTAGGAAGAAAATAAAGGGACATATCACAAGTTAAGATTGACTGTAATTGTAACACCTCTACTCCTAATCTCGTATAATCGCTAGTTGTAGCATAATTAATAATGCGTGTAACAGCAGAAACATAAAAACTAATCTTACCAACTCGGGTGTCACACGCCATTACTCACCCATGTGAGGAACAAAGCGACCACTTACCATCTTAACTCGTAACTCATAACCGCTGTGATGAATCGAGATAGTCCACCACTAATATATACATCATCAATCCATAATCCAAACACTTAACAAGTGAGCAACTAAGTAATCCCAACCGTTATACAATCGTAGTATATATACAATACAAGTCTATAAGTGCGGTAATCAAAGTAACGTCATCTACCCAAAAGTCCCGCACTCCGGCTTCAAGTCTCGATCATGCTCCTGTAATATGTTGCCGTATAGGCTCAGCAAAATGGTGAATAAGCTAAAGTATGATCCTAGAATCCTTTAGACTCCTTAAGTCAAATAGCCATCTTAACATGTGGTTCATTTCATGCTGTTCCAGTGTACAAGCATATATTAAAATGTAAATGCTATAATTAAACACACAACAGTCCATCCAGTATAATCACATCAATCCACAAATAAATAATCCACATAACAATAAACGAATAAATACAATAACGAAGCGAGAGTCATTTTCTTGTGAACAGTCCTCATTATGCGGTTTTTAGGCTCACTGTTCGTTAACTATGTTTACAAGGGATATTGAAGTCTCGTGCTACGGTATATCTAATACTTGTAGTCTTAATCATTTATACTTAAACTCATATTGGGTGTCATGTTAGGACAACCCCTTTATAATTCACAATACTTATTCAATCGGACAGTCATCCTATGTGCACCAACAACAATGCCCTCCGATCCGAAGAATCTCTGGACTTCCTCTTTAACTAATAAAGGCGTCCCATGTGGATGTAGCCATGCACCATCAGCAGTGCCCTCTGACCAACGATCATATCTGGTTCGTCGAATTTCCATACGAGTGGACCCATAATGGCGGTCTTCTCTAGTGATCACTCTGCGCAACCAGTTAGTCCGTAGACTATCCTGGGTTTCTCCTCCTCATATACCAATTCTCCACCATGTGATTAAGTAACTTAATCAACTCACCTAATATCTACTCTTAGGTTTTAGAGATTACATTTTCACTTTAGTTGCCATATAAGTCTTACACAATACCTAGAAGTCATCTAGGTCATATTCATGTTCGAGTACAATGCTCTAGAGATGGGTATTACCGAATCTCATTCCTAAGCCTTTTACTTATGTTGATTAGGAATAATATGATATTCATTGAACTTTAATAAGGAATTATCCTTCTTAATCTTGCTCGTAACTTAATTCGAATTACAATCAGTATTACAAGTCCGAAAGACATTCGCGCACAGTTAATAACGCGTGATAGTCGAGCAAAATAAAACACATAATCACATGCATATATCATACACATCGTTCTTAACATTTAACCACACCATACGTCTGAACCCAAGGAAACCCTCAAGACGTTCAGACCACACAGTAACATACCGTACACCGTCGGTAAGGAGAGCAGATGACCGAATCCTGACCCGCTCTCTACACACTTAGATCAGGAATATATGTATAACATTAAGTATTAATTCCTATGATCTTAACTTAATTTGGTATTCCCAAATAAACGCTAATTTCCCTGGTAATTAATCCCTTAATATTATTATTACTCGGGTATTCGAATGTGTTCGAGATTAGTTAAATCATCCCCTAGTTATGTTATTAAATAACATGTAGTATTAATTTACTACTTAGGATTTAATCCTTATAACCTATCTCATTTATTCATAGGTTTGTTATATATATATATATATACAATATAGTTTGTTACTATATGTATACAATTGACCTTATAGATTTATTAAACTTTAAACCCTCATTTAATTTATGAGTTGGTCAACTTGACCCACTTTGGTCAAATGGGTTGACTTGGTCAATTGGGTTGACTTGGTGAATGTATCCAAGTCAACATGTTTATATAATTCATTATAAAAGCCTAGAATTATATAATTCATTTGTTCTTTCAATTCTTTATAACTTAACATTAGATATCAAACCTAATGTTGTATAATTAAATTCTCCACTTTATATTATACTTTACCTCACTCAATGTGATTACTAACCATGTTAAATAATCCATCACTCTCCATATATTCACATTAATATATATGAATTATAAACTATAATCCCCATTATTTTATGTGAAGCACTTAATTCTTCTTATTTCTGCTATCTTTCACAAACCAACATTAACACTATATCCTTAATATTATATAATGTTATATCATACATTATATTAAACTCTAAATTTTATTGAGTTCCCAACATTATCTTATAATTCCACTAGTTCCCAAATACTCACATAATTATAATATTCCTTAACTTTATACTAGTTCCCACTTAATTCCACTTAGACTTTATATTAATGTAACATTTATGACAATCTCAACCATATACTAAAATTCATTCCTAACTCTCATATTTCTCGCATTTACCCATATATTCCAAAAATTACAATCTTCCCACACAACCTTTATAATGTTACAATTATACCCCAAATATCATATATTATAACATTTCCACTCTTATTTAATTTTAACCTAAGGTTTTCACCAAGATTTTATAGTTTTTCGAACACTTTTATTTCCTTCACCACTAACTTTTGTTTAATTACAAATTGGCCCACCTTATTTCCTAAACTTTACAATTTAATCCCTAACTCTTATATTATACAATCTTATCAATTTAATTCCAAGTTTAGCCCCAAAAATTCCAGTATTTATGAATAGACCCCCAGACCTGTTTTATTCTCTGTTCACCCCAAACTTTTTCAAAATTGCACTTTAACCCCAATAGTTTTATAAATCTTACATTTTACTCCTAAACATTATTAAATTCATAATTTAATTATTTCCCTCATCTAATTTGGTCAACACTTCTAATATAGTCAAGGTTGACCACCTAACACTGCCTTGACCCATAATTTTCCATAATTATGAATTTGACCATAAATTTTCCTAGAGTTTTCACTTAAGTCCTTAATTTTACAAAAACTTATAATTTGCATATTTAATCCAAACTAAGCCTAACTTTCGGCTATATTATTCTTTTGAAACCCTAATTATTATTTATTTACACTTAACCATTCATGTTATGTCCATTTGTTCACTAGAAGATCCCTTAAGTATATAATTACTTTGAAAACTTATTTTTGTCATTAAACTCCAACTAAACAATACCTAATTTGTAGGTATTTTACCCTAAATATTTTTAGGTGATTAAAACTCACCAAATAGCCCCTTAACACCAGATTTTCTCACTAAGCATTATACTAAACAAATACCTAACTTTTAATGCAATAAAACCATTAAATAACTTATTCAAATGGCCTAAATACATGACATTATTACAAACCTCTAACATAACATTAAAATGACATAAAATACTCATTAGAGCATAAATAGTCTCGGCTTTTTAATATTATACCCAGAACTTTTTGGTAATTGCATTTCCACCCCTTTACTTTATTTATGACATTTTAAGTAATTAAACACTTAGGTAACCTAGCCAAATGTGTTACCATAATTTTTATGTGAATTTTTTGTCATATTAACCCATTCCACCCACTATGTCTTCGGCTATATTTTGTTATACAACAAACATTACATTAAAGCTTAAAAATGTGTTTTACGCTAAACTTACATGTTTAAGGCTCCAAAACACTCTTGCCACCTTCTCTTCTGAGCACCAAATTAAAAATAGGCCTAAGTTATATTTTTACCCAAAACATTAGCTTAAACCTTGATTAAAGAGTTCTAGGACATAGTTTAGTCACTTACCTTCCAAAGGCTGATTTTTCCAACTTGTTTCCTCCTCCTTGGTCACGGTCACACGTAGGGATTTAAAAGACCAATTCGGTCATGGTTTGAACAAAGAAGAAGAGATCAAGTTAGGGTCTTTTTTGAAGCTTAACAAGATAAGGAAATTTAAGGCATCAAAATGAGCTTTAAGGAGAAGAGTTTTACCTTGGTGATATGAGAGAGATTTTTCCCTTAAACTCATGGCTTCCTATAGAAAATAAGGTAGGAGTTATATCTCTTATAGATCTAAGGATATAAGGTAGATCTAACACTTAGAAACCTTAAGAATGACTTACCCTTGAAGCCTCCTAGAAGATGATTTTTTGATGGAGTTTTTCCCAACAAAAGAAGCTAGAACAACCTTCATTTCATGTGTGAAAAGATGAAGAAAAATGGGTGTAAGGACTTGTACATTCTCGGCTTAATTTTAAACAAAAGAAAAGATGAATCTTAAGGTACTATTTATACCTTAAGCTTGAAAGGATCTATCCTTGCTCCATGTTAGATGATTGCCAAAAAGTTTCTCCAAGGATCTATTGATTTTGAGCTTGGTTGTGGAAGAGAAGTGTTTGTAAGCTAAATACCCCAAACATTTATTACCTTAATCAATAAGGAATTAAATCAAATGGAAGTTTATAATTAACAATTCATCAAATGAGTAATACTCATTATAAACATTAGTGTATAAATATAGTCCAAGATGGACACCAAACTATACATTAAATCTCTAATCAAAGAGAGAAAATTATTAAGAAGAAATCAACTCCTAAAATTAATACTACATGTAACATATTAGTACATGTCTTAAATATCACAAATATTACTCATTGGAATATATAAAACATTTCATATAGTCAAATCAAATTAATAAATACAACAACCACTCATATATACACCTTAAGACAATAATAACCCATGTTACCACCTAACACATAAATAAAGTCACAAGTGTACAAACTGAATGTCTTAATATTAAGTCTTGCAACTCAAAATAGTCCCCCCACACACATGTATGGCCGGCTGCTGTAGTAAGGGAAGAAGGGAACAAAAAGTGAGGTAGAATGCAAAAGAAGACAAACATGTCCCAAAGAGGAATAAAGCAAAAACAACTTTCCACACTCTTCCTCTCATCCCTTCTCACACAAGAAAAATATCTCCCAACATTTTCAGCTGGTCACGGCTGCATATACTGAAAAGGGGACACAAAATCAGACATTAGACATTAGAAAACAAATTCAACACTAAAGAAACAAACAAAAGACAAAATAAGTCTTACATGCCTAAACCTAGCTAGGAAAGATTTTTCTCCTCTAATATACCAACCCAGCCGTCCCTTTCCTCTATGCCCATACTCCAGCATTATTCTCTCTCTCAGCCGTCACCAACACCCACCATTCACCATCTTCATCTTCCTTTCATGCTTTAAGCTCAAATGGAGTCCTAAGACTCATTTCACCTCAAAAACTCCATTTTCTTGCATCAAAATCACCACTAGTTCTTCCTCTATCATTATAACCGTAAATCTAAGGGAGTATGGGCCAATGAAGAGCTAAAACTCAAGAGGAACAAGCTTGGTAAGTCAAGGTTAGAAAATATGCTCTAAGACACTCATCTTCCTCTATTTGTGTACATGGCCGAATTTAAGTCTTCCCACTCCATCTAACGTACCAACCCTCACTTGGAGGACCCAAGTCTCTTCCAAGATCAACCCAAGGGCTAGAGGAACCTCTTAAGAACCTTAAGGTAAGGAAATATGCCTTAAAACATATTTTTTCCTCCCTCCATTGTTTAGTCCGAAAATGAACTCTCACTTACTCCTTTTTCTACATATTTTGACACACTTATGAAGGGTGTTTCCAGACCTTTTCATTGAGCCAAAGAGCTGCTCCAAAACACTTATAAAAAGGCTCCAAAGGAAGGTAAAAATCATGAATCTCCATGGCTATTCAAGCCCTTAGTTTCTCTTACTTTTTCCTACACCGACTAAGGCTTTTTACCCTTGCTGTAGATGGATGAGAACCATACCTAGAACCCCTCAAAACTTCAAGGTAAAATCCCTCTTTAATCATGCTTTTTTTTGATAATTTGCTGGTGAAAACCAGTTACAAAGCAGTACTATGGCTTAAAAGCCCTTCCCGCCTAGTATAGAGCAAAAAGAAAAGTTATACTAATTATAACAGTAAAGAAGACAACAAAAAAGCTTCAAGATCTCTTCGATCATGCCTCCTGCTTGATAATTAACTGGGGTCATAGTTGAGAAAACTCTGCTGGGTGAGCTTTGAGAATGTCAAGGCTTTGCCCAAAAATGCATGGCAAAGTTCGGCTGCACGTAACAAACTTCTCTACGCAGGTTAGGACGGATTTGAGTGCTCCACCTTGTTTCTGATGGATGAGACAAAATAAAAGACTTTTCTCCATTCCCGACGTCCCGGTTGAGGAGACTAAGATCTGACTCATTCTAAGCACATGCGAGAAAAGTGCTTTAGGGAATGTTAAAGCAATCTAATGCCGGGTATTCCGAATATGTTGATGACGGGGGTGTGAAAGTTTCACTTTAGTTTTGGCCATGGATCTGGAGAGTTTACAAATGCCGCCCTTAGATAGAGGAGTCTCGAGAACTGTTTAGGAGCTGGCTTATCTCGGTTTTGATTATTACGCTTAACGATCTGCCTGAAGTTTTGCAAGGAGACCTCTGGCTTAGGGTAATGACAGCCCAGTTTACGGCCGAAATCAAGACAAGCTTGTGCTTCAACCAGAGAAGGACTAGAGGGAGGAGAGCGGGAGGTATTAGCAAGAGATGGACCGAAACTTGTTGGAGAGCTGTCAGGAGAAAGGAGAACTTCTAAATTAATACCCGGATTTGCGAAGCGGGAAAGGGAAGGGAAGAGGGAGGGGTACCCGGTGAATGACAGGGGAGGGAATTGGGTGGGCTAATATGGCAGTTAGAGGGGGTAGAAGGAAGAAGTGGGCTAGACTGGTGACAGATCATGGGAGAGTGACACACTGGGGAATTTGGAGGAGGTGAGAGCCGGGCCGAAATTGCTTGGGCTTCGGAGACTACGGGATTCTGGCCTGGCCTGCAGGTTACTCGGCTTTGGGGGACAGTTGCCTGACAAGAGATAGGGGGCGTGCCTGAGAGGCGTGATGGGAAAGCTGAAAAGGAATTCAATGGCTGAGAACAGGAGGGTGGGCCTGGCTGGGAATTTGTCAGAGAGAAAGCCTGAGGGAGAGAAGGGTTAATGGTTTGAGCTTCTTGGGGAAGTGTGGTGGCAGACCCCATCCCCTCATTCGTGCCTGTAGGCTGCCAGGAGGGAGCTAATTGCAAAGCCTCTGCCATAGCACTTTCATCGGGACCAGGAATATTATATAGGAAAGGGAGTATTAATTTGGTGCCATTATTCTGCATTATAGTGAGAAGGCTGAGATGTCTTGGGACGGCAAACAATATGTCGGCTATTGCATGACCTTTCTCTGTAAGGATTAGGTGTCTCCCACCAATTCTTTTGAAAAAAATAGTATTTCCTTGCAAGAGTTCCGATGCAATTGTTAGTCTCTCTCTTAGTGCTTTTTCTTTCTCACTTGAATATGACCAATTGCATGGATGTGACGTCATACGCCGTATTATTTGCCCATTCAAACTATCTCGTGAGCCAAAGTTCCCCAGGGACGACTTCGTATGGTCACGTGAATTGCAAGTTTCCGTCCCCTGAGGTTTTTCGATCACCGCCTGTTCCGCTGCTTGTTGCATTGCTTGCGACGGTTGATCGCGCTTGTTCTCCTGATTGTGCTCCGACAAGTCTTCCGACCAAAATTCAATTATTCCTACATTGTATATCACTCCTTCGACTTCCACTGTTACCTCCTCGTTGATAATTGACATCCGTTTTGTTTCAATAGTGGCATGGGCCTCCAGAAATCTTGGTAATCGACTCATGTCCGTCTCAATTGTTATGATATTACCGAGATGCCGAATGATTGAGTGGACTGTTGTTTCTGACCATACTTGAAACTCCTTAAACTAGTCATTTGGAGAAGTCACTAACTAAAGTCTTCTACCTTGTTTATATGTGGTTGAATGGGTGCTAAACCTTACCCATGAAGTGCTAAGTGGCTGGAACATTTCTCCAAGGAAAAAACAAGCTAAAAAGGTAACTATCTTAACTAGGCTCTAAGAGCTTATTTATGGTTTAAGTGAAATGTCATGAACAAAAAACTAACCTAAGATATATGTATATATAGTGCTGAGAATATACAAGTGCTGTTTGGATTTCTTGGTGACTTAAACAAGGTAAGAACTCCTAAAACCATTTTAATGCTTAAAAGGGTATTATCTTGTAACATTAATTATGGCCGAGAATATATACATGTATATGTGCTGTTTAATCCTTGAAAATGTGTAGAAAATGGTGGTTATATGTTTGGTTGGTGAATCTAGGTGCTAATGACTAATTAAAGTCAAGTTTATAAGTTAAAAATGAAAGAAAAATGATTTTTAGGAGCTAAATGAAATTTCTGTAACAAGCCGTGTATAATCTATAGTTTCTGTATATTTTAATGTCATTTTATGACCATGTTTATGTTATGTTTAAGGCCGTGTGTTTAGGCCATTTTTATTATGGTTATTTAAGGCATTAAATATTATTTATTAAGTTTTTTGAGTGATTAAATGAATTATATAAGTTTCTGGTGCAAAGATGTAATTTTAGTGAACATATTCACCTAGGAACATTTTGGATGAATAATGATGAATATAGGTGTAGCATAAATTAAATATAAGGTTATAATATAATTTATAAACTTTATAAGTACATAAATGAACAAAAGACTTATTAATGGGGTCAAATGTAATTAAGTGAAATATAAGGTACCAAATAAATATTAGGACCGAAAGGGGGCTGTTCTAGAATTTTTGAAACATAAAATACTAATTTTATGCAATTAAAGTGTTAAATGTAAAACTAGAGTAATAAGAGGGGTATTTTCATAATTAATGATAAATGCTGGTCAAAGGAGTGTTTGGGTGGTCAACCATGACCACATATGATGTTTGACTAAGTTAGAAAAAAATAATTAATTGATTTGGTAATTTAAACAAAGTATTAAGATAAAAATGAAAATTATAAAACTATTTGGGGTGTTTATGTAATTTTTGAAAGTTATGGGCTGGAATGAGGTTAATATGACCAGTAGGGGTCTGTACATAGATTTGGTGAATTTTGGGTTGATTTTAGTAATTTAATAAACTAAGGATTATAATATTTAAGTATTAAAATGTGACATTTATAAAACTTATGGGGTTATTATGTAAATAATCGAAACTTAAGGGTGAAGAGTAATATTGGGACAACCTAGGGGCTCTTCGAGAATTTATAAAACTATTTTGGGAATTTTTGAAATTAAATAAGCTAATATGTATAATTAAAGTTTTAGGTATTAAATTGTAAGTTTACAAAATAAAGAGGGGTGATATGTAATAATAAGAAAGTTGTGGGCAATAGTATAAATCTGGAAAAAAGGGGGTGCTGCTGTTTTTAGATATATATATATATATATATATATATATATATAAGGGAGCAGGATCGGTTGATAAGTGTCCAAATGAGCATGATTTATAGGTGTAATTCATATATAATATTAGCACTTTTCTTGCTCATTTCTCCACTTCGGTTAGTTTTCCTCTAGTTTATGTTTTATTATTTATCTCACAAAATTATTGGTTTAACATGAGAAAAACCAAGCCGGAAGTGAAGTAGATAAAGAGACGAACACATAGACGCAAACGGCTCAGAAAACGGACTTATAACGAAGAATGTAGAGCCGGTTGAAGATTGTTATATATATGTATAATATATATAATATCGCACGGACACAAACAGAGGCAACCGCCCCGTATTGGGCGGTCTACTCTAATGCAACCGCCTCTTACAGAGGCGGAACAGGTAGAGGCAACCGCCTCAAAGGGAGGCGGACATGAGTGAGGCTACCGCCTCAAAGGGAGGCGGACGTGACATTAGGCTACCGCCTACAAAGAGGCGGACAAGAGACAGAAGACCGCCTCGCGGTCAAGACAGAGGGAACCGCCTCCTTAACAGGCGGACAACATACAGAGGACCGCCTCCTTAACAGGCGGACAAGACACATGGAACCGCTGGTTAATTGGCGGACAACACAGAGGGGACCGCGAGTTATCAAGCGGTCATGTATAAATGTTCCGGAGCTTATCTTCTTCGCCGTCTTCGTCTTCGACTTCAATTTGCCTCACCGACGGTCTGCAACTCGCCCAACTCGCATCTGCCTTATCCATCTACTCTGCGCGTCTTCATCTTCCTGTCCCCTGCGCAATCAATGAATCAACAGTTAAACAAATTCGTACGGACCTTCATCACCTCTGCCTCTATATAAACCGACGCCCCTTCTGCAAATAAAATAAAATAACTCCCTTCCTCCGAATCCAAATTGTTAGTTGTTAGTTGTTATTTGTTAGTCGTTAGTGTTATTGTTATTATTAGACCACAGTTTCCACACCTACGTTCCATTCCATCCTCTAATCCTCCCTTCTCCATTTTAGTTTAATTCTACATTTCACCACGAAGCAGAAACGCGATAAGAAGAACAGAAGAAAAGGGAGCTGGAGCAGAAGCGAATCGCAGTCCAGTCTCCGCCGACAGTCTCCAAATTAATGGCTATTTCTGTTTCCTTTTTATTACTGTTAATGTCTGAGTGATTTTATTCGTATCCTAGGATGTGGGTTTCTTCCTAAATAATTCAGACTTATTATTAATACCAAGTTTGCTTATAAATATTTGTTTTGTCTCTCTAAATTATTAAATGCTTAATAACTGATCATTTTTATGCATTTAAGGTTTCTCTTATTTCAATGATTTTGTAAATCTGAGAATAGACCACAAAGAGAGATAAACGTTAGATATTATACTCCTTGATTAGCAGATAAAATCCATCGCTGTTATAAAAAGAATTCTCACTTAAAGCTAATTAATGATTTTAGACTTTTTCTGATTGTAAGAAGTTTAATGAATTAATTAAGAGCTGTCCTTATCTATGATTTAGAAAGGTCACAAGATAATTCTTAACAGACAAATGAGCAAATTAGGATTATAATTATTGTCTGTACTTAAATAAATATTTATCACCTGTTTCACTTATTAAACTTGTTTAATTCCTTTCAGCAAATATTGTTAAATGCTTATTCTGACAAAATACTGCATTTATTGGTAGCTATCAATATATGATTTTGAGATAGTCAAAGTACCACAAAGGAATTAATCTCGGTATTTACACTCCGGATTGAGCAGGAAAATACTAAGGCTATTAATAGGAGTTCGTAACTGACAATTATTAACTCTAATAGACAATAAATATTTGAGACAGGATTATAAAATTGTTTAAGTAATTTAGGAAATTCCCCCGCTATCCTAGGATACCCTTTTCATCCATTTACTTTATTTTACTGTTTTTATTATTTCTGTACTAATCCTAAAATCAAGCTTGCCTCCGGCTAAACCCCAATTTATATTTTATGCACTTTAATTTATCTTTTTGTACATTTACTAAACTGGATAATTAATTAGACAGTTGCGAAGTCTCTGTGGATACGACCTTGTTGTACTACAAAGATTGGGTTCACTGCCCATAGTTAGCAAGATGTTTAACTACTATTTTCCCAACAAGTTTTTGGCGCCGTTGCCGGGGACTTCGGTCCAACTATCTGGTTCATTATCTGTTTAGTTTTCCTTTTATTTCTGTAATTACCCTTTTTTGTATAAATTTTTGTTTCTTTTTAAAGGTACTTAATTCTGATGGATGATCACTACGATCAAGCAGAAGATTGGTATGGTTACCCATATAGCGCAGAGGACTACAGTCAATGGAGTGTCTGCCAAGAGTGTGGAGGACCATGAAAGTTCCCATTGTCCTAGGTCGCAATAGAAAGAGACAACGCCATTTTACGGGAAATGATGGCAAATTTTACCTCAACCATTGAAATGATCCGGCAAAGAACGCTAGATCAGGTAGACCACATGGAACAACCCGTTCCACAACTGAATGCAGTGGTTCACGAGGAAGAACAACCTGTTGAGGACATAAGCTACTCTCCACCTCCTCCCCTATTTGAATTAGAGAATCCATCACCAACCCACTGTCAGCTTGATTATGGAGACAACCCCTCAGAAGAGAGTTTCTCCTTGGACTTCATGGAGTCCCCTCCCTCTGAAATCAACTACTACTTCCCCTCCTTCACCGTGCTTTACCCAGAAGATGAGGGTGGATACATCCTCAACCTTGAGAAGGAGGAGATGCCGCCTCCCTCCGAGCCATCAGAAGAGAGTGCTATAGTAAATTTCAAGGAGCCACTTCCCTCTGAAGATCCCTTCAAGGTTCTTACCATAAGCCTCAACAACAAGAGGAGGATTTTTACATCCTCCAATTTGAGGAAGAAAAGTCATTTTCACCGGGTCTTCTGTTAGAACTACGTTCCCGGCAGTACCTCCTCAAACACCAGATTTTGAGGAGTATTAATTTTATTATTTTATATGCCGAGGTAACATTTTGTTTTGATCCAGGATAACGACAAAGCGTCTAGCCAAAGACGTTAAAGAAAGGCAGCTTCCTGGGAGGCAACCCGGGTGTACTTTTATTTGTTTTGCCTTTATGTTCTTTTAATTTTCAGGTTCTCTTTAAATTTTATTTTTGCTAACTTTTAACCCCGTTTATAGTATGGTTGCTTCTAGTGTCTTATGCAGGTGCAATTTCATATCTACACCGCAACCAAGCTACGCTACTTGAGGCTGAAGCTCAGGTGTGGGGGAAGTTCAATACACGCTAGCAAAAATAAAATCAGGGGAGTACCAGTTTCTTTAAATTTGCTTTTATTTAAATAAAATTGCAGAGGAGCGTTTTATGTGCTTAACTGTTTATTTGTGATCTTTGTGATCTCTATTTTATCTACTTACCGAAAAGGTCTTCTGAACCTTCCCTTGTTTTTCTGGTGAACAATGAGGACATTGTTCAATTTAAGTGTGGGGGAGTGTGCCCTTTTCGGTGACATTTTGTGCTTAAATGTTTAATCTCTCTCCTTATTTTTCGTTTGTCCAAATTCAAATTTGTGGACCCTTTATATGTGGGTTGTTCTCTTTAAAAATAAATATTGTTATGAATTGTGGGATAAATGTACAAATTTTAAAATTTTGATTACTTTTGAGGAGCATTTTATATGCGGTGTGACCAAATAATCTGCAAATGGTTGGATTTTATTGCTCAGGGTTTCTTTCTGTCTTCTCTCTTAGGGATTGCTAAGGGGTACTTTCTGTTAAAAAAAAGAAAAGAAAAATAAATAATAAGGGACTTTCGAGACACCATTGGTAACCAACAAAGAGAGTTGAGTGTTCTTAAATACAAAAAGGCGTAATGCCTACATATTATCTTCTCATCTCTTATGCAAAAGTGAAACAAATGCATGAATCTTTTTTTCCTTTTGTTTTTCTCCTCAATGCCCATTCTTGAGAGAAGTTGACCATGGTAAAAGTTCTCAGAGTCACCTAAAAAGAAACATTGGAGTACCTTAGATCATACCCCGAAACTCTATGTTTTATTTTTACCCTGAGCACACCTTTGCCACCAGCAGTTAATTTTTCACACTCCTCAATAAGTTAAAAAGATCATGTTTATCCTACCCTTCATAATAATATTTGTTAGTATTGAGCATTCCCTACTTACTTGGGTACGTGGTTTTGCTTGAGGACAAGCAAAAAGATAAGTGTGGGGGTGTGATAAGTGTCCAAATGAGCATGATTTATAGGTGTATTTCATATATAATATTAGCACTTTTCTTGCTCATTTCTCCACTTCGGTTAGTTTTCCTCTAGTTTATGTTTTATTATTTATCTCACAAAATTATTGGTTTAACATGAGGAAAACCAAGCCGGAAGTGAAGTAGATAAAGAGACGAACACATAGACGCAAACGGCTCAGAAAACGGACTTATAACGAAGAATGTAGAGCCGGTTGAAGATTGTTATATATATGTATAATATATAAATCGCACGGACACAAACAGAGGCAACCGCCCCGTATTGGGCGGTCTACTCTAATGCAACCGCCTCGCGGACAAGGCTGAGGCAACCGCCTCTTACAGAGGCGGAACAGGTAGAGGCAACCGCCTCAAAGGGAGGCGGACATGAGTGAGGCTACCGCCTCAAAGGGAGGCGGACGTGACATTAGGCTACCGCCTACAAAGAGGCGGACAAGAGACAGAAGACCGCCTCGCGGTCAAGACAGAGGGAACCGCCTCCTTAACAGGCGGACAACATACAGAGGACCGCCTCCTTAACAGGCGGACAAGACACATGGAACCGCTGGTTAATTGGCGGACAACACAGAGGGGACCGCGAGTTATCAAGCGGTCATGTATAAATGTTCCGGAGCTTATCTTCTTCGCCCGTCTTCGTCTTCGACTTCAATTTGCCTCACCGACGGTCTGCAACTCGCCCAACTCGCATCTGCCTTATCCATCTACTCTGCGCGTCTTCATCTTCCTGTCCCCTGCGCAATCAATGAATCAACAGTTAAACAAATTCGTACGGACCTTCATCACCTCTGCCTCTATATAAACCGACGCCCCTTCTGCAAATAAAATAAAATAACTCCCTTCCTCCGAATCCAAATTGTTAGTTGTTAGTTGTTATTTGTTAGTCGTTAGTGTTATTGTTATTATTAGACCACAGTTTCCACACCTACGTTCCATTCCATCCTCTAATCCTCCACTTCTCCATTTTAGTTTAATTCTACATTTCACCACGAAGCAGAAACGCGATAAGAAGAACAGAAGAAAAGGGAGCTGGAGCAGAAGCGAATCGCAGTCCAGTCTCCGCCGACAGTCTCCAAATTAATGGCTATTTCTGTTTCCTTTTTTACTGTTAATGTCTGAGTGATTTTATTCGTATCCTAGGATGTGGTTTCTTCCTAAATAATTCAGACTTATTATTAATACCAAGTTTGCTTATAAATATTGTTTTGTCTCTCTAAATTATTAAATGCTTAATAACTGATCATTTTTATGCATTTAAGGTTTCTCTTATTTCAATGATTTTGTAAATCTGAGAATAGACCACAAAGAGATAAACGTTAGATATTATACTCCTTGATTAGCAGATAAAATCCATCGCTGTTATAAAAAGAATTCTCACTTAAAGCTAATTAATGATTTTAGACTTTTTCTGATTGTAAGAAGTTTAATGATTAATTAAGAGCTGTCCTTATCTATGATTTAGAAAGGTCACAAGATAAATTCTTAACAGACAAATGAGAGCAAATTAGGATTATAATTATTGTCTGTACTTAAATAAATATTTATCACCTGTTTCACTTATTAAACTTGTCTTAATTCCTTTCAGCAAATATTGTTAAATGCTTATTCTGACAAAATACTGCATTTATCTGGTAGCTATCAATATATGATTTTGAGATAGTCAAAGTACCACAAAGGAATTAATCTCGGTATTTACACTCCGGATTGAGCAGGAAAATACTAAGGCTATTAATAGGAGTTCGTAACTGACAATTATTAACTCTAATAGGCAATAAATATTTGAGACAGGATTATAAATTGTTTAAGTAATTTAGGAAATTCCCCCGCTATCCTAGGATACCCTTTTCATCCATTTACTTTATTTTACTGTTTTTATTATTTCTGTACTAATCCTAAAAATCAAGCTTGCCTCCGGCTAAACCCCAATTTATATTTTATGCACTTTAATTTATCTTTTTGTACATTTACTAAACTGGATAATTAATTAGACAGTTGCGAAGTCTCTGTGGATACGACCTTGTTGTACTACAAAGATTGGGTTCACTGCCCATAGTTAGCAAGATGGTTTAACTACTACTTTGCCCAACATCGGTGAAGATATTGAAGAGAATCGTAAATAACAAATAAAGAAAGTAAATAACAGATATTGAAGAACAAATATAAAAGAACTTGAAATTAAATGAACATAAACAAATAATTGAACATAAGATATCGAATCTTGAAACTCACTTAGGAGTTTTTCTTGTATTGGAACCTTCCCAGGATAGAAGGATATCTTGAAATCAGCCTTAAAATCAATCCTTTCCTCGAGCCACCTCTTTATATAACTCTCCTGCTCCTCCGGGGAGCTAAAAGTTAGATTGTTGGGATACACTCGGGCTTGATCAGATTCGGATAGCCAAGGAACCAAAAGGGTAACGTTTTGTTGACCAGATTGAGCCAAATATGCTGCTCGGAATAAAGGATTGACAGCAGTTCCAGTCATCCAAGGAAGGCTAGCAGTGGTAACAATGGCAACATGTCTTTTTCTCCTCATATACCAATTCTCCACCATGTGATTAAGTAACTTAATCAACTCACCTAATATCTACTCTTAGGTTTTAGAGATTACATTTTCACTTTAGTTGCCATATAAGTCTTACACAATACCTAGAAGTCATCTAGGTCATATTCATGTTCGAGTACAATGCTCTAGAGATGGGTATTACCGAATCTCATTCCTAAGCCTTTTACTTATGTTGATTAGGAATAATATGATATTCATTGAACTTTAATAAGGAATTATCCTTCTTAATCTTGCTCGTAACTTAATTCGAATTACAATCAGTATTACAAGTCCGAAAGACATTCGCGCATAGTTAATAACGCGTGATAGTCGAGCAAAATAAAACACATAATCACATGCATATATCATACACATCGTTCTTAACATTTAACCACACCATACGTCTGAACCCAAGGAAACCCTCAAGACGTTCAGACCACACAGTAACATACCGTACACCGTCGGTAAGGAGAGCAGATGACCGAATCCTGACCCGCTCTCTACACACTTAGATCTGGAATATATGTATAACATTAAGTATTAATTCCCATGATCTTAACTTAATTTGGTATTCCCAAATAAACGCTAATTTCCCTGGTAATTAATCCCTTAATATTATTATTACTCGGGTATTCGAATGTGTTCGAGATTAGTTAAATCATCCCCTAGTTATGTTATTAAATAACATGTAGTATTAATTTACTACTTAGGATTTAATCCTTATAACCTATCTCATTTATTCATAGGTTTGTTATATATATATATAACAATATAGTTTGTTACTATATGTATACAATTGACCTTATAGATTTATTAAACTTTAAACCCTCATTTAATTTATGAGTTGGTCAACTTGACCCACTTTGGTCAAATGGGTTGACTTGGTCAATTGGGTTGACTTGGTGAATGTATCCAAGTCAACATGTTTATATAATTCATTATAAAAGCCTAGAATTATATAATTCATTTGTTCTTTCAATTCTTTATAACTTAACATTAGATATCAAACCTAATGTTGTATAATTAAATTCTCCACTTTATATTATACTTTACCTCACTCAATGTGATTACTAACCATGTTAAATAATCCATCACTCTCCATATATTCACATTAATATATATGAATTATAAACTATAATCCCCATTATTTTATGTGAAGCACTTAATTCTTCTTATTTCTGCTATCTTTCACAAACCAACATTAACACTATATCCTTAATATTATATAATGTTATATCATACATTATATTCTCTAAATTTTATTGAGATCCCAACATTATCTTATAATTCCACTAGTTCCCAAATACTCACATAATTATAATATTCCTTAACTTTATACTAGTTCCCACTTAATTCCACTTAGACTTTATATTAATGTAACATTTATGACATCTCAACCATATACTAAAATTCATTCCTAACTCTCATATTTCTCGCATTTACCCATATATTCCAAAAATTACAATCTTCCCACACAACCTTTATAATGTTACAATTATACCCCAAATATCATATATTATAACATTTCCACTCTTATTTAATTTTAACCTAAGGTTTTCACCAAGATTTTATAGTTTTTCGAACACTTTTATTTCCTTCACCACTAACTTTTGTTTAATTACAAATTGGCCCACCTTATTTCCTAAACTTTACAATTTAATCCCTAACTCTTATATTATACAATCTTATCAATTTAATTCCAAGTTTAGCCCCAAAAATTCCAGTATTTATGAATAGACCCCCAGACCTGTTTTATTCTCTGTTCACCCCAAACTTTTTCAAAATTGCACTTTAACCCCAATAGTTTTATAAATCTTACATTTTACTCCTAAACATTATTAAATTCATAATTTAATTATTTCCCTCATCTAATTTGGTCAACACTTCTAATATAGTCAAGGTTGACCACCTAACACTGCCTTGACCCATAATTTTCCATAATTATGAATTTGACCATAAATTTTCCTAGAGTTTTCACTTAAGTCCTTAATTTTACAAAAACTTATAATTTGCATATTTAATCCAAACTAAGCCTAACTTTCGGCTATATTATTCTTTTGAAACCCTAATTATTATTTATTTACACTTAACCATTCATGTTATGTCCATTTGTTCACTAGAAGATCCCTTAAGTATATAATTACTTTGAAAACTTATTTTTGTCATTAAACTCCAACTAAACAATACCTAATTTGTAGGTATTTTACCCTAAATATTTTTAGGTGATTAAAACTCACCAAATAGCCCCTTAACACCAGATTTTCTCACTAAGCATTATACTAAACAAATACCTAACTTTTAATGCAATAAAACCATTAAATAACTTATTCAAATGGCCTAAATACATGACATTATTACAAACCTCTAACATAACATTAAAATGACATAAAATACTCATTAGAGCATAAATAGTCTCGGCTTTTTAATATTATACCCAGAACTTTTTGGTAATTGCATTTCCACCCCTTTACTTATATTTATGACATTTTAAGTAATTAAACACTTAGGTAACCTAGCCAAATGTGTTACCATAATTTTTATGTGAATTTTTGGTCATATTAACCCATTCCACCCACTATGTCTTCGGCTATATTTTGTTATACAACAAACATTACATTAAAGCTTAAAAATGTGTTTTACGCTAAACTTACATGTTTAAGGCTCCAAAACACTCTTGCCACCTTCTCTTCTGAGCACCAAATTAAAAATAGGCCTAAGTTATATTTTTACCCAAAACATTAGCTTAAACCTTGATTAAAGAGTTCTAGGACATAGTTTAGTCACTTACCTTCCAAAGGCTGATTTTTCCAACTTGTTTCCTCCTCCTTGGTCACGGTCACACGTAGGGATTTAAAAGACCAATTCGGTCATGGTTTGAACAAAGAAGAGATCAAGTTAGGGTCTTTTTTGAAGCTTAACAAGATAAGGAAATTTAAGGCATCAAAATGAGCTTTAAGGAGAAGAGTTTTACCTTGGTGATATGAGAGAGATTTTTCCCTTAAACTCATGGCTTCCTATAGAAAATAAGGTAGGAGTTATATCTCTTATAGATCTAAGGATATAAGGTAGATCTAACACTTAGAAACCTTAAGAATGACTTACCCTTGAAGCCTCCTAGAAGATGATTTTTTGATGGAGTTTTTCCCAACAAAAGAAGCTAGAACAACCTTCATTTCATGTGTGAAAAGATGAAGAAAAATGGGTGTAAGGACTTGTACATTCTCGGCTTAATTTTAAACAAAAGAAAAGATGAATCTTAAGGTACTATTTATACCTTAAGCTTGAAAGGATCTATCCTTGCTCCATGTTAGATGATTGCCAAAAAGTTTCTCCAAGGATCTATTGATTTTGAGCTTGGTTGTGGAAGAGAAGTGTTTGTAAGCTAAATACCCCAAACATTTATTACCTTAATCAATAAGGAATTAAATCAAATGGAAGTTTATAATTAACAATTATTCATCAAATGAGTAATACTCATTATAAACATTAGTGTATAAATATATAGTCCAAGATGGACACCAAACTATACATTAAATCTCTAATCAAAGAGAGAAAATTATTAAGAAGAAATCAACTCCTAAAATTAATACTACATGTAACATATTAGTACATGTCTTAAATATCACAAATATTACTCATTGGAATATATAAAACATTTCATATAGTCAAATCAAATTAATAAATACAACAACCACTCATATATACACCTTAAGACAATAATAACCCATGTTACCACCTAACACATAAATAAAGTCACAAGTGTACAAACTGAATGTCTTAATATTAAGTCTTGCAACTCAAAATAGTCCCCCCACACACATGTATGGCCGGCTGCTGTAGTAAGGGAAGAAGGGAACAAAAAGTGAGGTAGAATGCAAAAGAAGACAAACATGTCCCAAAGAGGAATAAAGCAAAAACTTTCCACACTCTTCCTCTCATCCCTTCTCACACAAGAAAAATATCTCCCAACATTTTCAGCTGGTCACGGCTGCATATACTGAAAAGGGGACACAAAATCAGACATTAGACATTAGAAAAAAAATTCAACACTAAAGAAACAAACAAAAGACAAAATAAGTCTTACATGCCTAAACCTAGCTAGGAAAGATTTTTCTCCTCTAATATACCAACCCAGCCGTCCCTTTCCTCTATGCCCATACTCCAGCATTATTCTCTCTCTCAGCCGTCACCAACACCCACCATTCACCATCTTCATCTTCCTTTCATGCTTTAAGCTCAAATGGAGTCCTAAGACTCATTTCACCTCAAAAACTCCATTTCTTGCATCAAAATCACCACTAGTTCTTCCTCTATCATTATAACCGTAAATCTAAGGGAGTATGGGCCAATGAAGAGCTAAAACTCAAGAGGAACAAGCTTGGTAAGTCAAGGTTAGAAAATATGCTCTAAGACACTCATCTTCCTCTATTTGTGTACATGGCCGAATTTAAGTCTTCCCACTCCATCTAACGTACCAACCCTCACTTGGAGGACCCAAGTCTCTTCCAAGATCAACCCAAGGGCTAGAGGAACCTCTTAAGAACCTTAAGGTAAGGAAATATGCCTTAAAACATATTTTTTCCTCCCTCCATTGTTTAGTCCGAAAATGAACTCTCACTTACTCCTTTTTCTACATATTTTGACACACTTATGAAGGGTGTTTCCAGACCTTTTCATTGAGCCAAAGAGCTGCTCCAAAACACTTATAAAAAGGCTCCAAAGGAAGGTAAAAATCATGAATCTCCATGGCTATTCAAGCCCTTAGTTTCTCTTACTTTTTCCTACACCGACTAAGGCTTTTTACCCTTGCTGTAGATGGATGAGAACCATACCTAGAACCCCTCAAAACTTCAAGGTAAAATCCCTCTTTAATCATGCTTTTTTTTGATAATTTGCTGGTGAAAACCAGTTACAAAGCAGTACTATGGCTTAAAAGCCCTTCCCGCCTAGTATAGAGCAAAAAAAAAGTTATACTAATTATAACAGTAAAGAAGAAACAACAAAAAAGCTTCAAGATCTCTTCGATCATGCCTCCTGCTTGATAATTAACTGGGGTCATAGTTGAGAAAACTCTGCTGGGTGAGCTTTGAGAATGTCAAGGCTTTGCCCAAAAATGCATGGCAAAGTTCGGCTGCACGTAACAAACTTCTCTACGCAGGTTAGGACGGATTTGAGTGCTCCACCTTGTTTCTGATGGATGAGACAAAATAAAAGACTTTTCTCCATTCCCGACGTCCCGGTTGAGGAGACTAAGATCTGACTCATTCTAAGCACATGCGAGAAAAGTGCTTTAGGGAATGTTAAAGCAATCTAATGCCGGGTATTCCGAATATGTTGATGACGGGGGTGTGAAAGTTTCACTTTAGTTTTGGCCATGGATCTGGAGAGTTTACAAATGCCGCCCTTAGATAGAGGAGAGGGTCTCGAGAACTGTTTAGGAGCTGGCTTATCTCGGTTTTGATTATTACGCTTAACGATCTGCCTGAAGTTTTGCAAGGAGACCTCTGGCTTAGGGTAATGACAGCCCAGTTTACGGCCGAAATCAAGACAAGCTTGTGCTTCAACCAGAGAAGGACTAGAGGGAGGAGAGCGGGAGGTATTAGCAAGAGATGGACCGAAACTTGTTGGAGAGCTGTCAGGAGAAAGGAGAACTTCTAAATTAATACCCGGGATTTGCGAAGCGGGAAAGGGAAGGGAAGAGGGAGGGGTACCCGGTGAATGACAGGGGAGGGAATTGGGTGGGCTAATATGGCAGTTAGAGGGGGTAGAAGGAAGAAGTGGGCTAGACTGGTGACAGATCATGGGAGAGTGACACACTGGGGAATTTGGAGGAGGTGAGAGCCGGGCCGAAATTGCTTGGGCTTCGGAGACTACGGGATTCTGGCCTGGCCTGCAGGTTACTCGGCTTTGGGGGACAGTTGCCTGACAAGAGATAGGGGGCGTGCCTGAGAGGCGTGATGGGAAAGCTGAAAAGGAATTCAATGGCTGAGAACAGGAGGGTGGGCCTGGCTGGGAATTTGTCAGAGAGAAAGCCTGAGGGAGAGAAGGGTTAATGGTTTGAGCTTCTTGGGGAAGTGTGGTGGCAGACCCCATCCCCTCATTCGTGCCTGTAGGCTGCCAGGAGGGAGCTAATTGCAAAGCCTCTGCCATAGCACTTTCATCGGGACCAGGAATATTATATAGGAAAGGGAGTATTAATTTGGTGCCGTTATTCTGCATTATAGTGAGAAGGCTGAGATGTCTTGGGACGCAAACAATATGTCGGCTATTGCATGACCTTTCTCTGTAAGGATTAGGTGTCTCCCACCAATTCTTTTGAAAAAAATAGTTTTCCTTGCAAGAGTTCCGATGCAATTGTTAGTCTCTCTCTTAGTGCTTTTTCTTTCTCACTTGAATATGACCAATTGCATGGATGTGACGTCATACGCCGTATTATTTGCCCATTCAAACTATCTCGTGAGCCAAAGTTCCCCAGGGACGACTTCGTATGGTCACGTGAATTGCAAGTTTCCGTCCCCTGAGGTTTTTCGATCACCGCCTGTTCCGCTGCTTGTTGCATTGCTTGCGACGGTTGATCGCGCTTGTTCTCCTGATTGTGCTCCGACAAGTCTTCCGACCAAAATTCAATTATTCCTACATTGTATATCACTCCTTCGACTTCCACTGTTACCTCCTCGTTGATAATTGACATCCGTTTTGTTTCAATAGTGGCATGGGCCTCCAGAAATCTTGGTAATCGACTCATGTCCGTCTCAATTGTTATGATATTACCGAGATGCCGAATGATTGAGTGGACTGTTGTTTCTGACCATACTTGAAACTCCTTAAACTAGTCATTTGGAGAAGTCACTAACTAAAGTCTTCTACCTTGTTTATATGTGGTTGAATGGGTGCTAAACCTTACCCATGAAGTGCTAAGTGGCTGGAACATTTCTCCAAGGAAAAAACAAGCTAAAAAGGTAACTATCTTAACTAGGCTCTAAGAGCTTATTTATGGTTTAAGTGAAATGTCATGAACAAAAAACTAACCTAAGATATATGTATATATAGTGCTGAGAATATACAAGTGCTGTTTGGATTTCTTGGTGACTTAAACAAGGTAAGAACTCCTAAAACCATTTTAATGCTTAAAAGGGTATTATCTTGTAACATTAATTATGGCCGAGAATATATACATGTATATGTGCTGTTTAATCCTTGAAAATGTGTAGAAAATGGTGGTTATATGTTTGGTTGGTGAATCTAGGTGCTAATGACTAATTAAAGTCAAGTTTATAAGTTAAAAATGAAAGAAAAATGATTTTTAGGAGCTAAATGAAATTTCTGTAACAAGCCGTGTATAATCTATAGTTTCTGTATATTTTAATGTCATTTTATGACCATGTTTATGTTATGTTTAAGGCCGTGTGTTTAGGCCATTTTTATTATGGTTATTTAAGGCATTAATATTATTTATTAAGTTTTTTGAGTGATTAAATGAATTATATAAGTTTCTGGTGCAAAGATGTAATTTTAGTGAACATATTCACCTAGGAACATTTTGGATGAATAATGATGAATATAGGTGTAGCATAAATTAAATATAAGGTTATAATATAATTTATAAACTTTATAAGTACATAAATGAACAAAAGACTTATTAATGGGGTCAAATGTAATTAAGTGAAATATAAGGTACCAAATAATATTAGGACCGAAAGGGGGCTGTTCTAGAATTTTTGAAACATAAAATACTAATTTTATGCAATTAAAGTGTTAAATGTAAAACTAGAGTAATAAGAGGGGTATTTTCATAATTAATGATAAATGCTGGTCAAAGGAGTGTTTGGGTGGTCAACCGTGACCACATATGATGTTTGACTAAGTTAGAAAAAAATAATTAATTGATTTGGTAATTTAAACAAAGTATTAAGATAAAAATGAAAATTATAAAACTATTTGGGGTGTTTATGTAATTTTTGAAAGTTATGGGCTGGAATGAGGTTAATATGACCAGTAGGGGTCTGTACATAGATTTGGTGAATTTTGGGTTGATTTTAGTAATTTAATAAACTAAGGATTATAATATATAGTTTAAGTATTAAAATGTGACATTTATAAAACTTATGGGGTTATTATGTAAATAATCGAAACTTAAGGGTGAAGAGTAATATTGGGACAACCTAGGGGCTCTTCGAGAATTTATAAAACTATTTTGGGAATTTTTGAAATTAAATAAGCTAATATGTATAATATAAAGTTTTAGGTATTAAATTGTAAGTTTACAAAATAAAGAGGGGTGATATGTAATAATAAGAATATATATATATAAGGGAGCAGGATCGGTGAAGATATTGAAGAGAATCGTAAATAACAAATAAAGAAAGTAAATAACAGATATTGAAGAACAAATATAAAAGAACTTGAAATTAAATGAACATAAACAAATAATTGAACATAAGATATCGAATCTTGAAACTCACTTAGGAGTTTTTCTTGTATTGATTTTGAGAGGATAGGAGATGGATACAAAGAATTGAATTCTTGAAGAGAGAGGTCAGAGTTTCTCTTTCTTATTTCAAGTTTCTAAGACTTGAAAAACCTCTGTGAAAACCTCTGCCCAACTCGTTGCCCTTAAGTCCCCTTATATAGGTGAGGATGGGTCTTGCATGGTACAATTATTGAGGAACTATTTGCTTTAATGGAAGCACTATTTGCTTTCACTATTTGCTTTTGGAAAAGTAAACTAATAATTATGCTTTTGAAAAGAAAGATAATAATTGAGATTCCTTGCATGATTGTTGGTCCTTTTGATTATTGATCCGATTTCTCAGGCCCGATCGTCCTAGCTCGCTGCTGTCGTACGGATTCTGGTTGAAGTTCCAATCTTCTGGAAATTCCGGGCTGTCGAAATGCTCGAACAGGTCCGTTGTTGAGATATTGAGTCCGTATTGTATATTGTAGACTAGTTCTTCCACCCCGAGCTCGACTTCGAGTTTGCGATGATGCCACTCGTAGTCTGTTGTGCATGGTAGCTCCGAGAATGGATCTATTCTGGTGATGTAGTATGTGGAAGTGCGAAATTCCACATATTCTTGTATTTCTTGATTGCGAATGGTGAAATCTGGAGGTTCCTTGCCGGCGGCGACAAGGAGACTATCTGTAGGTGCCTTAGAGGAACCCATATATGGAGTTTCTGGTAAATTGGACGGTCAATGGAGTAGAAACCATGATCATAGGGCTGAACGCAGAGAGCGTTTGGCCTTGTCGACCGTCATATGGAGGATAAGTATTTGTGAACGTGTTGTTGCTGATCTCGCAGTTTCCATTGAGGACCAGTTCTGGGATTTTCTGGTAGAAATTTGAATTCAATGGGAATTTGAGTGAGTTTTGTGTTGATATGGTATTTCAAAATCTTGTGGAGCAACGTGTTGTTGGGGTTGCTCTTTTGAATCTTGAATTTGAGCTTTCTAAAAGCTCGCCATTTTGGTGGCTTTGTTGAGAGGGTGCCATGGTGTTTGCTTGAGGAAGACGATGGTGTTGCTTTTGTATTTTGCGCGTTTTTATACTCTTCTTTTTTTTTTTGAATTATATGAAATCCCCGTAATCTTCTTGCGGATCTTGGGCAAAAGGTCCGCCATATGGGTCGTTAGAGACTGATCCCGTAGAGGATGAGTCATCCTTGTCATCGGCCCATACTTTGACGTCAGGTATTTGGTTGATTGTAAATTGGGTATATTGCAGTGATAGTTCCGGGTTGGATTCCAAGAACTTCTGGAACATTTCTTTTGTGTGGAGATTTGGGCTTTTGGCTTGCTGGACATATGGTTAATGGTGCTGGTGAGGGAGAATTTGGTTTTGGGCTTGGCGGCCCAGTGATGGCCAGTGGTTTTGTGGGGCTTGAAAGGGCCTTTTGTGACTCTTGAAATCTTTGAAATTGATGAGTTTTTTGCCAGTGGTAGTATAGGCCTTTATGTTCTCGTAAGAACAGAACTTAGACCAATACTTTGGCCACCATTTGATCCGAAAATCTCGAACCAAACAGTATGGATATGGTGCTGGCAAAAATTGATCAATCTTGTACGTCCAACAGAAAATCCATGGGACGCAGAAGACTGCGAAAAAATGGAGTTCTTTCATGTATTGTGGGCTGTTGTTGTGTTGGAGCCAATAGGCATAATTGGGCTGGATTTGTTTTGGGATAATGTCTGACGATCCTCCAAAATAGCGCCACCAATCGTAGAACCATATTGGAAAATCTTTGTCACACTGGTCATGGAAATTGATGAACCATGAGTGTGTTCCTGGTCGTAGTAAAAGGAATCGATACCATGCTTCTTGGTAATCGACATAATTGTAGGTATTGGGATAGAAGGTTACAGAGAAAGCACGGGGCTGATGGATTGGTCCCCATTCTTTGGCTGACACTACCTTCTTGATGAAACATGGAATAGTCGGTTTGTGAGGAATTTGGGTTGGATCTATGGGTCAATTCTATGGATCTGGTTTCTATGAGGATAAGCTCATAGTATTTGAGGGTTTTTTGCTGTATGCTGGTCTGCCAGTGTATTTCTGGAGGAAATAATCTTTTGGCAATACTATTGGCAATCTCTTGTGGTTGTGTTTGGACATATCTGGTTACAGCTATTTTTTCTTGGATTGGCTTAATATGGTAGCCGTTTGCGGCTTCCTGAGTGGAGCTGGATTGTCGGATTTGGAGTTTGGTGGGTGTTTTGCTGCTTGTAGGAATGTTGGTGCTGGGAAATCTTGTGACAATGGTGCATATGGATTTTGTGTGGTAACTGCCGGTGAAGGCGCAATTGGTATGTTTTTGTAGGCTGGGTGCTGTTGAGGCACCATCTGGTAATCTTGAGAAGTTTGTGGTTTTTCCCGCTTGGGCTGCTTGCCTTTGCTCTTGTCACTCATTTTCTGTGGAAAGAAAATATTGTATATTGTGAGAATCTGGTGATATATGTTTTGAAACTTTTCCTTGTAAAAATTCTCTTGAAAGGAAATCTGGTAAGGAGTTATCCTCCCCTTTGATGAATTCGATTTGAAATCGAATACAGAAAGAATAGCTTGCCAACGGGCAAAAATTTGTTTTGAAACTAGGTTTTTAACATCCTTTTGTAAAACGTCTTTTGCAGATTTGCAATCAATACGTAGTAAAAAGGATTTGTTGTATAAATCATCTTGAAATTTTGAAATACAAGAACAATTGAAAGAATTTCTTCTTGATTGTGGAGTAATTGAGCTGTGGACCGATCCATATGCCGGAATGGAATCGTACCAACTGCTCTTGGAAGACCTTGTGGTCGTTGTTTGAGAATTCCACCATAGCCAATGTTGGATGCGTCAGTTTCGACGATAGAAAGGCTGGGGATGTGGAATGGTTAAACATGGTAAAGAATAGGTATATTGTTTTAGGGATTGCAATTTTGGTGTGCTCTGGAGTCCATGGTGAAGGATCTTTTGGAGTCTGGAATAAAGAAGCTTGCAATGCTGACGAAGCCTGGGAAAGAAATCTGAAAGATAATTAAGACATCCTAAAATCTTTGCAATTGATTCTTTTCTTTGATTTCGTCTGGAAATTTGGAAACAAATTCCAAGCTTCTTTGGATTGGAGTAATGGAGTTTTGAAAGATGTTGTGTCCAAGGAACCGTATATTGACCTGGAACAACTTCATCTTGGGTTTGGAAACAACTAGACCATTAGTCTTGATGACCGAATGGAATGTCTTGAGATGCTTGAAGTGTTGTTCTATGGAATCTGAAAAGACTAAAACATCATCAATAGCAATGATAAAGTCGAATATGGTGTGAGAATGTCATTCATGACATTTTGAAATTCGGATGGAGCATTTTTGAGACCAAATGGCATTACGTTCCATTCGTAATGACCAAACGGGACTACAAATGCAGTCTTGTAACGATCTGATTCTGAAATCTGAATTTGCCAGAATCCAGACTTCATGTCGAATTTGGAGAAGATCTTGGCCTTGTAAAGGCGGCCTAGAAGATCTCTTTTGTTAGGGATTGGGTATCTAATCCACTGGAGAACCTTGTTTAATGGTTTGTAGTTGATGACGAGTCGTGGAACTCCACGCTCCTTTTCTGCAGCATTCATGACGTAGAATGCACTGCAACTCCATGGTGATTTTGATGGTCGAATCAAACCTTTATCTAAAAGAGTTTGAATCTCTTTCTTGCAAATCTCTAGATGCTCGCTATTCATCTGAATAGGCCGAGCTTGGTTGGAATATTGCGTTCATCGAAATCCTTTTCATAAGGAAGATGAACTATATGACGCTTTCTACTCCAAAATGCATTGGGTAGATCTGCGCAAACATCTCAAAGGTTTTCTCCATTGAGAAATCCTTTTGAATTCTGGGATCTTGGAGTCGCTCAGCTGTTCGAATATGAGCGAGATGGTTTTTAGAAAACTGAAGCTGGCTTTCTTTCTGGTAATGGAATTGATCTGTTGGTAAAGGTATTGGATTGAAGAACATTAAGTTCTTTTGGATTATGGGTTCTGTAAAGAGAAAAGAATACTTTTCTTTATTGATCTTGACATGTAATCCCTTATGATCAACAAAGAAGGGATACAACTGGATATGAAAGGAGAACCAAGAAATATCTTGGCTAATGTTTCTTGATAACTACAAATTGTAGTTTAACTAAAATTCCTTTTTTGTGTTTGGACTGAAAGTTTGGAGGTTTTGGCAATGATTTTGAGTGGATCATTCCTGCACCTACTAATCGTTCCCGTGTAGGAGAACAATATTGGTGAGGAACTATTCCTTCTCGGATACAATTTCTATCTGCTCCTGAATCAATAAGAGCAACCAGTGTTATCTTGAAGTCGGTACCTTCGACTACAAGCGTGATGTTGGAATACCATTTCTGAAGCGAAACCTTTCAAATGATATTTAGGTCTGGGTTTCTGGATGATGAACTTGGGATGGTATGGAATGACACCCATGTTTTGATGGCAATTCATGCTCTTCAGGTGCATCTTTTGATGTAGAAGCTTTTGCTGCTTCTAAAATAGAAATTCGAGCTTGCGCCTCTAATCCATCAAATTTGATCTGATGGAGTTTCGGCTTTGAGAGCTTGAATCTCTTGCTTGAGATCTAATATCCTTTTGCAATTCTTCTGAGTTGGAACCTTGCCAAACAGATTGCTGCTGGATGCTATTGGGTACTTGTCAAGGGTTTTGGAGATACTAATGGTTCAGGTGGTGTTCTTTTGGATCCTGAGAGGCAAGCAAACTTGGCGATTGCTGTAGATATTGCCTTTCTCATCTGGATTGGAAATCTTGTTTATGAGTTCATACCGAAGTTCTGCTGAATCTATGTCATGGTTATGACATTGACAGATCCGGAAGAAGTCATCTGTAGATTCATAACTGGAACTTGAAGCATCTTGATCTAGCTGAAATGTAATTCTCATCTTCTGGAGAACTGGACTATCTTGTAGCAAAAGTTTGGAGAGCTTTTCTTGGAGATCTTTGTCGTCTGCAAGATTTCATTAATCTTCTGCTTAACACGACATTGATCTGCTTTGTGACCCTTGCGACCACATTTCCAACATGTGATCTGAGTCATCTTCTTGGGAACAAATCTTGTAGGTTTAGAGTTTGACCTGACTTTTGTCGATAAGGTTTGTAAGGCTTACGGTATTGTGGTTTGGATCGATAAGGTTGTTTGGATCTGGAGGAGAAACGTTTGTGGATTATTTGTTTCTTGGATGGAGGAGTAATTTTCTCGATTCCAACATCTTGCAGAAAGAACCCATTTCTCTTCGTGCTTGGGCCTTTTCATTGCCATATTTGGACTGAATTTTGAGATCCTGGCATAAGTTCAGGGCCTCCTTTTTACAAAGGCAAAAAGTTGACCATAAGCTATTGTTTCCCAAGGGATGGTTTCTTTGACCAACTTCTTCTTGAAGTTTGGTGATAATCCGTTGTGCGAACAACGTAGGTAATCCTGAAACGAATCGTTCCTTCCAGAATTTAGCCATCAATCGTCGCGTTGTAGGACTTGTGTAAGGTACATGTCCTTGTACCACCTATAATCTGATAATGTTGGACATCTAAGATTGGTGAGAAGAATCTTATTGGAATTTAATTCTTCTCTTGGATTTCCAACGAAGTGGAGACTTATTGTAATAATCAAATAATCACATGCGTCATCTTGCATGGAAGATCTGTCTTCTCCATCGTAGACTTCAACTTGATGGTTTAGATCTCTTGTTTATTTTCGAGGGTAAGGCCATGATCCCACCATTGCCTTAATTGGCCTGTAAATCCTGAAACAATGTCTGGCGGCGTGCTTTTCGGATACCTTACGCATCTTATAAGCATCTTTGCCATTCCCATTTCTTGTAAGTGGTTCAGAATTTCGTATTCTGATTTCCCGTCTATGTTCCATTCATAGACAGAAGCACCGTCATATTGAGCCGAAGCAAATTTGGAACGTTCTTCATATTGGATATTTGGAGGAGTAGGACGAGGATAAAATTTTTGGTGGTATGGAAATAGAATCCACGGTTTGTTTCTTTTAAATGAACGTCTTGGTTTCTTGTGTGATTCTGGTGATTGCATTTGGTTCTGGTGGATCAGTAATTGATTTTCAATATGAGATAGTTGTAAGGATGATGCAAAGAATCATCATCACTTGATTGGCACTGACAAGTGTCAAGGGTATTGACAACGTGATTGTTGGGTGGAGATTGGTTATGGTTAGGATTGGAGATTGATTATTTGTTTGTGGAAGAAGAGGGTAATAATTGTAGGGTTTCTGATATGCGTGAAAGCAAATCAGTTTCTGGATGTATGAAATTGGTAATGGATGGTTGAAAATGAGGTCGAGAAATGTCAGAAGGAAATCTGACTTGTTTCTCTCAGTTGAGTGGAGGCTAATGGATACGCGATCTAATTGAGAGGCTATTGTGGCTAAAGTTTGATTAGTCCAGTTTTGTTGCTGATGGACCTTTTGGAGATCACTAGCTACCCACGGAGCATTGGTGTTGCTTCCTTTCTTGAGAGGTGTAGCATATACATCTCTACTAGTTTGATGGTATTGAATGGAGGATGAATTGAGCTTATTGTTTCGTCATTGGCTTCTAATGTCCATTTCTTGTATAGACTTGTTTGGACATTAATTGAAGGGATTTCAAAGGGATCTGGTTGAGAAAGTTGAACAGAAGTATATGAAGGCAACCAATCGTAAATTGTCATGTTACAGCGTAACCTGTGACAATCTTTACGCCAATATTGCCTGAGGTTTTGTTGACAGTCTTGAGATAGATCTGCGAACCATTTCCTTTGTGGTTCGTATTCTGGTTCGGACTCTCGTTCAGAGATATATTCTTCTCTGAGCTCAAAATCTGCGTTATGGATAACGTTAATATTACCCATAATATCTTCGGTATTGATTGATTCATTGTCCTCCGGGACGTATGTTGGTAAAGGAGTTTGAAAACCAACTGTAATGTCCGGTCGTGATGGTGGTTGGCTTCTAGGTGTAGAAGGGATTCCAGAAAAGGAAGACCTTGCATCCATGAAGCTCCTGTTGGAAGAAGAACTTGGACGTTCTCTTAAGGAATTAAAACGAAGGAGAATAGTTCCATCGTTTTGTTCGATTATATCATCTACCGTAGAACGGGAGATGTTTCTTGGAACTTGTGGGATTGTTATTTGGAAGTGATCTGGTATGGTGATTTCATCCCATCTTAAACTGCGAGGGACAAAAACTGTTGGCCTTTCGGCATCGATTTGTAGAAGGACAGTCTGATCCCGAAGAGGGATTAGAGACCTATTGAGTCTTGGGTTTAATTGAGAGGACATGAGTCTATAATAGACTCGAAAGATAATGGCAAAATTTTTGGAAAGTTCTTCAAATTCATCTCCTTGAAGATGAACATCAAGAACTAAGGAATCTTGAATCAGAGGATCTGAGAGATCCACTGAGAAATTGGGACAGCAATTGAAGAATATTGGGCCATTACAGACGTTAGTCTGAATCATGGCTAGAAGAGAGGATTTATAGCGTTTGAGACGTTTGTCTCTAAGCGCCATGAATATTGGGGCGTCTATACCTTGTCTGAATAATGGTTTTACAGCTACTTGAATCATTCCATAGTGGGCATATCTATACCCTTGCTGCAAATACCTGAAAATTGAAGATCTTGAAAGAAGAGGTATTGTTTGATATTGTTCTTGAATACTTAAAGTTTCCTCATGAGTCTTGACAGACATGGCTGTCTTGAAATCAAGAGGACCCATTTGGTATATTTGTTGAACATCTTGAGAAGGTATTGACCAGTTTGAATAATCAACTGGTTGAATACTTTCTTGTGATGTTACTATTGACTCTCTCCTAGATCTCGATCGATCTAGCCAACTTCGAAGTCTCGAAGCCATTATTGGTGCATATCAGGTTAGACTATAGAAATTAAGGATAGGTTAATTAAACGGGAACAACCCAAACGGGACCACGGTCTTACGCTTCTTCCGCCGCTGACCAACGTTATCAGGGTCTTACCAACGCTTAATTAATTTTCACCCTAATTTTGATAGCTTTCACCCGGTACGAACCGTATTTGGCTCTGATACCAGAAGGGAGCAGGATCGGTGAAGATATTGAAGAGAATCGTAAATAACAAATAAAGAAAGTAAATAACAGATATTGAAGAACAAATATAAAAGAACTTGAAATTAAATGAACATAAACAAATAATTGAACATAAGATATCGAATCTTGAAACTCACTTAGGAGTTTTTCTTGTATTGATTTGAGAGGATAGTAGATGGATACAAAGAATTGAATCTTGAAGAGAGAGGTCAGAGTTTCTCTTTTCTTATTTCAAGTTTCTAAGACTTGAAAACCTCTGTGAAAACCTCTGCCCAACTCGTTGCCCTTAAGTCCCCTTTATAGGTGAGGATGGGTCTTGCATGGTACAATTATTGAGGAACTATTTGCTTTAATAATGGAAGCACTATTTGCTTTCACTATTTGCTTTTGGAAAAGTAAACTAATAATTATGCTTTTGAAAAGAAAGATAATAATTGAGATTCCTTGCATGATTGTTGGTCCTTTTGATTTATTGATCCGATTTCTACAGCGCCCGATCGTCCTCGCTGCTGTCGTACGGATTCTGGTTGAAGTTCAATCTTCTGGAAATTCCGGGCTGTCGAAATGCTCGAACAGGTCCGTTGTTGAGATATTGAGTCCGTATTGTATATTGTAGACTAGTTCTTCCACCCCGAGCTCGACTTCGAGTTTGCGATGATGCCACTCGTAGTCTGTTGTGCATGGTAGCTCCGAGAATGGATCTATTCTGGTGATGTAGTATGTGGAAGTGCGAATTCCACATATTCTTGTATTTCTTGATTGCGAATGGTGAAATCTGGAGGTTCCTTGCCGGCGGCGACAAGGAGACTATCTGTAGGTGCCTTAGAGGAACCCCATATGGAGTTTCTGGTAAATTGGACGGTCAATGGAGTAGAAACCATGATCATAGGGCTGAACGCAGAGGAGCGTTTGGCCTTCGACCGTCATATGGAGGATAAGTATTTGTGAAGTGTTGTTGCTGATCTCGCAGTTGCCATTGAGGACCAGTTCTGGGATTTTCTGGTAGAAATTTGAATTCAATGGGAATTTGAGTGAGTTTTGTGTTGATATGGTATTTCAAAATCTTGTGGAGCAACGTGTTGTTGGGGTTGCTTTTTGAATCTTGAATTTGAGCTTTCCAAAAGCTCGTAGCCATTTTGGTGGCTTTTGTTGAGAGGGTGCCATGGTGTTTGCTTGAGGAAGACGATGGTGTTGCTTTTGTATTTTGCGCGTTTTTATCTCTCTTTTTTTTTTTTGAATTATATGAAATCCCCGTAATCTTCTTGCGGATCTTGGGCAAAAGGTCCGCCATATGGGTCGTTAGAGACTGATCCCGCAGAGGATGAGTCATCCTTGTCATCGGCCCATACTTTGACGTCAGGTATTTGGTTGATTGTAAATTGGGTATATTGCAGTGATAGTTCCGGGTTGGATTCCAAGAATTTCTGGAACATTTCCTTTTGTTGTGGAGATTTGGGCTTTTGGCTTGCTGGACATATGGCTAATGGTACTGGTGAGGGAGAATTTGGTTTTGGGCTTGGCGGCCCAGTGATGGCCAGTGGTTTTGTGGGGCTTGAAAGGGCCTTTTGTGACTCTTGAAAATCTTTGAAATTGATGAGTTTTTTGCCAGTGGTAGTATAGGCCTTTATGTTCTCGTAAGAACAGAACTTAGACCAATACTTTGGCCACCATTTGATCCGAAAATCTCGAACCAAGCAGTATGGATATGGAGCTGGCAAAAATTGATCAATCTTGTACGTCCAACAGAAAATCCATGGGACGCAGAAGACTGCGAAAAAATGGAGTTCTTTCATGTATTGTGGGCTGTTGTTGTGTTGGAGCCAATAGGCATAATTGGGCTGGATTTGTTTTGGGATAATGTCTGACGATCCTCCAAAATAGCGCCACCAATCGTAGAACCATATTGGAAAATCTTTGTCACACTGGTCATGGAAATTAATGAACCATGAGTGTGTTCCTGGTCGTAGTAAAAGGAATCGATACCATGCTTCTTGGTAATCGACATAATTGTAGGTATTGGGATAGAAGGTTACAGAGAAAGCACGGGGCTGATGGATTGGTCCCCATTCTTTGGCTGACACTACCTTCTTGATGAAACATCTGGAATAGTCGGTTTGTGAGGAATTTGGGTTGGATCTATGGGTCAATTCTATGGATCTGGTTTCTATGAGGATAAGCTCATAGTTTGAGGGTTTTTTGCTGCACGCTGGTCTGCCAGTGTATTTCTGGAGGAAATAATCTTTTGGCAATACTATTGGCAATCTCTTGTGGTTGTGATTGGACATATCTGGTTACGGTTATTTTTTCTTGGATTGGCTTAATATGGTAGCCGTTTGCGGCTTCTTGTGTGGAGCTGGATTGTCGGAGTTTGGTGGGTGTTTTGCTGCTTGTAGGAATGTTGGTGCTGGGAAATCTTGTGACAATGGTGCATATGGATTTTGTGTGGTAACGCCGGTGAAGGCGCAATTGGTATTTTTGTAGGCTGGGTGCTGTTGAGGCACCATCTGGTAATCTTGAGAAGTTTGTGGTTTTTCCCGCTTGGGCTGCTTGCCTTTGCTCTTGTCACTCATTTTCTGTGGAAAGAAGATATTGTATATTGTGAGAATCTGGTGATATATGTTTTGAAACTTTTCCTTGTAAAAATTCTCTTGAAAGGAAATCTGGTAAGGAGTTATCCTCCCCTTGATGAATTCGATTTGAAATCGAAAACAGAAAGAATAGCTGCCAACGGGCAAAAATTTGTTTTGAAACTAGGTTTTTAACATCCTTTTGTAAAACGTCTTTTGCAGATTTGCAATCAATACGTAGTAAAAAGGATTTGTTGTATAAATCATCTTGAAATTTTGAAATACAAGAAAATTGAAAGAATTTCTTCTTGATTGTGGAGTAATTGAGCTGTGGACCGATCCATATGCCGGAATGGAATCGTACCAACTGCTCTTGAGTAAGACCTTGTGGTCTTTGTTTGAGAATTCCACCATAGCCAATGTTGGATGCGTCAGTTTCGACGATAGAAAGGCTGGGGATGTGGAATGGTAACATGGTAAAGAATAGGTATATTGTTTTAGGGATTGCACAATTTGGTGTGCTCTGGAGTCCATGGTGAAGGATTCTTTTGATCTGGAATAAAGAAGCTTGCAATGTTGACGAAGCCTGGGAAAGAAATCTGAAAGATAATTAAGACATCCTAAAATCTTTGCAATTGATTCTTTTCTTTGATTTCGTCTGGAAATTTGGAAACAAATTCCAAGCTTCTTTGGATGGGAGTAATGGTTTGAAAGATGTTGTGTCCAAGGAACCGTATATGACCTGGAACAACTTCATCTTGGGTTTGGAAACAACTAGACCATTAGTCTTGATGACCGAATGGAATGTCTTGAGATGCTTGAAGTGTTGTTCTATGGAATCTGAAAAGACTAAACATCATCAATACAATGAAAAGTCGAATATGGTGTGAGGATGTCGTTCATGACATTCTGGAATTCTGATGGAGCATTTTTGAGGCCAAATGGCATTACGTTCCATTCGTAATGACCAAACGGGACTACAAATGCAGTCTTGTAACGATCTGATTCTGAAATCTGAATTTGCCAGAATCCAGACTTCATGTCGAATTTGGAGAAGATCTTGGCCTTGTAAAGGCGGCCTAGAAGATCTCTTTTGTTGGGATTGGGTATCTAATCCATCGGAGAACCTTGTTTAATGGTTTGTAGTTGATGACGAGTCGTGGAACTCCACGCTCCTTTTCTGCAGCATTCATGACGTAGAATGCACTGCAACTCCATGGTGATTTTGATGGTCGAATCAAACCTTTATCTAAAAGAGTTTGAATCTCTTTCTTGCAAATCTCTAGATGCTCGCTATTCATCTGAATAGGTCGAGCTTGGTTGGAATATTGCGTTCATCGAAATCCTTTTCATAAGGAAGATGAACTATATGACGCTTTCTACTCCAAAATGCATTGGGTAGATCTGCGCAAACATCTTCAAAGGTTTTCTCCATTGAGAAATATCCTTTTGAATTCTGGGATCTTGGAGTCGCTCAGCTGTTCGAATATGAGCGAGTTGGTTTTAGAAAACTGAAGCTGGCTTTCTTTTCTGGTAATGGAATTGATCTGTTGGTAAAGGTATTGGATTGAAGAACATTAAGTTCTTTTGGATTATGGGTTCTGTAAAGAGAAAGAATACTTTTCTTATTGATCTTGACATGTAATCCCTTATGATCAACAAAGAAGGGATACAACTGGATAATGAAAGGAGAACCAAGGATAATATCTTGACTAATGTTCTTGATAACTACAAATTGTAGTTTAACTAGAAGATTCTTGTTTTGGACTGAAAGTTTGGAGGTTTTGGCAATGATTTTGAGTGGATCATTCCCTGCACCTACTAATCGTTCCCGTGTAGGAGAACAATATTGGTGAGGAACTATTCCTTCTCGGATACATTTCTCTGCTCCTGAATCAATAAGAGCAACCATTGTTATCTTGAAGTCGGTACCTTCGACTACAAGCGTGATGTTGGAATACCATTTCTGAAAGCGAAACCTTTCAATGATATTTATGGTCTGGGCTTCTGGATGATGGACTTGGGATGGTAGGAAATTACACCCATGTTGGATGGCAATTCATGCTCTTCAGGTGCATCTTTTGATGTAGAAGCTTTTGCTGCTTCTAAATAGAAATTCGAGCTTGCGCCTCTAATCCATCGAATTTGATCTGATGGAGTTCGGCTTTGAGAGCTTGAATCTCTTGCTTGAGGATCTTAATATCCTTTTGCAATTTGAGTTGGAACCTTGCCAAACAGATTGCTGCTTGATGCTATTGGGTACTTGTCAAGGGTTTTGGAGATACTAAATGGTTCAGGTGGCGTCCTTTTGGAATCCTGAGAGGCAAGCAACTTGGCGATTGCTGTAGATATTGCCTTTTCTCATCTGGATTGGAAATCTTGTTTATGAGTTCATACAGAAGTTCTGCTGAATCTATGTCATTGGTTATGACATTGACAGATCCGGAAGAATCATCTGTAGATTCATAACTGGAACTTGAAGCATCTTGATCTAGCTGATGAATGTAATTCTCATCTTCTGGAGAACTGGGACTATCTTGTAGCAAAAGTTTGGAGAGCTTTTCTTGGAGATCTTTGTCGTCTGAAGATTTCATTAATCTTCTGCTTAACACGACATTGATCTGCTTTGTGACCCTTGCGACCACATTTCCAACATGTGATCTGAGTCATTTCTTGGACAAATCTTGTAGGTTTAGATTTGATCTGTACTTTTGACGATAAGGTTTGTAAGGCTTACGGTATTGTGGTTTGGATTGATAAGGTTGTTTGGATCTGGAGGAGAAACGTTTGTGGACTATTTGTTTCTTGGATGGAGGAGTAATTTTCTCAATTCCAAACATCTTGCAGAAAGAACCCATTTCTCTTCGTGCTTGGGCCTTTTCATTGCCATATTTGGACTGGATTTTGAGATCCTGACATAAGTTCAGGGCCTCTTTTTTAACAAAGGCAAAAAGTTGACCATAAGCTATTGTTTCCCAAGGGATGGTTTCTTGACCAACTTCTTCTTGAAGTTTGGTGATAATCCGTTGTGCGAACAACGTAGGCAATCCTGAAACGAATCGTTCCTTCCAGAATTTAGCCATACAATCGTCGCGTTGTAGGACTTGTGTAAGGTACATGTCCTTGTACCACCTATAATCTGATAATGTTGGACATCTAAGATTGGTGAGAAGAATCTTATTGGAATTTAATTCTTCTCTTGGATTTCCAACGAAGTGGAGACTTATTGTGATAATCAAGTAATCACATGCGTCATCTTGCATGGAAGATCTGTCTTCTCCATCGTAGACTTCAACTTGATGGTTTAAGATTCTTGTTTATTTTCGAGGGTAAGGCCATGATCCCACCATTGCCTTAATTGGCCTGTAAATCCTGAAACAATGGTCATGGCGGCGTGCTTTTCGGATACCTTTCGCATCTTGTAAGCATTCTTTGCCATTCCCATTTCTTGTAGGGTGTTCAGAATTTCGTATTCTGATTTCCCGTCTATGTTCCATTCATAGACAGAAGCACCGTCATATTGAGCCGAAGCAAATTTGGAACGTTCTTCATATTGGATATTTGGAGGGTAGGACGAGGATAATAATTTTTGGTGGTATGGAAAGTAAGAATCCACGGGTTTGTTCTTTTAAAGAACGTCTTGGATTTCTTGTGGTGATCTGGAGATTGCATTGGTTCTGGATCAGTAAATTGATTTTCAATATGAGATAGTTGTAAGGATGATGCGGAAGAATCATCATCACTTGATTGGCACTGACAAGTGTCAAGGGTATTGACAACGTGATTGTTGGGTGGTGATTGGTTATTGGTTATGATTGGAGATTGATTATTGTTTGTGGAAGAAGAGGTAATAATTGTAGGGTTTCTGATATGCGTGAAAGCAAATCAGTTTCTGGATGTATGAAATTGGTAATGGATGGTTGAAAATGAGGTCGAGAAATGTCAGAAGGAAATCTGACTTGTTTCTCAGTTGAGTGGAGGCTAATGGATACGCGATCTAATTGAGAAGCTATTGTGGCTAATGTTTGATTAGTCCAGTTTTGTTGCTGATGGACCTTTTGGAGATCACTAGCTACCACCGGAGCATTGGTGTTGCTTCCTTTCTTGAGAGGTGTAGCTATAACATCTCTGGCTAATTTGATGGTATTAAATGGAGGATGAATTGAGCTTATTGTTCCGTCATTGGCTTCTAATGTCCATTTCTTGTATAGACTTGTTTGGACATTAATTGAAGGGATTTCAAAGGGATCTGGTTGAGAAAGTTGAACTGAGGTATATGAAGGCAACCAATCGTAAATTGTCATGTTACAGCGTAACCTGTGACAATCTTTACGCCAATATTGCCTGAGGTTTTGTTGACAGTCTGGAGATAGATCTGCGAACCATTTCCTTTGTGGTTCGTATTCTGGTTCGGATTCTCGTTCAGAGATATATTCTTCTCTGAGTTCGAAGTCTGCGTTATGGATAACGTTAATATTACCCATAATATCTTCGGTGTTGATTGATTCATTGTTCCGGGACGTATGTTGGTAAAGGTGTTTGAAAACCAACTGTAATGTCCGGTCGTGATGGTGGTTGGCTTCTAGGTGTAGAAGGATTCCAGAAAAGGAAGACCTTGCATCCATGAAGCTCCTGTTGGAAGAAGAACTTGGACGTTCTCTTAAGAATTAAAACGAAGGAGAATTGTTCCATCGTTTTGTTCGATTATATCATCTACCTAGTAGAACGGGAGATGTTTCTTGGAACTTGTGGGATGTTATTTGGAAGTGATCTGGTATGGTGATTTCATCCCATCTTAAACTGCGAGGGACAAAAACTGTTGGCCTTTCGGCATCGATTTGTAGAAGGACAGTCTGATCCCGAAGAGGGATTAGAGACCTATTGAGTCTTGGGTTTAATTGAGAGGACATGAGTCTATAATAGACTCGAAAGATAATGGCAAAATTTTTGGAAAGTTCTTCAAATTCATCTCCTTGAAGATGAACATCAAGAACTAAGGAATCTTGAATCAGAGGATCTGAGAGATCCACTGAGAAATTGGGACAGCAATTGAAGAATATTGGGCCATTACAGACGTTAGTCTGAATCATGGCTAAAGAGAGGATTTATAGCGTTTGAGACGTTTGTCTCTAAGCGCCATGAATATTGGGGCGTCTATACCTTGTCTGAATAATGGTTTTACAGCTACTTGAATCATTCCATAGTGGGCATATCTATACCCTTGCTGCAAATACCTGAAAATTGAAGATCTTGAAAGAAGAGGTATTGTTTGATATTGTTCTTGAATACTTAAAGTTTCCTCATGAGTCTTGACAGACATGGCTGTCTTGAAATCAAGAGGACCCATTGGTATATTTGTTGAACATCTTGAGAAGGTATTGACCAGTTTGAATAATCAACTGGTTGAATACTTTCTTGTGATGTTACTATGATTCTCTCCTAGATCTTGATCGATCTAGCCAACTTCGAAGTCTCGAAGCCATTATTGGTGCATATCAGGTTAGACTATAGAAATTAAGGATAGGTTAATTAAACGGGAACAACCCAAACGGGACCACGGTCTTACGCTTCTTCCGCCGCTGACCAACGTTATCAGGGTCTTACCAACGCTTAATTAATTTTCACCCTAATTTTGATAGCTTTCACCCGGTACGAACCGTATTTGGCTCTGATACCAGAAGGGAGCAGGATCGGTGAAGATATTGAAGAGAATCGAAAATAACAATTAAAGAAAGTAAATAACAGATATTGAAGAACAGATATAAAAGAACTTGTAATTAAATGAACATAAACAAATAATTGAACATAAGATATCGAATCTTGAAACTCACTTAGGAGTTTATCTTGTATTGATTTGAGAGGATAGAGATGGATACAAAGAATTGAATCTTGAAGAGAGAGGTCAGAGTTTCTCTTCCTATTTCAAGTTTCTAAGACTTGAAAAACCTCTGTGAAAACCTCTGCCTAACTCGTTGCCCTTAAGTCCCCTTATATAGGTGAGGATGGGTCTTGCACGGTACAATTATTGAGGAACTATTTGCTTTAATAATGGAAGCACTATTTGCTTTCACTATTTGCTTTTGGAAAAGTAAACTAATAATTATGCTTTTGAAAAGAAAGATAATAATTGAGATTCCTTGCATGATTGTTGGTCCTTTTGATTTATTGATCCGATTTCTACAGCGCCCGATCGTCCTCGCTGCTGTCGTACGGATTCTGGTTGAAGTTCCAATCTTCTGGAAATTCCGGGCTGTCGAAATGCTCGAACAGGTCCGTTGTTGAGATATTGAGTCCGTATTGTATATTGTAGACTAGTTCTTCCACCCCGAGCTCGACTTCGAGTTTGCGATGATGCCACTCGTAGTCTGTTGTGCATGGTAGCTCCGAGAATGGATCTATTCTGGTGATGTAGTATGTGGAAGTGCGAAATTCCACATATTCTTGTATTTCTTGATTGCGAATGGTGAAATCTGGAGGTTCCTTGCCGGTGGCGACAAGGAGACTATCCTGTAGGTGCCTTAGAGGAACCCATATATGGAGTTTCTGGTAAATTGGACGGTCAATGGAGTAGAAACCATGATCATAGGGCTGAACGCAGAGAGCGTTTGGCCTTGTCGACCGTCATATGGAGGATAAGTATTTGTGAACGTGTTGTTGCTGATCTCGCAGTTTCCATTGAGGACCAGTTCTGGGATTTTCTGGTAGAAATTTGAATTCAATGGGAATTTGAGTGAGTTTTGTGTTGATATGGTATTTCAAAATCTTGTGGAGCAACGTGTTGTTGGGGTTGCTCTTTTGAATCTTGAATTTGAGCTTTCTAAAAGCTCGCAGCCATTTTGGTGGCTTTTGTTGAGAGGGTGCCATGGTGTTTTGCTTGAGGAAGACGATGGTGTTGCTTTTGTATTTTGCGCGTTTTTATACTCTCTCTTTTTTTTTTTTGAATATTATATGAAATCCCCGTAATCTTCTTGCGGATCTTGGGCAAAAGGTCCGCCATATGGGTCGTTAGAGACTGATCCCGTAGAGGATGAGTCATCCTTGTCATCGGCCCATACTTTGACGTCAGGTATTTGGTTGATTGTAAATTGGGTATATTGCAGTGATAGTTCCGGGTTGGATTCCAAGAACTTCTGGAACATTTCTTTTTGTGGAGATTTGGGCTTTTGGCTTGCTGGACATATGGTTAATGGTGCTGGTGAGGGAGAATTTGGTTTTGGGCTTGGCGGCCCAGTGATGGCCAGTGGTTTTGTGGGGCTTGAAAGGGCCTTTTGTGACTCTTGAAAATCTTTGAAATTGATGAGTTTTTTGCCAGTGGTAGTATAGGCCTTTATGTTCTCGTAAGAACAGAACTTAGACCAATACTTTGGCCACCATTTGATCCGAAAATCTCGAACCAAACAGTATGGATATGGTGCTGGCAAAAATTGATCAATCTTGTACGTCCAACAGAAAATCCATGGGACGCAGAAGACTGCGAAAAAATGGAGTTCTTTCATGTATTGTGGGCTGTTGTTGTGTTGGAGCCAATAGGCATAATTGGGCTGGATTTGTTTTGGGATAATGTCTGACGATCCTCCAAAATAGCGCCACCAATCGTAGAACCATATTGGAAAATCTTTGTCACACTGGTCATGGAAATTGATGAACCATGAGTGTGTTCCTGGTCGTAGTAAAAGGAATCGATACCATGCTTCTTGGTAATCGACATAATTGTAGGTATTGGGATAGAAGGTTACAGAGAAAGCACGGGGCTGATGGATTGGTCCCCATTCTTTGGCTGACACTACCTTCTTGATGAAACATCGGGAATAGTCGGTTTGTGAGGAATTTGGGTTGGATCTATGGGTCAATTCTATGGATCTGGTTTCTATGAGGATAAGCTCATAGTATTTGAGGGTTTTTTGCTACGCTGGTCTGCCAGTGTATTTCTGGAGGGAATAATCTTTTGGCAATACTATTGGCAATCTCTTGTGGTTGTGATTGGACATATCTGGTTACAGCTATTTTTTCTTGGATTGGCTTAATATGGTAGCCGTTTGCGGCTTCTTGTGTGGAGCTGGATTGTCGGAGTTTGGTGGGTGTCTTTGCTGCTTGTAGGAATGTTGGTGCTGGGAAATCTTGTGACAATGGTGCATATGGATTTTGTGTGGTAACTGCCGGTGAAGGCGCAATTGGTATGTTTTTGTAGGCTGGGTGCTGTTGAGGCACCATCTGGTAATCTTGAGAAGTTTGTGGTTTTTCCCGCTTGGGCTGCTTGCCTTTGCTCTTGTCACTCATTTTCTGTGGAAAGAAGATATTGTATATTGTGAGAATCTGGTGATATATGTTTTGAAACTTTTCCTTGTAAAAATTCTCTTGAAAGGAAATCTGGTAAGGAGTTATCCTCCCCTTTGATGAATTCGATTTGAAAATCGAATACAGAAAGAATAGCTTGCCAACGGGCAAAAATTTGTTTTGAAACTAGGTTTTTAACATCCTTTTGTAAAACGTCTTTTGCAGATTTGCAATCTATACGTAGTAAAAAGGATTTGTTGTATAAATCATCTTGAAATTTTGAAATACAAAGAACAATTGAAAGAATTTCCTTCTTGATTGTGGAGTAATTGAGCTGTGGACCGATCCATATGCCGGAATGGAATCGTACCAACTGCTCTTGAGGAAGACCTTGTGGTCGTTGTTTGAGAATTCCACCATAGCCAATGTTGGATGCGTCAGTTTCGACGATTAGAAAGGCCTGGGGATGTGGAATGGTTAAACATGGTAAAGAATAGGTATATTGTTTTAGGGATTGCACAATTTTGGTGTGCTCTGGAGTCCATGGTGAAGGACTCTTTTGGAGTCTGGAATAAAGAAGCTTGCAATGCTGACGAAGCCTGGGAAAGAAATCTGAAAGATAATTAAGACATCCTAAAAATCTTTGCAATTGATTCTTTTCTTTGATTTCGTCTGGAAATTTGGAAACAAATTCCAAGCTTCTTTGGATGGGAGTAATGGTGTTTTGAAAGATGTTGTGTCCAAGGAACCGTATATTGACCTGGAACAACTTCATCTTGGGTTTGGAAACAACTAGACCATTAGTCTTGATGACCGAATGGAATGTCTTGAGATGCTTGAAGTGTTGTTCTATGGAATCTGAAAAGACTAAAACATCATCAATATAGACAATGATAAAAGTCGAATATGGTGTGAGAATGTCATTCATGACATTTTGAAATTCGGATGGAGCATTTTTGAGACCAAATGGCATTACGTTCCATTCGTAATGACCAAACGGGACTACAAATGCAGTCTTGTAACGATCTGATTCTGAAATCTGAATTTGCCAGAATCCAGACTTCATGTCGAATTTGGAGAAGATCTTGGCCTTGTAAAGGCGGCCTAGAAGATCTCTTTTGTTAGGGATTGGGTATCTAATCCACTGGAGAACCTTGTTTAATGGTTTGTAGTTGATGACGAGTCGTGGAACTCCACGCTCCTTTTCTGCAGCATTCATGACGTAGAATGCACTGCAACTCCATGGTGATTTTGATGGTCGAATCAAACCTTTATCTAAAAGAGTTTGAATCTCTTTCTTGCAAATCTCTAGATGCTCGCTATTCATCTGAATAGGCCGAGCTTTGGTTGGAATATTGCGTTCATCGAAATCCTTTTCATAAGGAAGATGAACTATATGACGCTTTCTACTCCAAAATGCATTGGGTAGATCTGCGCAAACATCCTCAAAGGTTTTCTCCATTTGAGAAATATCCTTTTGAATTCTGGGATCTTGGAGTCGCTCAGCTGTTCGAATATGAGCGAGATGGTTTTTAGAAAACTGAAGCTGGCTTTCTTTTCTGGTAATGGAATTGATCTGTTGGTAAAGGGTATTGGATTGAAGAACATTAAGTTCTTTTTGGATTATGGGTTCTGTAAAGAGAAAAGAATACTTTTCTTTATTGATCTTGACATGTAATCCCTTATGATCAACAAAGAAGGGATACAACTGGATAATGAAAGGAGAACCAAGGATAATATCTTGGCTAATGTTCTTGATAACTACAAATTGTAGTTTAACTAGAAGATTCTTGTTTTGGACTGAAAGTTTGGAGGTTTTGGCAATGATTTTGAGTGGATCATTCCCTGCACCTACTAATCGTTCCCGTGTAGGAGAACAATATTGGTGAGGAACTATTCCTTCTCGGATACAATTTCTATCTGCTCCTGAATCAATAAGAGCAACCATTGTTATCTTGAAGTCGGTACCTTCGACTACAAGCGTGATGTTGGAATACCATTTCTGAAAGCGAAACCTTTCAATGATATTTATGGTCTGGGTTTCTGGATGATGAACTTGGGATGGTATGGAAATGACACCCATGTTTGATGGCAATTCATGCTCTTCAGGTGCATCTTTTGATGTAGAAGCTTTTGCTGCTTCTAAAATAGAAATTCGAGCTTGCGCCTCTAATCCATCAAATTTGATCTGATGGAGTTCGGCTTTGAGAGCTTGAATCTCTTGCTTGAGGATCTTAATATCCTTTTGCAATTCTTGAGTTGGAACCTTGCCAAACAGATTGCTGCTGGATGCTATTGGGTACTTGTCAAGGGTTTTGGAGATACTAAATGGTTCAGGTGGTGTTCTTTTGGAATCCTGAGAGGCAAGCAACTTGGCGAGTTGCTGTAGATATTGCCTTTTCTCATCTGGATTGGAAATCTTGTTTATGAGTTCATACAGAAGTTCTGCTGAATCTATGTCATTGGTTATGACATTGACAGATCCGGAAGAATCATCTGTAGATTCATAACTGGAACTTGAAGCATCTTGATCTAGCTGATGAATGTAATTCTCATCTTCTGGAGAACTGGGACTATCTTGTAGCAAAAGTTTGGAGAGCTTTTCTTGGAGATCTTTGTCGTCTGCAAAGATTTCATTAATCTTCTGCTTAACACGACATTGATCTGCTTTGTGACCCTTGCGACCACATTTCCAACATGTGATCTGAGTCATCTTCTTGGGAACAAATCTTGTAGGTTTAGAGTTTGACCTGTACTTTTGTCGATAAGGTTTGTAAGGCTTACGGTATTGTGGTTTGGATCGATAAGGTTGTTTGGATCTGGAGGAGAAACGTTTGTGGATTATTTGTTTCTTGGATGGAGGAGTAATTTTCTCGATTCCAAACATCTTGCAGAAAGAACCCATTTCTCTTCGTGCTTGGGCCTTTTCATTGCCATATTTGGACTGAATTTTGAGATCCTGGCATAAGTTCAGGGCCTCCTTTTTGACAAAGGCAAAAAGTTGACCATAAGCTATTGTTTCCCAAGGGATGGTTTCTTGACCAACTTCTTCTTGAAGTTTGGTGATAATCCGTTGTGCGAACAACGTAGGTAATCCTGAAACGAATCGTTCCTTCCAGAATTTAGCCATACAATCGTCGCGTTGTAGGACTTGTGTAAGGTACATGTCCTTGTACCACCTATAATCTGATAATGTTGGACATCTAAGATTGGTGAGAAGAATCTTATTGGAATTTAATTCTTCTCTTGGATTTCCAACGAAGTGGAGACTTATTGTAATAATCAAATAATCACATGCGTCATCTTGCATGGAAGATCTGTCTTCTCCATCGTAGACTTCAACTTGATGGTTTAAGATCTCTTGTTTATTTTCGAGGGTAAGGCCATGATCCCACCATTGCCTTAATTGGCCTGTAAATCCTGAAACAATGGTCATGGCGGCGTGCTTTTCGGATACCTTACGCATCTTATAAGCATTCTTTGCCATTCCCATTTCTTGTAAGGTGTTCAGAATTTCGTATTCTGATTTCCCGTCTATGTTCCATTCATAGACAGAAGCACCGTCATATTGAGCCGAAGCAAATTTGGAACGTTCTTCATATTGGATATTTGGAGGAGTAGGACGAGGATAATAATTTTTGGTGGTATGGAAATAAGAATCCACGGGTTTGTTTCTTTTAAATGAACGTCTTGGGTTTCTTGTGGTGATTCTGGTGATTGCATTTGGTTCTGGATCAGTAAATTGATTTTCAATATGAGATAGTTGTAAGGATGATGCAGAAGAATCATCATCACTTGATTGGCACTGACAAGTGTCAAGGGTATTGACAACGTGATTGTTGGGTGGAGATTGGTTATTGGTTAGGATTGGAGATTGATTATTGTTTGTGGAAGAAGAGGGTAATAATTGTAGGGTTTCTGATATGCGTGAAAGCAAATCAGTTTCTGGATGTATGAAATTGGTAATGGATGGTTGAAAATGAGGTCGAGAAATGTCAGAAGGAAATCTGACTTGTTTCTCAGTTGAGTGGAGGCTAATGGATACGCGATCTAATTGAGAGGCTATTGTGGCTAAAGTTTGATTAGTCCAGTTTTGTTGCTGATGGACCTTTTGGAGATCACTAGCTACCACCGGAGCATTGGTGTTGCTTCCTTTCTTGAGAGGTGTAGCTATAACATCTCTAGCTAGTTTGATGGTATTGAATGGAGGATGAATTGAGCTTATTGTTTCGTCATTGGCTTCTAATGTCCATTTCTTGTATAGACTTGTTTGGACATTAATTGAAGGGATTTCAAAGGGATCTGGTTGAGAAAGTTGAACAGAAGTATATGAAGGCAACCAATCGTAAATTGTCATGTTACAGCGTAACCTGTGACAATCTTTACGCCAATATTGCCTGAGGTTTTGTTGACAGTCTTGAGATAGATCTGCGAACCATTTCCTTTGTGGTTCGTATTCTGGTTCGGACTCTCGTTCAGAGATATATTCTTCTCTGAGCTCAAAATCTGCGTTATGGATAACGTTAATATTACCCATAATATCTTCGGTGTTGATTGATTCATTGTCTTCCGGGACGTATGTTGGTAAAGGTGTTTGAAAACCAACTGTAATGTCCGGTCGTGATGGTGGTTGGCTTCTAGGTGTAGAAGGGATTCCAGAAAAGGAAGACCTTGCATCCATGAAGCTCCTGTTGGAAAAAACTTGACTTTCTCTTAAGGAATTAAAACGAAGGAGAATTGTTCCATCGTTTTGTTCGATTATATCATCTACCGTAGAACGGGAGATGTTTCTTGGAACTTGTGGGATTGTTATTTGGAAGTGATCTGGTATGGTGATTTCATCCCATCTTAAACTGCGAGGGACAAAAACTGTTGGCCTTTCGGCATCGATTTGTAGAAGGACAGTCTGATCCCGAAGAGGGATTAGAGACCTATTGAGTCTTGGGTTTAATTGAGAGGACATGAGTCTATAATAGACTCGAAAGATAATGGCAAAATTTTTGGAAAGTTCTTCAAATTCATCTCCTTGAAGATGAACATCAAGAACTAAGGAATCTTGAATCAGAGGATCTGAGAGATCCATTGAGAAATTGGGACAGCAATTGAAGAATATTGGGCCATTACAGACGTTAGTCTGAATCATGGCTAGAAGAGAGGATTTATAGCGTTTGAGACGTTTGTCTCTAAGCGCCATGAATATTGGGGTGTCTATACCTTGTCTGAATAATGGTTTTACAACTACTTGAATCGTTCCATAGTGGGCATATCTATACCCTTGCTGCAAATACCTGAAAATTGAAGATCTTGAAAGAAGAGGTATTGTTTGATATTGTTCTTGAATACTTAAAGTTTCCTCATGAGTCTTGACAGACATGGCTGTCTTGAAATCAAGAGGACCCATTTGGTATATTTGTTGAACATCTTGAGAAGGTATTGACCAGTTTGAATAATCAACTGGTTGAATACTTTCTTGTGATGTTACTATTGACTCTCTCCTAGATCTCGATCGATCTAGCCAACTTCGAAGTCTCGAAGCCATTATTGGTGCATATCAGGTTAGACTATAGAAATTAAGGATAGGTTAATTAAACGGGAACAACCCAAACGGGACCACGGTCTTACGCTTCTTCCGCCGCTGACCAACGTTATCAGGGTCTTACCAACGCTTAATTAATTTTCACCCTAATTTTGATAGCTTTCACCCGGTACGAACCGTATTTGGCTCTGATACCAGAAGGGAGCAGGATCGGTGAAGATATTGAAGAGAATCGTAAATAACAAATAAAGAAAGTAAATAACAGATATTGAAGAACAAATATAAAAGAACTTGAAATTAAATGAACATAAACAAATAATTGAACATAAGATATCGAATCTTGAAACTCACTTAGGAGTTTTTCTTGTATTGATTTTGAGAGGATAGGAGATGGATACAAAGAATTGAATTCTTGAAGAGAGAGGTCAGAGTTTCTCTTTCTTATTTCAAGTTTCTAGACTTGAAAAACCTCTGTGAAAACCTCTGTGAAAACCTCTGTGAAAACCTCTGCCCAACTCGTTGCCCTTAAGTCCCCTTATATAGGTGAGGATGGGTCTTGCATGGTACAATTATTGAGGAACTATTTGCTTTAATAATGGAAGCACTATTTGCTTTCACTATTTGCTTTTGGAAAAGTAAACTAATAATTATGCTTTTGAAAAGAAAGATAATAATTGAGATTCCTTGCATGATTGTTGGTCCTTTTGATTTATTGATCCGATTTCTACAGCGCCCGATCGTCCTCGCTGCTGTCGTACGGATTCTGGTTGAAGTTCAATCTTCTGGAAATTCCGGGCTGTCGAAATGCTCGAACAGGTCCGTTGTTGAGATATTGAGTCCGTATTGTATATTGTAGACTAGTTCTTCCACCCCGAGCTCGACTTCGAGTTTGCGATGATGCCACTCGTAGTCTGTTGTGCATGGTAGCTCCGAGAATGGATCTATTCTGGTGATGTAGTATGTGGAAGTGCGAAATTCCACATATTCTTGTATTTCTTGATTGCGAATGGTGAAATCTGGAGGTTCCTTGCCGGTGGCGACAAGGAGACTATCGTAGGTGCCTTAGAGGAACCCATATATGGAGTTTCTGGTAAATTGGACGGTCAATGGAGTAGAAACCATGATCATAGGGCTGAACGCAGAGGAGCGTTTGGCCTTGTCGACCGTCATATGGAGGATAGTATTGTGAACGTGTGAGGTGTTGTTGCTGATCTCGCAGTTGCCATTGAGGACCAGTTCTGGGATTTTCTGGTAGAAATTTGAATTCAATGGGAATTTGAGTGAGTTTTGTGTTGATATGGTATTTCAAAATCTTGTGGAGCAACGTGTTGTTGGGGTTGCTCTTTTGAATCTTGAATTTGAGCTTTCAAAAGCTCGTAGCCATTTTGGTGGCTTTGTTGAGAGGGTGCCATGGTGTTTTGCTTGAGGAAGACGATGGTGTTGCTTTTGTTTTGCGCGTTTTTATACTTCTTTTTTTTTTGAATATTATATGAAATCCCCGTAATCTTCTTGCGGATCTTGGGCAAAAGGTCCGCCATATGGGTCGTTAGAGACTGATCCCGCAGAGGATGAGTCATCCTTGTCATCGGCCCATACTTTGACGTCAGGTATTTGGTTGATTGTAAATTGGGTATATTGCAGTGATAGTTCCGGGTTGGATTCCAAGAACTTCTGGAACATTTCCTTTTGTTGTGGAGATTTGGGCTTTTGGCTTGCTGGACATATGGCTAATGGTGCTGGTGAGGGAGAATTTGGTTTTGGGCTTGGCGGCCCAGTGATGGCCAGTGGTTTTGTGGGGCTTGAAAGGGCCTTTTGTGACTCTTGAAAATCTTTGAAATTGATGAGTTTTTTGCCAGTGGTAGTATAGGCCTTTATGTTCTCGTAAGAACAGAACTTAGACCAATACTTTGGCCACCATTTGATCCGAAAATCTCGAACCAAACAGTATGGATATGGTGCTGGCAAAATTGATCAATCTTGTACGTCCAACAGAAAATCCATGGGACGCAGAAGACTGCGAAAAAATGGAGTTCTTTCATGTATTGTGGGCTGTTGTTGTGTTGGAGCCAATAGGCATAATTGGGCTGGATTTGTTTTGGGATAATGTCTGACGATCCTCCAAAATAGCGCCACCAATCGTAGAACCATATTGGAAAATCTTTGTCACACTGGTCATGGAAATTAATGAACCATGAGTGTGTTCCTGGTCGTAGTAAAAGGAATCGATACCATGCTTCTTGGTAATCGACATAATTGTAGGTATTGGGATAGAAGGTTACAGAGAAAGCACGGGGCTGATGGATTGGTCCCCATTCTTTGGCTGACACTACCTTCTTGATGAAACATCTGGAATAGTCGGTTTGTGAGGAATTTGGGTTGGATCTATGGGTCAATTCTATGGATCTGGTTTCTATGAGGATAAGCTCATAGTATTTGAGGGTTTTTTGCTACGCTGGTCTGCCAGTGTATTTCTGGAGGAAATAATCTTTTGGCAATACTATTGGCAATCTCTTGTGGTTGTGTTTGGACATATCTGGTTACAGCTATTTTTTCTTGGATTGGCTTAATATGGTAGCCGTTTGCGGCTTCCTGAGTGGAGCTGGATTGTCGGAGTTTGGTGGGTGTTTTTGCTGCTTGTAGGAATGTTGGTGCTGGGAAATCTTGTGACAATGGTGCATATGGATTTTGTGTGGTAACGCCGGTGAAGGCGCAATTGGTATGTTTTTGTAGGCTGGGTGCTGTTGAGGCACCATCTGGTAATCTTGAGAAGTTTGTGGTTTTTCCCGCTTGGGCTGCTTGCCTTTGCTCTTGTCACTCATTTTCTGTGGAAAGAAGATATTGTATATTGTGAGAATCTGGTGATATATGTTTTGAAACTTTTCCTTGTAAAAATTCTCTTGAAAGGAAATCTGGTAAGGAGTTATCCTCCCCTTGATGAATTCGATTTGAAATCGAAACAGAAAGAATAGCTGCCAACGGGCAAAAATTTGTTTTGAAACTAGGTTTTTAACATCCTTTTGTAAAACGTCTTTTTGCAGATTTGCAATATACGTAGTAAAAAGGATTTGTTGTATAAATCATCTTGAAATTTTGAAATACAAGAACGATTGAAAGAATTTCCTTCTTGATTGTGGAGTAATTGAGCTGTGGACCGATCCATATCCGGAATGGAATCGTACCAACTGCTCTTGAGTAAGACCTTGTGGTCTTTGTTTGAGAATTCCACCATAGCCAATGTTGGATGCGTCAGTTTCGACGATAGAAAGGCTTGGGGATGTGGAATGGTAACATGGTAAAGAATAGGTATATTGTTTTAGGGATTGCACAATTTGGTGTGCTCTGGAGTCCATGGTGAAGGATTCTTTTGATCTGGAATAAAGAAGCTTGCAATGTTGACGAAGCCTGGGAAAGAAATCTGAAAGATAATTAAGACATCCTAAAATCTTTGCAATTGATTCTTTTCTTTGATTTCGTCTGGAAATTTGGAAACAAATTCCAAGCTTCTTTGGATGGGAGTAATGGTGTTTTGAAAGATGTTGTGTCCAAGGAACCGTATGTTGACCTGGAACAACTTCATCTTGGGTTTGGAAACAACTAGACCATTAGTCTTGATGACCGAATGGAATGTCTTGAGATGCTTGAAGTGTTGTTCTATGGAATCTGAAAAGACTAAACATCATCAAGACAATGATAAAGTCGAATATGGTGTGAGAATGTCATTCATGACATTTGAAATTCTGATGGAGCATTTTTGAGCCAAATGGCATTACGTTCCATTCGTAATGACCAAACGGGACAACAAATGCAGTCTTGTACGATCTGATTCTGAAATCTGAATTTGCCAGAATCCAGACTTCATGTCGAATTTGGAGAAGATCTTGGCCTTGTAAAGGCGGCCTAGAAGATCTCTTTTGTTGGGATTGGGTATCTAATCCAGGAGAACCTTGTTTAATGGTTTGTAGTTGATGACGAGTCGTGGAACTCCACGCTCCTTTTCTGCAGCATTCATGACATAGAATGCACTGCAACTCCATGGTGATTTTGATGGTCGAATCAAACCTTTATCTAAAAGAGTTTGAATCTCGTTCTTGCAAATCTCTAGATGCTCGCTATTCATCTGAATAGGTCGAGCCTTGGTTGGAATATTGCGCTCATCGAAATCCTTTTCATAAGGAAGATGAACTATATGACGCTTTCTACTCCAAAATGCATTGGGTAGATCTGCGCAAACATCTTCAAAGGTTTTCTCCATTGAGAAACATCCTTTTGAATTCTGGGATCTTGGAGTCGCTCAGCTGTTCGAATATGAGCGAGATGATTTTTAGAAAACTGAAGCTGGCTTTCTTTTCTGGAAATGGAATTGATTTGCTGGTAAAGAGTATTGGATTGAAGAACATTAAGTTCTTTTTGGATTATGGGTTCTGTAAAGAGAAAAGAATACTTTTCTTTATTGATCTTGACATGTAATCCCTTATGATCAACAAAGAAGGGATACAACTGGATAATGAAAGGAGAACCAAGGATAATATCTTGGCTAATGTTCTTGATAACTACAAATTGTAGTTTAACTAGAAGATTCTTGTTTTGGACTGAAAGTTTGGAGGTTTTGGCAATGATTTTGAGTGGATCATTCCCTGCACCTACTAATCGTTCCGTGTAGGAGAACAATATTGGTGAGGAACTATTCCTTCTCGGATACATTTCTATCTGCTCCTGAATCAATAAGAGCAACCATTGTTATCTTGAAGTCGGTACCTTCGACTACAAGCGTGATGTTGGAATACCATTTCTGAAAGCGAAACCTTTCAATGATATTTATGGTCTGGGTGTCTGGATGATGACTTGGGATGGTATGGAAATACACCCATGTTGGATGGCAATTCATGCTCTTCAGGTGATCTTTTGATGTAGAAGCTTTTGCTGCTTCTAAATAGAAATTCGAGCTTGCGCCTCTAATCCATCGAATTTGATCTGATGGAGTTCGGCTTTGAGAGCTTGAATCTCTTGCTTGAGGATCTTAATATCCTTTTGCAATTCCTGAGTTGGAACCTTGCCAAACAGATTACTGCTAGATGCTATTGGATATTTGTCAAGGGTTTTGGAGATACTAAATGGTTCAGGTGGCGTCCTTTTGGAATCCTGAGAAGCAAGCAACTTGGCGATTGCTGTAGATATTGCCTTTTCTCATCTGGATTGGAAATCTTGTTTATGAGTTCATACAGAAGTTCTGCTGAATCTATGTCATTGGTTATGACATTGACAGATCCGGAAGAATCATCTGTAGATTCATAACTGGAACTTGAAACATCTTGATCTAGCTGATGAATGTAATTCTCATCTTCTGGAGAACTGGGACTATCTTGTAGCAAAAGTTTGGAGAGCTTTTCTTGGAGATCTTTGTCGTCTGCGAAGATTTCATTAATCTTCTGCTTAACACGACATTGATCTGCTTTGTGACCCTTGCGACCACATTTCCAACATGTGATCTGAGTCATTCTTGGACAAATCTTGTAGGTTTAGGATTTGACCTACTTTTGACGATAAGGTTTGTAAGGCTTACGGTATTGTGGTTTGGATCGATAAGGTTGTTTGGATCTGGAGGAGAAACGTTTGTGGACTATTTGTTTCTTGGACGGAGGAGTAATTTTCTCGATTCCAAACATCTTGCAGAAAGAACCCATTTCTCTTCGTGCTTGGGCCTTTTCATTGCCATATTTGGACTGGATTTTGAGATCCTGGCATAAGTTCAGGGCCTCCTTTTTGACAAAGGCAAAAAGTTGACCATAAGCTATTGTTTCCCAAGGGATGGTTCTTGACCAACTTCTTCTTGAAGTTTGGTGATAATCCGTTGTGCGAACAACGTAGGCAATCCTGAAACGAATCGTTCCTTCCAGAATTTAGCCATACAATCGTCGCGTTGTAGGACTTGTGTAAGGTACATGTCCTTGTACCACCTATAATCTGATAATGTTGGACATCGAAGGTTGGTGAGAAGAATCTTATTGGAATTTAATTCTTCTCTTGGATTTCCAACGAAGTGGAGACTTATTGTGATAATCAAGTAATCACATGCGTCATCTTGCATGGAAGATCTGTCTTCTCCATCGTAGACTTCGACTTGATGGTTTAAGATTCTTGTTTATTTTCGAGGGTAAGGCCATGATCCCACCATTGCCTTAATTGGCCTGTAAATCCTGAAACAATGGTCATGGCGGCGTGCTTTTCGGATACCTTTCGCATCTTGTAAGCATTCTTTGCCATACCCATTTCTTGTAGGGTGTTCAGAATTTCGTATTCTGATTTCCCGTCTATGTTCCATTCATAGACAGAAGCACCGTCATATTGAGCCGAAGCAAATTTGGAACGTTCTTCATATTGGATATTTGGAGGGGTAGGACGAGGATAATAATTTTTGGTGGTATGGAAATAAGAATCCACGGGTTTGTTCTTTTAAAGAACGTCTTGGATTTCTTGTAGTGATCCTGGAGATTGCATTGGTTCTGGATCAGTAAATTGATTTTCAATATGAGATAGTTGTAAGGATGATGCAGAAGAATCATCATCACTTGATTGGCACTGACAAGTGTCAAGGGTATTGACAACGTGATTGTTGGGTGGAGATTGGTTATTGGTTAGGATTGGAGATTGATTATTGTTTGTGGAAGAAGAGGTAATAATTGTAGGGTTTCTGATATGCGTGAAAGCAAATCAGTTTCTGGATGTATGAAATTGGTAATAGATGGTTGAAAATGAGGTCGAGAAATGTCAGAAGGAAATCTGACTTGTTTCTCAGTTGAGTGGAGGCTAATGGATACGCGATCCAATTGAGAAGCTATTGTGGCTAATGTTTGATTAGTCCAGTTTTGTTGCTGATGGACCTTTTGGAGATCACTAGCTACCACCGGAGCATTGGTGTTGCTTCCTTTCTTGAGAGGTGTAGCTATAACATCTCTGGCTAGTTTGATGGTATTGAATGGAGGATGAATTGAGCTTATTGTCTCATCATTGGCTTCTAATGTCCATTTCTTGTATAAACTTGTTTGGACATTAATTGAAGGGATTTCAAAGGGATCTGGTTGAGAAAGTTGAACTGAGGTATATGAAGGCAACCAATCGTAAATTGTCATGTTACAGCGTAACCTGTGACAATCTTTACGCCAATATTGCCTGAGGTTTTGTTGACAGTCTGGAGATAGATCTGCGAACCATTTCCTTTGTGGTTCGTATTCTGGTTCGGATTCTCGTTCAGAGATATATTCTTCTCTGAGCTCAAAATCTGCGTTATGGATAACGTTAATATTACCCATAATATCTTCGGTGTTGATTGATTCATTGTCCTCCGGGACGTATGTTGGTAAAGGTGTTGAAAACCAACTGTAATGTCCGGTCGTGATGGTGGTTGGCTTCTAGGTGTAGAAGGATTCCAGAAAAGGAAGACCTTGCATCCATGAAGCTCCTGTTGGAAGAAGAACTTGGACGTTCTCTTAAGAATTAAAACGAAGGAGAATTGTTCCATCGTTTTGTTCGATTATATCATCTACCGTAACGGGAGATGTTTCTTGGAACTTGTGGGATGCTATTTGGAAGTGATCTGGTATGGTGATTTCATCCCATCTTAAACTGCGAGGGACAAAAACTGTTGGCCTTTCGGCATCGATTTGTAGAAGGACAGTCTGATCCCGAAGAGGGATTAAGAGATTAGGACCTATTGAGTCTTGGGTTTAATTGAGAGGACATGAGTCTATAATAGACTCGAAAGATAATGGCAAAATTTTTGGAAAGTTCTTCAAATTCATCTCCTTGAAGATGAACATCAAGAACTAAGGAATCTTGAATCAGAGGATCTGAGAGATCCACTGAGAAATTGGGACAGCAATTGAAGAATATTGGGCCATTACAGACGTTAGTCTGAATCATGGCTAAAGAGAGGATTTATAGCGTTTGAGACGTTTGTCTCTAAGCGCCATGAATATTGGGGCGTCTATACCTTGTCTGAATAATGGTTTTACAGCTACTTGAATCATTCCATAGTGGGCATATCTATACCCTTGCTGCAAATACCTGAAAATTGAAGATCTTGAAAGAAGAGGTATTGTTTGATATTGTTCTTGAATACTTACAAGTTTCCTCATGAGTCTTGAGACATGGCTGTCTTGAAATCAAGAGGACCCATTTGGTATATTGTTGAACATCTTGAGAAGGTATTGACCAGTTTGAATAATCAACTGGTTGAATACTTTCTTGTGATGTTACTATTGACTCTCTCCTAGATCTCGATCGATCTAGCCAACTTCGAAGTCTCGAAGCCATTATTGGTGAATATCAGGTTAGACTATAGAAATTAAGGATAGGTTAATTAAACGGGAACAACCCAAACGGGACCCGGTCTTACGCTTCTTCGCCGCTGACCAACGTTATCAGGGTCTTACCAAACGCTTAATTAATTTTCACCCTAATTTGATAGCTTTCACCCGGTACGAACCGTATTTGGCTCTGATACCAGAAGGGAGCAGGATCGGTGAAGATATTGAAGAGAATCGTAAATAACAAATAAAGAAAGTAAATAACAGATATTGAAGAACAAATATATATGTATATATGTTTGTATATTATAATGGTTTGGAATCTTAGATTATAAATTAAAAAATGGAAGAAAAAGTAACAACAAATAATATTTGGGGTGATTTTGTAAATAATCAAAAATGAAGGGGAAAGAATTAAAAATACCGAAACCATTATGGTTGATTTGGAATTTTCAGAAACAATGAATAATATATTATATGGTTTAAAATGATATAAGGTGACATTATATTAAAGTATAAGAGAGTATATTACAAAGGAATTGTTATGGTATAAATATGCCTTGTAAACAATCACATGGAAAGTGGTGAGATTAAATTGGGAAATTGGGGAGTATAACATATAGTAAGAAACCTTATAATATAAGGTATATGATAATGTATAAAATAGCTTGTATAACATTAAGGTGAATCCTTGGTAAAATATTTGTGAATAGATAACACAAATAAATACAAGTGCGTCTCACATAGAATAAAGGATTAATTCGTTATGGGGAAACTTTATAATTCATATATTAGGAGTTTATAATACAAGGTAAGCATTTAATGTGAATAAGAAACCATATAAGATTAATGTGGAGAGAACTATGTGTTAGGAATATAATTATAATTGTTATAATGTAATGTAGTATAAATTGATAAAAAATATCGACTATTATGAAATGTAGACTTGAAACATTGACCAAGTCAAACTACGTTGACCAATCAACACAACTTGGCCAAGTAGACTAATTGACCAACACACACAAGATATTATATAATTGTAAGTGAAGATATATCTTGGCCTAATGAGACATGGTAATAAACCATATTATATGCACGCATAAATAATTATATATAATTAGTCATGCATTCACGTAAGTGTGTGTACTTAAACATGCAAGACAATTAACCTCGATAATGCATGGGTATTAAGGAAATAATTCCTCCGTACTAAGTATGATTACAGTATCGAATATTACGTACACGTAAACTGTAGTATGTCATAAAACCGAAATCCCGAGAATTAATAAGAAACCCGAGTTAAGCAAACAACTGACTAAGGGGTTAGCTACGGGATAATGACTGGAACTTATTCTAGAATGGTTAAGCAGACTCGTGATATAAACACGGGATTTAGAGTAATACATTACAGAGATACGGACTGCTTGATACGAGCTCGGGAGCACTAGTGGATAAGCGTGAACCGTCACGCTAGCGTTGTTTGTTGGTGAACGGTATGTGAATGTGTGGTATGAAAGCCCTAAGGGTTTCCTTGGGTTCCGGACATAATGTGTGCTTGCATGTTAAGATTAATAATGTTATGCATGTGTTTGTATGCGTTTATTCTCCCGATCGTCAAAGCGTTTATTACTTGTGCACGTACGTCATCCGGACATGTGATACCGTTTATCACCTAACTGTGTATAAACTATTGGGAGAGATTTTGAATATCACCTTGTGAGAGTAAACAACTCCCAAAGCACTAAGTGAGGAACTTAGTTTAGAGACCCGATATTAACCGTCTCTAGAGCGATGACTCGACCTTTGAACATCACCTAGTAGACTTCTAGGCATGTGTAAGACCGTATGGGCATCCAATAAAAATGTGTTTTCTCCAATAACGAGATTGAATCTCCAGGAGACTAATTAAAATACCCTAACATATGAGAGTGTAATAATTAATGATACATTGTTTAGTAAATCCTGGGCTGCATTCGTTCCAATAGGTTACGCATAGTGATCACTAGAATTTCGTACCCGGTTAGGGTCTACTCTTGTTAATCTAACGAGCTGGATATGATAGTTAGTCAGAGTGTGCTGCTGTTGGCACCAAGGCTTCGGCCGAATGGACATCTACCACTGTAGACAAGTAAGCCCATCTACCCACTGGTAGATGGCATAGGACTACTGTCCAAATTGTAAATGTGTGAGGTTAAACGGGGAATTGTCCTTAACATGACACCCGTATGATTATGTGAGATTGTTGGAAGCGGGGCTTCATGTAATGGAATGGAACAAGTGAGACTAACTTGACCTCAACTAACTCGTACTTTACTGTTGACTCGAGATCGCTTATTCAATTATAATTGTCGTAATAGCATGCCTTGTTGTGTGATTATTGAAGTGCTTGTTGTATGTTTAAATTCTGTATTTACAGTTATGTTATAAGCATGTAAACAGAACAACATGTAATAACCCCATGTTAATCAAGATGGCTAAAATGTCCTAAGTGACCTAAACGGGTCTAGCATCACATTTAGCATACCAGCAGTTGGCTGAGCCTTTATGGCATCACATTACAGGTGTGTAGCTGTTTGAAGATCAATATGCAAGAGCGGGAAACCTTTGGGGATTAGTTAGCATCATACTTCTCGACTATACCTTAGGATTTGGTAATACGTTTTTGAACTATTGGCACGGTTAAGTAGATTGCTCACTAGTCAATTTTGGGATTAAGTGTTGTACCCGCTGGATTAATTTATATTCCCGTCATCACAGTGGTTATATTGTATTATGGATTTGGTTATAGGATAGTCGCTTCATTATTCATATGGGCGGGTAATGGCGAGTAACACCCGGTTTAACGTTTAATTTATTTTTCCGTTGTGACGTCTTTTATTTCTGCTACGTTGCGTTAGTTAATATCATATTAGGGGTGTAATTATACAAGGGGTGTTACAGTAAGGTTCTCCTTGTTGATTTAATGTTGAAGGGATGAGATTTTGAAGGAAAATGATGTGTGGGTTCAAGTCTGAAACAAGCTAGTGCTCTGGATACGTCCTCGATCGGTCGTGGACGCGTTGTTGGTTTATACAAGTTTAGTATTTTACATAGAGATGCGATAATTCACAAACTGGAAACTCCTTTTCGATTGAGAATTTACACTCTAAAAATTCACTCAATCTCCCTTTGCCCAACCTTTGGACTACGGGACAGTTCTGCACTTATCACCAAAGTCCTCTACCCTTTCCTGACAGTAGGCCTACGGTTCCCCAACCGTTCCCCGACTAGTAAGTTTGCTAAACACCGAAAGTATTAAGTTGATTACACAGTCTAACCATGCTCACTAACTCCTTTGCATACACACATACACTCAGATGCACTCCGTATGACTCAGCTTATACTTGTTGTTCTTCTTCTCACGTGTGTATCTTGCTTGTATATTCAATACGACATGTATTGAATATATATACATAAGCAAGTTAACTTGTAACAACCAGACTATAATAAGATATAACTAGAGGGCGGTGGATCTTGTACCCAACAGAAGTAGCTCTACACAAGGTAGGCTGATCTCCAACTTGATTGTAGGCGCAGCCATGACACGTGTTGCTCACTGGTTGGACACGTTGTAGGCATGAGCTCAGGTGGTCGGTTGCTCCTTGTGGTGTCCACTTGCCTAACCTGATGGCTTCATTAATGCTGTGTAATTAATGCCTCTTTCTAGCTTCAGATTATGTCTAGTTATCTTGTTCATGATTGTGCTTTCTTCAACCGGCTTTTGTCATGAACTTTCACCAACTTGTGTGTGATCGTATGTGTTGTTGGTTTACTTGCTCTTGGCTGATATATCTTGGTCTTTTGAACACTTCAGATGTTGAGAGCTATTGTTGTGTTTCTTTAGTGTCTCGTGTGTACTAGGATCTCTGCTTGTGCTCTACAGACAGGTGCCCGACTGGTAAGACTAGTCATGACTAGAGTGTGCTTGCAACCTTGCGTGCTAAGCCACTCTTTCACCTGTTTACATGAACTTCATACTTGGTAAACATGTTAGATAAACAACAAAGGTTTGCTATCATCAAAACCTAAGGAACTTGACTTAACAATTTCCCCCTTTTTGATGATGGCAACCAATACAAAAATGAGCGCTTTAAGAATGAGTGTTGTAAATGTTTTGTTAGACCTGCGTTAACTCCAGAAGAGAGAATTCCCCGTAAGAAGGATTCCCCCTGAGCTAGTTAAGAGTAGTGAAGAGATGTATTAAACTATAAGAAACCGAAATTTTCATTAAGATCAAAATAAGACATCAACTAAATGATTGACATAATTGAAAGGTCTAAGTCTTTCATAGATTATAAACAGCAAGTTGATAGAGACACCTAGATTGTGTGGCGTTTGGAAGTGGTGGAAGTGGACACATCTAAACCGTGGATTTCTTCAGTGGAATCACTATCAAGAGTTATATTCTTGAGAGGAGATTCATTTGTGGTTGAAACATATGAATATGTGAAGTTCAAGGAACAATTCATGTAATGGATGGAACAACTCATGTTAGATTGAGTAGGACTTGTATTGGTGGACCAGGATGTGGAAGAGTTTGAATTGGGGTGTATGTAAGCTTGAGCAACATATTTCCTTGGATGTTTGGTGTACATGAACTTGCGAATGGTGGAGTATACTGTTTGCTCATTCGAGCTTGTGGAACTCTGTGGCTTATGTTGCATGACGAGAAAGAAGTGAAGTGAGGGTGAAATGTGTATTTAGTGTAAGAAGAGAGTGAATGATAATGAAGGAATGCAATGAAGAATTAGATGACTGATCATGGGTTTTATAGATAGCTGAAGGATAGCCTCACCGAGTGATCGAAAAGAGGGGTAATAGAGTCGCCGCCATTTTATGCAGTCTATGTAGTAAGCTTTTAGGTGTCAAGTAATGGGGTTGGATTAATCACTAACCATATACAGACAGAACCCTATATTGAAAGCAGTTAACCAACATGGAATGTTACCGCCGTTAACAAGGCTACCAAAATCCAATCTAAACACTGTGATGACAGAGATAGTATTACCAACATGGTCTACCAACATATCCTTTTGAAACTACTGCCAGAACCTCACCAAAAACCTAGAGTCCTGGTCCGAAACAATGGTTTCTGAAACACCATGAAATCGGTTCACCTGTCTGATATAGTCGTCGACTAGCTGCTCCATAGACCAAGTGTCATTCATGGGTATGACTCTTGCAGTCTTAGTCAGCCTATCCACAATCACCCAGATCTAGTTCAAGCCGCCCTTAGTTAGTGGCAACCCAACTACAAAGTCCATCAATAAGGAGTCTCACTTCCATTTAGGAACATCCAAAGGTTGTAGCATACCACCCATTCTCTTGTGCTCGAATTTCACCTTGTGACTAGTCAGACGACGAGAAACAAACTTAGCGACTTCCCTCTTCATCTTCGGCCACCAAAAATACTTCTTCAAATCCTCATGTAGCTTATTTCCTCCCGGATGCACTAAGTAAGGCGTGCTATGTGCCTCCTGTATTTGCTTCCCCTTAACCTTTGCACAGGCCAAAGGCATACACCACCTCCCTTTGAATCAGAAATTCCATCATCATGAATGGAAAAGTCCTTAGCTTTCCCTTCCTCTAACTTCAGCCGGTTCCTGTCTATCTTAACATCTCCCTTCTGGTGCTTAAGGATCTCTTCATAACATCTAGCTGACCACCATACTAAACCACTTTACCTCCTTCTCAACATCCCCATGCTCCACAACTTCCAAACTCATCTTCCAGAAGTCTGGGACCAACTCGTCCGGAAGAATCCATATGGAACTCACCGGATGGCTCTTCTTCCGACTCAATGCATCGGGCACCATATTGGCCTTCCCCTCATGATACATAATCTGCAAGTCGTAATGTTAATAAGCTCCAACCATATCCTATGTCTCGTATTCAACTTATTTTGAGTGAATATGTACTTAAGACTTCTGTGGTCGGTGAAAACTTTACAAGAAGTCTCGTACGAATAATGCCTCCATATCTTAAGAGCAAACACCACAACTGCTAACTTTAAGTCATGATAGGATAGCAGGTCTCATACTTCTTCAACTGCCTAGACGCATATGCTATTACCTTACCGTGCTGCATCAACAAACAACCCAAGCCAAAATTTGAGGCCTCACTGTGGACCTCAAACCCTTCTATTCCGAAAGGCAACACCAACACAGGAACGAAGTCAACTTGTCCTTCAAAGTTTGAAAAGCTTGCTCACAATCTTCGTCCCACTAAAAACTTCACTACCTTCTTTATAAGGTTAGTGAGTGGCCTTGCAATCTTTGCAAAATCATTAACAAACTTCCGGTAGTAGTCGGTTAAACCAAGAAAATTGTGAACTTTCTTGATGTTGGTTGGTCCAGGCTAACCCTTAACAACCTCAATCTTAGAAGGGTCAACAAAAATACCCTCGCTGGTTACCACGATCTTACGGTTCGATTCTATGCGGTCGAGATCTATGGTGATGAAAGGAAACATAGTGTAGTCTTAACAATTAATTTAGTGTTCCAACCTACTTGACCTATGTTCACTGCTGATAACGATATCCTCACTTTTTTTCTTGAACTTCCAATTAAATTGTTACAATCTAACTACAACCATAAGAGTGTATAGAACATTTCTTCCAACCCCACTATCCTAGTGTTATCGATGTCTCTACTCCTATTTATACTTGTCGAAGAAGCTAGAGCCACCCATAGACTTGCTTATTCACAACGCAACTTTCTATTGGACTGTCTTATAATTGAATTATCCCACTTGTATTTTGCTAGCCTGTCATAAGACATGTCTGTGATTTCTTCTGGACCGGACCTATCCTTCCTGATCGTCTCATCTCGTCTCTTTACTCGTGGGCCGGACCATTTGCCATATTCAAGACACTTACGACTTCTAGACTCTTACGTTTTCAGAACACTAGTCTGAGACTCTCTTTCCCTCTTGTCTGGATCAGGCTGCTGTATCCGTGTACGTACATCATTTCAACTTAATTTTTTATGCTTTGAATACATACTAATTAGTGTTTTTTTTTATAATTGAATACATACTTATTGTTTGATATATAAAAAGTGTTTGAAAGAGGAAGAGATAAAAATGTTCTTTACCTAATGAAATCACTGTATTTAAAAAAAAAAAAAATTTATAATCTTAGTATATATGTAGAGGGTGATCATGAACTGAAAAAAATTTACTATATGTTAAACAAAACAAATGTAAAGGACCCGGATTTCTAGATCTATTACTATCAATAAGATATCGGTATTACCAGTCATAAATCATACTAATAATTAACAATTAAGTGCTAAAGAGTGAAATTATATATATGTCATGCAGTACTGTATGATTAGCTAGTTTGTATAATAAAGCGCTATGGCGTAGATGTACAGTAGCGTGATTGTAGATGTAGGATTTTGTTTTTCTCTAAATGCAATGATTTAGTTCCTCATGAAGGAGGAGACCCACCCCACATTGAAACCAGCTAGCTCGTATAGCTTTACATAATAATAGTAGTATGATCATGTGGTAGTATGCGATTGTATGATTAGTTAAAATCACAATGTTGTCTTATTAATTTAATTTAATTGTTTTGATTTTTTTGTCTGAATATGAAATTTAAATATCTCAAATAATGCAGACTAGTAACAGTTATTTCAGGCTTTCAGCTATGCTTTATGTTTCATTTGTTTGTTCTACGCACATCGACATCCTTTGCGTGATGACGAGCGCGATGTACAATGACGTAATGGCAGCAGCGGGGGGACCTCATTAACATCTCTACTGCTCTTTGGGCAGGACCACGCCACGTATGTAACTTATGCTATTTGTTGTTGGTAAACTTTTGACTTTATAACTATACATAGTTATATTAATTTTACGGTTAATAATAAAACATTCTATAAAAAAATTAGAAAAAATAACTGTACAGTGTATTATTTTATTAACGATACATATATATTGAGTGTTCAATATTCATTGTACGTTATGTATAATTTTTGTATACTTAATGATTAGTTTTATGTTGTTATATATACAATACTACAATTAATATAATCATCTTTGACTGAATGTATTTGAACTCTTCTATAAACATAACACAAAATGTGATTTTTTAAGCTCATAATTACATGTAAACTTTAGTTACTTTTTAGTCATAAAAATATAGAGATATGCCCTACACTTTTTTTTCGAAGTAAACATAAGCCAAATTTTAGGGGATCAAAGCTGTTAGAATACAACACAAACCCCATGGAGATTGCATGTACAACCCATGAGAGTATTGCATCATTGACATATATGCGTAAAACCAATGATCGAACTCTGGGACAAAACACCAGTGGTTCATCAAACTGATCTCAAGAACCGACCACGACAGAACAACAACACATAAATTATTGCTAAACCAAGACACATTCCAATCAGACCCAAGATTCTGATTGGAAACCAAGCTAAATCAGACATGAAAGGGTCACTATGATTTTTTAGAATAATAACATAATTAAGAGGAATAAAACAACACAAATGTTCAAGATTCTTATTGTAACACCCCTAACTCATAATACTGTATTAACTACCAGGCTTAGCATAAATTAATGAAAGGATTCACAGTGGAAATAAAAGCTTCCAAATACAACTTAATACAAATATGCTATGATGATAAGAGATAGAATCCATAACATACAATACTGAAATCCATAACTGTGTGAGCAGTTTCAGTAAAACCACTGAATATGCTATTGTGTAACCATCATGAACCTTTAAACTCCTTAAGTTAATTAGTCGAGTTGTCATGCGGTTCATTTACATGTTGCATCATTTTCGTATTTATAATAAAGCTATAAAGTGCAACAATAAAACACTCAACAATTCACCCAATATAACACAGACAATTCCACATATAATATTGGCACATAACCAAAAACAAATAACGAGTGTAAACGATTTGGATATGAGAGTCGCTTCCCTTTTTAACTTTTATCTTAATCCGGCGTTCAAGGCCTTTGGCTTGTTATTTACTTTACGAGAGTTATTTGAAGTCTCGTACTAACGTTTCTCTAATGTTTAATTAATTCTATTTGCTTAAATCTTAATCTTGACTATTGTGGTGTTAGAAGACGACATGTCCACAACCAATTACCCCTATTAATGGTGGGTCACCAACGGCAGTAGCCAGCACTTACGGATGTGCCTCCGATTCCTCCTTATTACCTTTATTATGTGGTGGGTCACCATCGGCCAAAGCCATCCCCTACAACAGGGACTCTGTCCAACGATCAATCTGATATATTGGAAATAAATATAACGAGTAGACCAATAACGGTCATCCGCTCTATTGTAATCACAATGCGTAACCAGGTAATCAATGATCCTGGATTTCTCCTCAAATTCATTTCTTTTCACCATGTGATAAAGGTTTCTTTATCCTTTCAGCTAAGATCTATTATTAGGTTATAGTGAACAAATTTTCCATCTCATTACCTTTTAAGTATTAAAGTTCACCTAGAAGTCGTCTAGGTTACTACCATGTTCGAATACATATGCTCTCGAGAATGGTATTACCCATTCTCTGCCTAAGGTAATTTTACTTAGGCAGATTATGGATAATATGATGTATCTCGTAAATTGTTTGTGAGCAATAGTTATTTATCTATTATCATAACTTGATTCGAGTTTGTATTCAGTATTTCTTGAGTCTGAAAGACGTTCACGTACAATTAATAACGCGAGATAGTCGGGCAATTAAAATCATATAAACATATCAATACAAATACACACATATCAGTCTTAGGAAAACAATCTCACACAGATATATCCGAACCAAAGGATATCCTCAGGAACACTCAGACCACACAATAACATACTGTTCACCGACGGAGAGGTACGCTGACGTCCTAGCCCGTGCCGTCCTCTAAGTACTCAGCTCTGGAATGTCCTCTAAGTACGCTGACGTCCTAGCCCGTGCCGGACCAATCAAAGAATACACTCCCGGCCATTTTTCATACCCTGGTCTGGGACCTGGTCCTGGACTAAGGTCCCAGACCACAACCTGTTTTGAGTCTCGAACTGATTTTTAATGCGGTCCGGGACTTGGTACATATCCTAAGTCCCGGACCCTGCTAAAACTGCTACTTAGTGGATTTTTCAACCCCCAACCAACCAAATCAACCCTTAAACTACCGCAAGCTTCCTAATCCCCACACGTGCTCTACAGAATAATCACCCCTAAACATGCTCTAAACCACTCCCCTTGGTTATCCACCACTCAATTCTGTTCAAATTCCACAATCAATCTCACATTTGCAATTTGTACCATATGCCATTTCTACTCGCTTGGCTTTGTCGTTACCTGACCAATCAAACAAAACCTTCAATGACCATTACAAATCAGGCCTACATAAATGCACTAAAACCCCCACATTCAACCCTGTTTCACAAGTTAGAAACATAACTCTTTTTCCGGAACTAAGTTCCATCACCCATTTGCTACAGATTGGCACTCTCTTCCATTCCCAACCTTATAAGGATACCCTACACCTATTCAACATTACAAACACCAAGGTTCTCCCATTCACCAAGCCTTCATCAAAACCTCAATTTCCTACCAAAATTTCGCCATAGCCTCCCCATAACCTTAACATCTCCCAAACCATCAATTCACATCAATTTACATTCCTAATCTAGCCACACCCTTACAAGGGTCCTACCAGCACATAATAAATCCATAAAGTCCATCAACAACAGCATAACTCCAAAATCTCCATAAACCACAATATAAACACAAACCCAACTCATTTGGCTCCAAGGCCCTCAATTTAAACCATTAATTCACAAACCTCTCTAAGATCAACCAAACACATTTCCAGCATAGATTTCGATCCATAATTTGGGTTCATTAATTTGTTTACCCATCCCAAACTCTAAAACAATTAAAACAAGGTTTAAGGTAGGTTTTTTACCTTAATTCACAAGTCTCTCCTTAATTCTCCTCTTGCTCCTCATCTTCTCAAAATCGGTCAAGAGGGAATGGAGTTTCGAAAATCCATCCCAACATTCAAGAAACACAAAAAATATACTCAATTAATTATCTAAACCCTTAGGAAATCTTAATTTAATCAAAGGGCTTAGAACACAAGTTAGGGTTTACCTTTTTGGCCTTTCAAGAGAGGTTCTCACCCTTGAATCAAGAAGGGGATCACTCCACCATTGGAGGGTTGAAATGAAGCTCAAAATCAATAAGAAAACAAGGTGTGAGAGAGGGCAAAAATCGGCCAGCTCTACAAGGTGGAGAAAAATGAAGTTTTTCATGGAGATTTTTACCTTGTTTGAAAGAGGAGACTCCAAGCTTCCTTTTGATGTCATTTTCTCTTCAAATGGGGAAAACCCATGTGGATGAAGTTCATCCTTTTCGAATTTTGAAAAGAGAGATTGGTAGAGAATGATGAGAGGAATATAAATATGTGTTTTGTTTTTGATTTGGGGCATTTTTGTGGCTTGAGCAAGAGGATGAAGAGAGGCTGCCATGGAAGCTTGTGGAGAGCTTCAAAAATTGCCAGAATAGGGAGGAGGAAGGAGGAGAATTCGGTGGTGAGAAAAGGAGGGAAAGAGAGAGAGGAGGGAAATGGGAGGAAAGAGAAAAGAAAGGTACTTTAATACCTTTTGCTTTATTGACTTTTCTTTTTCTTTTTAGCTAGGTGAGAGTGTGAGTGAGGATGTTTAACAATTAAAAACCGGCCCACATATATTATACAGGCTGGAGCGTTTTTCGTCTTTTTACAGAAAACGCTCGTTAATTTACCCAGTTTTGCACTATTCGCTAACCAGGCCCGTTTTCCGGAATTTTCTTGTTTAATTAATTTTAATGGTCCTCAGGCTCCCATTAATGTTTAATTATAGTTATATAATCAACTATAATTTTTACGGGTTCTTTTGACCACTTAAAGTCACGTTTTCAGGTTTTCTCCAAAAACGTGCGCTAAAACTTTATTAGCGTTTTAATATATTATTTGGATCCGTTTTCTTCGGGAATTGTTCCCATATATTATTTAGGCCTTATTAAGCCTTTAAAATCCATTTAGTACTCTTGTCGAGGTCATATTCCTCTTAGGGTCACTTAACGCTTAATTTAGCGTTTTTCGCGTTTTAAGCGTTTTTCTTGTTTCTTTTGAATTTATTCTTTTTACCAAAATTCTTAAGGACTTAATTAGCCTTGGAAAATCATAATTACATAATTAATTAACATATTAAGGTTTGGGGTATTTCAATCTACCCCCCTTAAAAGAACTTTGTCCCCAAAGTTCACAACTTCTCATGCATCCTATAAGTAGAATACTGGGTTTACTTGTAAGATACAACTTCCATATTAAAACACACTTTTACATAACAACCTCGGAATTAACGGTCCAGGTAACATATCCACATCCATACATGACATACTTACATAAAAATCCCTCAGACTCTCAGGTCTGGGTCACATAACAACATTCAAACTCATGGGTCTAGATAATATTTATTACACATATCACACAACATGTCTTAGCATGTATAACAAACAGAAATACCTTTTCCATCTCTTCATGGGCTCAAGTCCCATGTTGAGTACATATACCTTGTGATCCCGCAGAACCCGGTCGCGATGGACACCTTCTGGTCCCCGTTCCTTTGGGAGATCAAAACAATCACATACATTTTTAAAATATACTTCTCATGTCACCGGTCCGAATACAAAGGCTCGTACGTCCTCAACTCGTGAGCAAGTAATACGAAAATATTCTTTATGGGGTTAAGTAGAGCAAATCCTTTATTGGAAGGATACTAATTGAAAATCCTCTATAAGGTCGAGTAAAAGAAATCCTTCCTTTGAAAACACCATTTAAGAATTTTTTTTTGGAAATATTTATTGAGGTCTTGGAAATACCAATTGAAAATTTGAAAACACCAATTTAAAACTCTTTTGAAAACACAATACAACTCCAAGTCCAATTATTGTTATCTACATCTTATTCTTAATGTGATTATTTGTGGCCGCTTATAGGGAGTTTCAAGAATCATCCAACCCTGATGTGATCAGCATCAGTGTTGAACTATCTTTCCGCCCCAATTTGTGTACAGTTTCCCTTGATAGCATGCAAATCAAGTTCCACCTCCCACGTCAATTTCAAACAACAACTACTTCAAACATTTACCATTTTCTATCTTCCAATCCTTCTAGTCATAATCATTACATCTCCATGGGATGGAACTCCATCCATCAATTATCACCATTCACTTTTAATCAAGTTACCTAGGGAATTTAATTCTCGCTAGGTTCTATGTCAGTGTCATACCTCTTCATAAATCATAATACTGTATATATATATATACTTTTATCAAAATACAATACACGTCATTATATTTGTCTCAAATAAACATATCTATCGGGGTTTTAGTTCCCCGGGAGTTTTTCTACTCTCATACACTTGTATTCACACACCATAGTTAACAAAATAGACACACTTATCACAATGGTATTCGTATCTTTTGTGCGCAATTACCACAATTAAACCATGAATGGATGTGTATGTTTATGCAACACACGCACCAATCATCAAAACAAATTATTTTGTGCTATGCACACCATAGTTCACGTACACTTGTACGTCAAAACACACTAAGCGTTTTTGCGCTCTACCCCCCTTAAAAGGGATTACGCCCACGTAATCAATCACTGAACATAGATTTAAATGTTCTACCGACGTGAAGTGTTTTAATTTCCACGTGGTCTGTTATACAATGTGTTCTGGTTAGAGGAGCTTAACCATATTGGCGGTTTAGTCCCTAAACCAAGAATTCTCATTGGAGCTTATTTAACTCATAATCGGTTTTGATTCTGGCCTATGAGGCTTCTTGTCGTTAATAACCAGCCATTATTCATATTCACAATGTATCTGGAACATGGGTTCACTGGCTTCTGCTGCGCAACTGTGACAACTTAGAGCTTAGTTTGCCCCATTCGTTATTCATCATGTATTGTACGTTTCCCATTTATCACCTTCATCTTGTGAAGAATGGTTTCTCAACCAACGCGTGGTATCTCTTACCGTGAGCGAATTCGGTGAGTTACAAACTTTCTATCCACTTCTATGATAGTTCACTATGTATACCGCTATGTATTTCTCAATGTTTGACTTAATTTCTTCTGACTTACTGTCGGTTGAGGTCGAGCTACTACCTAATGTGTAGTGCTCTCTTGGTTATTTCCCACACTTGAGGTATATTCCATACCGATATTTGATATTTAGTGCTACTGTAGTCACTTATTCTTAATCATGCCTCCACATTCGGTTTTGTACCTGAATTCTTTCCTTTGTACGACCTTGCATTTCCTATGCATCGGTCATTATAACGCTATAAGTCTTTTTCTACTTCTACCAGAATTAACATTTTTCAAAATTCCTAGCTATCCCACTCGATCATTACTGCGCAAGTGCAATACCAAAACACTCAGTCATACAGAGTGCAGAGGCGTAAACCCTTGGCAGTAAATCTCTTATGCGATTGCAATAGGAATGAACATTGTGTTCCACTGAGATTCTTATCTCTTAATACTGGCTACTGGCTTACTGCCTGGTTCATCTGTCATCACTTACCGTTGTATCACCATGGAGTTTAACTCATAACTCTGCTCATGGTCATATTATCGTTTAACAATACTTATAGTATGGTCGCTTACTGCGCACCGTACTCTTATTCATTGTATAACACTGACTTACATGGCATTCACTGTCATATTAGCTTCCGCACATGCACTTTCATCATTCGTATCCTGGTTCGTCATACATTTGGATGACTACTGAATACACTATTTTCAAGTCTTTATGCTCCCTGAGCGTTGTTCACTCTACATTCACAATTGCACACCTCTGATGGTTGCTAATAGACTTATTACTCTTTCGATCTCCACAACGGGTACAAACACTTCTTTTCGTATTATTCTTATTCAAATCATCCTTGGGTAATAACAACATGGTCAATCCCTAACATATCTCTTGAACTTGGTTCACATAACTACCGCTCCTGCGGTTTCACAATACCGAGAGGTATCCCCACTCTTAAAGCAGTGGTTCATTCTCCGCTCTATTTACTTGTATAACATAAACTTCCATAATCAATTAAATTCACCTAACACATTTTGTTTGTGCCTTATAAGCCTCCTTGCCTCGAGTTGTGCTCATTGTAGGTTGTTCACATAAATTTTTACTTCTCCGTGCACCATCACATGGTTTGAAGGTTTTATTGGGCTCCCTGACAAGGTCGTAGCTTCCTTATATGGGATGCCCCTTAAGAATGTCCGTTTACCTCCTGACAACTTATGTTTAAACCGGGTATTAGCTTCAACTCTTGTGTTTCTATCACGACAATTCGTTCAACAATTGTTGACCCAAGCACCCTTCAGGACAGCTTCTGGGTGTTACTAGGTTATGCCATTACATCTGGCTTGTATACGTTTAGTTAACTACGTCGCTTTGCGTTCTTTACTGGGTTTATTATCCTCTTCTGTGAAGGTCGATATCGCCTGGTATTCTAGGTAATCATTCCGGGAGTTGCATCCCGTCTGTTGCACATTAACATGTCCATATTAGGCATTGGCCTTACTATGTATAGACTGGGTATGTGTTCCAGCTATCATATTTTATTCTTCGTGATTCTTGAGACATATGAGATGTCTTTACTTACTAGTCAGTGCGCTCCACGCTTCTTGACTTATAACCATTTCCTTGAAATGGATTCACTAATGCTTTTAGTTTCGTTAACTTAACTGGGCTCGTTTACTTCAGCCATTCTTGGCAATTCGTTGCTCTTGTTTAACTTTCACTGCTGACCGTAGTATGGAGTCGACTACTTCCCGTGTTCATGACTCCACTCGTATACATATGTGGGGTATCCTACTGATACATTGCTACTTACCCGACTAACCCATAAGTAGGTCTGTCAGGCCCATAAGCTCCTATCGGAGTGCGGTCGTCCCACATTTCAGTTGGTACATTTGTAGTGTCTGTCACACGCCTAGGTGAAGTATTCTGTTGTCAACTCCCTCATATCGTCCTATGATAATATGCATTCCGTGCTTCCCACTATATCTTAAGGGAAATTGGTCCACTGTCTGTATCTAGTATGAACTGGATCCCTTCCCTCGGCTTAATTCCCTCGGGTTGTAGGATTGTTCTAAAGTTGCTTGAAAGCAATTGGGTACAACTTACCTACTGTGAGGCGCTAAGGCCGGTGTAGGTCCTATGGTTTGATTTTTTAAAGAAAATACGAAGTTTGAGGAAAATCTGGGCTTAAAGAAGCTTTGAGATGAATATGAGTTGGAAAAAAATTTAGGTGCGAAAATGGTTTGAAATAAATATGGGTTTAGAATAAAAATTGGGTTCAAAAGAAAATTCTTCTCGGTATTTAAAATGTCTTCACGCTTTGACCAAGTCTAGCTTCCCGCTGACTGGTATATCTTCACATACAATTATTAGGCCACTAAGCCCTTCCAGGTTTCACTCTTCGAATTCTTGGATTCTGGATTCTATAATCACTTCCATCAACAATACGGTACCTCACTAGGTACTTTATAGTCATTAAAACTTTCCCGAATAGCCCCGTTCTAGCAGCACTTGCAATAGCAAGTGCGCCATGCTGCTGGCTATCGGTTCAACATGTGCTGGGCGATACTACTCTATCATACCGTATTCTATCCTTGTTGGGTCTTTCTTTGACCTTACAGTTTTGATAATAGAACATTCGAGCGACTCTCATCGGTCTTGACATGGTAGTCGTTTAGGGTGACTCTCCTTCACTTAACTCCTTATTATTCCTTAATGTTCGTCCCCACGCATTTGCCGTGGTTACTGAGACTCGATTCTCGTTCAGGTACTACTTCGTAGTCCTATTGAAGTATGTTTCACTAATACTCCCCAGTATCTAAACTGTGATATCGGATATTACAGCCTCTTTGGCGTTGTAGGTTTGGAATCTTCCGCCCTTGACTAGTTCCTTAGTCGGTTACTATACCATTGTCGGTATTATTTAACAATTGTGGTCCCGTAGGCATGTGTCTCGGGTTTGTTGCTCCTCCATTGACCGCCTCTGTGCACCGTTAGTGCTTTCTTTTCTTGTTGACTGGGTTTCCTCGACTGCTAGGCATGTCGACCCAGGTCGCCGGAAATTTCAGTCTCTTTTAGATAGGATTCTTAGTCCTCCGCTATTAAGTGCGGGTAAAGGTGTTCAAACAGGTTCCGTCTCTGGGATTCTCAGTCCTTGAAATCTACCGTATGACAGGTTCTCCGTATTTACAGAGGTACTTAATAACAGCCAGATCGGGCTTTCCCGAGTAAGAGAGGACTTTTATCTCTCTGGCGTTCTTTCCGAGTTATAAAACAGGGATTGTGGAGGGCGGGAAGGATATTGTAGGTTTCCGTACACACCTGGTAATTCCTAACTAGCGTATCTCTCGCTATCACTCAACCCTTAACCCAAAGTACTAAAATCCTAACTCGGTACTTCCTAAGCTCGGTATTTCCAGTCATCAGAGCAATACTTCGCTCTGATACCACTTTTTGTAACACCCCAACTACAAATACGATCCTTAACAAACGGTTGCAGCGGAATTAAAACTCAACACATGACTAAATCCTTGGGAGCTATACGCCGTTAGCCACCCACGTGGCTAACAAGGCTAACACATACACAACGTACCGGTCTGATGGACAAGATTACCGAGCACTACACTTTACAAACTCTTCCCATTACCAACAAACATTATACATTTACATTCCAACTGTACCGAGTATTAACAAGCTAATGCCGACAACAATTTCGGTCTTACTACTCCTACAATACATAAGTATTTAAATGAACTACCCGTATACAACTACTACCCCGTCCTACTCTCGAACGGCTGCCAGCTCCATTGTACCTGAAAAGTATGGGTCCCCAAAGGGGGTCAGCACCTTTGCTGGTATAGTAATCGAGCAGCCCGCATACTACCGGGCCACGCACAACTATTTGTCGTCTAAGCATGCGGTTAATTATATTTAAATCATGCATGAAACTATACACACATATCATGCTTATAAATCACACATCCAATGAATAGGATACAAACATAAGATTAACACATCACATTGGTTAGATCACATTATTGTGTTCTTTGGCCCTTGAGGGTTCTACCCTAATGGGGCTATTCCTTGCTAGACGACACATACCCATTTAATCGGGTTATACTTAATTACCCCTTATATTTGTACGGGGTTGATTTCGGAGATCAACGTACACGACATAACAACATACTTCACTTAATAACATGTACACAACTTAATACCGTTCTTCTTAGAGAACGTACACTTACTTAGGATGTGCCGGAGGAATATAGGCCCGAGCACACCGTACACACTTACTTCACTTAGAGGTGTCAGCCGTAATATAGGACCGATCACACCATACACAATTTCCCCTAGCTCCAATAATGATGAGGTAGGTAAGCCTTGGTTAAGCTTGTGGGTGGTTGTAATCTAAGGAAGGAAAACAACCATAACATAACAGTATTCCCCCTATCCCGAATAATTACGAGGTAGGTAAGCCTTGGTTAAGCTTGTGGGTGATTGTAATCCAAGAAGGAAAACAACCATAACATAATAGAGTGGGAGTTAATTCAAATATATACATCAACTCCCAAACAACACGCGCGACCGGAACGACCGGATTCCTCACCCCCCATAATATATACATATTAGTTAGAAATTCCTTTATGGAACTTATCACATCATGACACCGTATGGTGTTACAAACTTGGTTAATCACACACAAGGGAGGTAACATCCTATTCGACAAACATGGTCAACAACATTCGTTAAATAACAATATACTAAACAAAGCCACACACATCACACACAACCACAATACACACTAACGCACGGATAGCCGTAGTTAGAACGTTCCCGTAGGTTGGGACGTTTAATCCGAATACCGATCTCTTATGTGATCCTAGAGTCGGTTAGCTACGGTTTAACACATAATTAAGGTTAAACGGTATCAGAATTATTTATGCCACATTAATGAATTACTATAAACTCATTTCATGCTTTATCTTGCAAGGTGGCAAACACACAGAAAAACACATTGGCATACAAGCCAGTGTAACCCGGTAGGACACAGGTTACAAGAAAACCATACCTTACACCATGGGTTTATCTTTACCGGGGGTTCTCATGTTCTTTGGCTCACCCTTGTTCCTCGAATCATATTCTTGGACCACTAATTACATGTCAAACGGTTCAATTATTATTAAGGTGTTACGGTAGGTACATCATTGCTACTCCCGTACTTACCCCGTTATCCAATTGTTTCGGTTTAACTTAGTGTACTTAACTTCACAACTATCCCAATCACTTCTCCAACTTGTTCACACTTCTTAGGACCTTTAAAGGTCACCAAACAACTCCTAAACATCATCTAAAACCAATACCATTCAATTCCCCATGTTTAGAACCCTTGAAAACACTTTCTAGGCAATTCTGGGGGTGGTCCGGGACTTGGTCCGCACCCAAGGTCCCGGACCAATCAAAGAATACACCCTCGGCCATTTTTCATACCCTGGTCCGGGACTTGGTCCTGGACTAAGGTCCCGGACCACAACCTGTTTTGAGTCTCGAACTGATTTTTAATGCGGTCCGGGACTTGGTACATATCCTAAGTCCCGGACCCTGCTAAAAACTGCTACTTAGTGGATTTTTCAACCCCAAATCAACCCTTAAACTACCCTCAAGCTTTCCCTAATCTTTCCACAAGTTCTCTACATAATTAATCACCCTGATACATGCTCTAAACCACTCCAAATCCTTGGTTTAATCCACCACTCAATTCTTGTTCAAATTCCACAAATCCAAATTCTCACATTTTGCAATTTGTACCATTATGCATTTCTAACTCCTTCTTGCTTGTCTTTACCTCTTACCAATCTCACCAAAACCTTCAATGACCATTACAAATCATTCCTAAATAAATGCTCTTCTAAAACCCACATTCACTCCTTGTTTCACAAGTTATAAACACTAACTCTTTTTCTTGGAATACTAAGTTCCTATCACCCATTATGCTACAGATTTTGCACTCTCTTATCTCCATTCTCCATCAACCATTATAAGGATACCACTACACTCTATTCAACATTACAAACACCAAGGTTCTCCCATTCACCAAGCCTTCATCAAAACACTCATTTCCTACCAAAATTTCGTCATAGCCTCCCCATAAACTAAACATCTCCCAAACCATCAATTCACATCAATTTACATTCCTAATCTAGCCACACCCTTACAAGGGTCCTACCAGCACATAATAAATCCTCAAAGTCCATCAACAACAACATAACTCCAAAATCTCCATAAACCACAATATAAACACAAACCCAACTCATTTGGCTCCAAGGCCCTCAATTCAAACCATTAATTCACAAACCTCTCTAAGATCAACCAAACACATTTCCAACATAGATTTCAGTCCATAATTTGGGTTCATTAATTTGTTTACCCATCCCAAACTCTAAAACAATTAAAACAAGGTTTAAGGTAGGTTTCCTACCTTAATTCACAAGTCTCTCCTTAATTCTCCTCTTGCTCCTCATCTTCTCAAAATCGGTCAAGAGGGAATGGGGTTTCCAAACTCCATCCAAACATTCAAGAAACATAAAAAACATACTCAATTAATTATCTAAACCCTTATGAAATCTCAATTCAATCAAAGGGCTTAGAACACAAGTTAGGGTTTACCTCTTTGGCCTTTCAAGAGAGGTTCTCACCCTTGAATCAAGAAGGGGATCACTCCACCATTGGAGGGTTGAAATGAAGCTCAAAATCAAGAAGAAAACAAGGTGTGAGAGAGGGCAAAAATCGGCCAGCTCTACAAGGTGGAGAAAAATGAAGTTTTTCATGGAGATTTTTACCTTGTTTGAAAGAGGAGACTCCAAGCTTCCTTTTGATGTCATTTTCTCTTCAAATGGGGAAAACCCATGTGGATGAAGTTCATCCTTTTCGAATTTTGAAAAGAGAGATTGGTAGAGAATGATGAGAGGAACCTAAATATGTGTTTTGTTTTTGATTTGGAGCATTTTTGTGGCTTGAGCAAGAGGATGAAGAGAGGCTGCCATGGAAGCTTGTGGAGAGCTTCAAAAATTGCCAGAATAGGAAGGAGGAAGGATGAGAATTCGGTGGTGAGAGAAGGAGGGAAAGAGAGAGAGAGAGGAGGGAAATTGGAGGAAAGAGAAAAGAAAGGTACTTTAGTACCTTTTGCTTTATTGACTTTTCTTTTTCTTTTTAGCTAGGTGAGAGTGTGAGTGAGGCTGTTTAACAATTAAAAACCAGCCCACATATATTGTACAAGCTGGAGCGTTTTTCGTCTTTTTACAGAAAACGCTCGTTAATTTACCTGGTTTTGCACTATTCGCTAACCGGGCCCGTTTTCCGGAATTTTATTGTTTAATTAATTTTAATGGTCCTCAGGCTCCCATTAATGTTTAATTATAGTTATATAATCAACTATAATTTTTACGGGTTCTTTTGACCACTTAAAGTCACGTTTTCGGGTTTTCTCGAAAAACGTGCGCTAAAACTTTATTAGCGTTTTAATATATTATTTGAATCCGTTTTCTTCGGGAATTGTTCCCATATATTATTTAGGCCTTATTAAGCCTTTAAAATCCATTTAGTACTCTTTTCGAGGTCATATTCCTCTTAGGGTCACTTAACGCTCAATTTAGCGTTTTTCGCGTTTTAAGCGCTTTTCTTGTTTCTTTTGAATTTATTCTTTTTACCAAAATTCTTAAGGACTTAATTAGCCTTGGAAAATCATAATTACATAATTAATTAACATATTAAGGTTTGGGATATTTCATCAAAGTTCAAGGCTTTCACAGCCAAATAGGATTTGTGCTCCAACTCGACAGGTAAGTGGCAAGCCTTACCGAAGACTAGACGATCTGGAGACATCCCGATGGGAGTCTTGTAAGCTGTCCGGTAAGCCCATAATGCATCGTCTAACTTCATGGACCAATCCTTCCTTGAGGAGTTCACTGTCTTTTGTAGTATCCATTTCAACTCCCGATTGGTCACCTCGGCTTGCCCATTGGTTTGAGGGTGGTAAGGCAAGGATAACTTGTGTCTCACTCCGTATTTTTCCATCAAAGCCTTGAACTGTTTGTTACAAAAGTGAGATCCCCCATCGCTGAGAATCGCTCTAGGCACCCTAAACCTTGTGAAGATGTTTTTCTTCAAGAATTTGGTCACCACCATGGCAATATTGGTGGGGGATGCAATGGCTTCCACCCATTTAGTGACATAGTCTACCGCCACCAAGATGAAGAGATTTGAGTGGAGGAGGGGAAAGGACCCACGTCAATGCCCCATAAATTAAGGGTTCAACCTCGATCATCACATTTTGCGTCATCTCGTGCTTCCAGATATTTCCCTAGCATTGCAACGGTCGCAAGCGGCTACAAGGAGTGACAATCCTTGGAAGTGTTTTCTAAAAGAACCCGGACTGTAGTACCTTGGCTGCTGTCCTTGCTGGCCCGTGGTGCCCTCCTACCTCAAGAGAGTGGAAGTGGGTGAGGATGCTCAAAACTTCATTCATCGGTATGCACCTTCTAATCATCCTGTCGGTACAGACTCGGAAGAGGTAAGAGTCATCCTAAAAATAGTGCTTGATGTCTGCGAAGAATTTTACCCTCTACAGGTATGTCATCTCGTATGGCACTACTCCCTTTACCAAGTAGTTTGTGATGTCAGCAAACCAAGGGTCGCCGGTTTCTCCTATTGTGAACACGGTCTCATCCGAGAAAAATTCATTGATAGGGGTAGCATCATCCGGTGTTTCCATACGAGACAAGTGATCAGCCATAACGTTTTGGGTGCCCGGTTTATCCCTTACCTCAATCTCAAACACCTGCAGCAAAAGGATCCATCTTAAAAGCTGAGTGGTTGGTATGCACAATCACCCTACTACCCAAGAGATAAGAGCGGTACTTATCTAATGCAAAGACTACCGCTAGAAGCTACTTCTCAGTTGTGGCATAGTTTTTCTGAGCATCGTTGAGGGTCTTGCTTGCATAATAGATAGTCCTCATAATTTTCTCCCTTTTCTGACATAGGACTGCTCCCACGGCATAGTCACTTGCATCACACATTATTTCAAAAGGGAGGCTCCAATCCGGTGATACGACTATCGGGGCCGAGACAAGGCACTCCTTGAGAGTGTTGAAGGCCTTTAGACATTCTTTAGTGAATTTGAATTTGGCATCTGTGGCTAAGAGGTCACACAAAGGTTAAGAGATTTTGGAGAAGTCTTTGATGAACCTTCTGTAGAACCCAACATGGCCAAGAAAGCTTCTAATGTCTTTAACCGAGGTGGGTGGTGGTAACTTCTCTATGACTTCGACCTTTGCCCGGTCCACTTCAATCCCATTGGAGGAGATCTTGTGCCCGAGGATGTTCCCTTCTCTCACCATGAAATGACATTTCTCCCAATTGAGTACTAGATTGGTTTCCAAACATTGGGAGAGAATAGCATCCAAGTTCTTTAGGCATGAGTCGAAGTTGAGCCCAAATACCGAGAAGTCGTCCATGAAGACCTCCATGCTTTTTTCAATGACATCGAGGAAGATGGTCATCATACACCTTTGGAAAGTTACGGGAGCATTGCATAATCCGAAAGGCATTCTTCTATATACGAATGTTCCTTAAGGGCATGTGAATGTGGTCTTCTCTTGATCTTCCGGGGCTATAGGGATTTGGAAGTACCCCGAGTAGCCATCTAGAAATAAATAAAAGTCTTGCCCGGCTAACCTCTCTAACATTTGGTCGATGAAGGGCAAGGGGAAGTGATCTTTCCTTGTGGTCGTGTTCAACTTCCGGTAGTCGATGCACACTCGTCAACCGATTGTTATTCTTTGGGGGACCAGCTCGCCCTTGGCATTTGACACCACCGTGATTCCTCATTTTTTGGTACCACTTGAGTCGGACTCATCCATTGACTATCGGATATGGGGTAGATGATTCTGGAGTCAAGTAGTTTTAGGACCTCCTTTTTAACTACCTCCTTCATATTCGGGTTGAGCCGTCTTTGAGGTTGAACAAGTGGCTTATAGTTGTCCTCCAAGAAGATCCGATGAGTGCACAAATGCGGCGCAATACCCCTTATGTCTGAAATGGACCACCCAATAGCCCTCTTGTGGTCTCGAAGCACCCTCAACAAATTGTCCTCTTGTGCTCTTGTGAGAAAGGAAGAAATAATAACAGGAAGATCACACGGTTCAGTTAGATAAGCATATTTTAAATGAGAGGGTAAGGGTTTCAACTCCATGGTGGGAGGCTTCTCAACCGAGGTGGGGAGCTTTTGTGCAGTTCACTCCAAGGGCTCCGGTAGTGGGTAGTGTGTCCGATATGGCGTTGACCTCCTGTCTAATGCAGCTACCATCTCTCTCACCTTCGGTTCATCTTCCCAATCTCCAATAGTGTCAGTCAAAGCAACGGTGAGAGCATCATAATCAAAACAAGAAGAGTAATTATCTTGCAAAATAGAGTCAACAACATCTATGACAAAAACAGCTTCCACATGTGCGGGTTTCTTCACTACCTTAGACATGTCAAACTCAAGCTTTTCATCATGAAATCTCAAGAAATTTTTTCCATTTTTCACACCTATGAAGGTCCTAGCAGTTCTCAAGAAAGGGTGACCTAATATCAGTGGTACTCTAGCATCCTCCTCCATGTCAATAACGATGAAATCAGCCAGGAAAACAAAAGTCCCTACAGTCACTACTAGATCCTCAACTTTCCCTTTCGGGAAGACCAATGACCTATCAGCAAGTTGCAATTGCATAGCAGTGGGTGCACATTCGCCAATCCCAAGTTTATTAAAAAATGAAAGCGACATGAGATTTATGTTTGCACCTAAATCACATAATCCACTACAACAATTTACATCACCAATAGAGCAAGGGAGTATAAGCAAACCGGGGTCTCCAAGTTTTGGAGGGGGGGGGGGTTTCATAGTAGGACCGCCGAGATCTCCTCGGTGAGCTGCACCATCTCCGCACCAAGTGTAGCTCTCTTGTTTGCAAAAATGTCTTTAAAAACTTGGCGTTGATGGGCATTTGTTTCAAAGCATCTGCAAAAGGAACATTAATTGTTAACTTGTTAAAAATGCTTAAAAACTTCCCAAATTGTTCATCTAAATTTTTCTTTTTAAGTCTATTTAGGAATGGAAGAGGAGGTAAAGGTTTAGTAAGAGTAGAAGGGGAAGATGATTCAGGAGACTCCTTCTCCTTGGAAATATTTTTCGGTTGAGAAAGAACTTCCTCAACAATCTCTTGTTCTTCCTCTTGGCAATCTTGAATTTCTTCATTTTGATCCTCTTGATTCTCGTGATCAACTTATGGAGAAGAGGTTTGAAGGGGTCGACCACTTCTCAATGTTACCGCTTTGGCCTCTTCCCTCGGGTTGGGCTTTGTTTGATTTGGAAAGGTGCCCTGTGGCCTTTAGGAGAGTTGTTGAGATATTTGACCAAGTTGGGTTTCAATGTTTTTGTTGAATGTCGTTTGATTAGCATTGAAAGCCTTTTATTCCGAGAACTTAGTCTTTGTGGTCACAATGAAATCCGCCATGAGGTTTTCCAACCTTGAAGTCCCACTTGAAGAAGAAGAGGGGGACTCTTGATGTTGTTGTTGTTGATGTTGGAAACCCGGAGGAGTTCCTTGTGGTCTATACCCGGATTGAAAGTTTGATGGTTGGCTTTGAGCTTGAGGTCTATAACCTTGGGAGTTGTTGAAATTTTTATTTGGTCCTCCTTGGCCTTGGTCATTCCTCCATGAAAAGTTCGGATGGTTCCTCCATGGCGCATTTTTGTTATAGTAATCTCGGTTGCCTATGAAGTTCACATCCTCTTATTGGTTCATGTTCATCTCCCCTTCACAACATCAAGTGTCGTGGGGACCCGCACAAATGGCACATCCCTCCGAGGATTGATCGGAAGATGAAAAAGCTATGGACTTGACATTTCGGTTTGAGCGGTTGCTAGCTTCTCTACCATCTTCATGAGAGATGAGATTTGAGCTGAGAGATGATCGATGGGTTGCACATTGAGGATGCTAGTTGCTCTTGGTACTCTCCCTTGGCTTTAGACCATTGTCTTGTGTCATTAGTCATTGTCTCTAGGAGTTCTATTCCTTCCTCAGGAGACTTTGTCATGAAGCTCCCTCCCGCGGAGGAATTAACAAGAAGGCGGTTGGAGTAGTCCAGCCCATTGAAGAACGATAGACACAAGGATTGGTCATCTAGACTATGATGGGAGCAATTCATGAGAAGCTCCTTGAACCGGTCCCAAGCATCGTACAAAGTCTGACCTGGCTCTTGGTAGAATGTGTTGATTTCGCCAATTAATTGTCTTGTCCTACTTATGGGGTAGTACTTGGCAAGAAATTTGCTAGCCATTTACTCCCATGTGTGGATAGAATTTGATGGGAGGCTACGGTACCACCTCAAAGCTGAGTCGGACAATGAGTGGGGAAAGAGTTGTAGCCAGATCCTCTCGTTTAGATTGCCCGATTTACCGAAGGAATTGCAATAATCCAAGAAGAGGCTCAAGTGGTTTAGAGCGTCATCCGGATTCACCACACTGAATTTTCCTTGGTCCCGGATGGCGGTGATGAAGTGGGTTTTGAAAGCCCATTGAGCCGCTTCAGCTTGCGTCAAGGTGGGAAGAACTATTGCTGAGGCTCTTCCTTCGATGTTCGGTCGGTGGTAGTCTTTGAGAGGTCGGTGTTGGAATTGTGGTTGTTCATCCCCATGACCATTGTCCTCAATTTCCGGCTCAATGTGAATGTCGGCCATGGTGCGATTGTTCAAATCCTTCTGATTCTTCTTAGAGATCGTTCGAGCTCGGACCTCGGGCTAGCAAGAGGAGAGTCGCTAGACTGGGTACTTGGCATACAAAAGAAGAGTAGAAAGTACCTGAATAAGCTCACCATAAGCAATACTAAATATTAGAAGTAGGAAAAATAAACAAGAACTAAAGGAAACTAAAATAAATAAAACCGGAAATACTAAAACTAGGGAAAATGATAGAGACTATCAATTTCCCCGGCAGCGGCGCCAAAAGCTTGTTAGGAAAATTATGTGTAATTCAATATCACAAAATATGGGCAAGTGGACCTAATCGAAGTAGTAGTAAAGAGTGTCGTTCCCCTAGGAAATTGACTATCTATCTCCCTAGCTTTGCTATTCGGTAACGAAACAATAATTAAAAAGGGGAGTTTAGCCAGTGAATAACAGTTAGGATTTCATTTACCGCACGAGTCTTCGTATTGTATAGGATGAATAACAGTTAATGTAATAGCAATGTTGTATACAGTCGGGAATACCTAGATGCTCACTGTCGTTAAAATTATCTTTGGTTTAGATTGATGTATAGGTTAGTATCTCGTTATCACTACGGTCATGTATATGTTACCAGTGTTGTTCTTATTAAGTTTATTTCTGCTTCTTTACTCGTATGGGCGAGTAATGGCATGTGACACCCGAGTGAGATATTTTACTGTGAGACTTCTGTTGTGAGACGATGTTAATTAATGCTACGTGAGTGATTATTACGTGATTACGAGTGGGGTGTTACACTAAACCTATCGAACCAAGAAATGATAACACAAACCTTTGAATTCACTAGAACGTGAGAGAATTGTACGGGAATTAGTAAAATCCCGATAATGGTTAGAGAACCGAATTGATTTAATCCACAAAACAAATAATAGTGGAAGTATATAAGGAACCTCTATTTAGTGGATTGATGATTGTTCAAAACATGAACCTTGAGAGGAGTAAAGAATGGTAAGGGATCACCAAACCCCTTAGAAAGATAGTCGAACCCCAATGAAAGGATCCGACTAATATAAACAATGTCCCGAACATGAGCGTATTCGATAACTTGGGTAGAACCTTAAATCTGAGAACACTAGACATTGGTAATTCCCTAAGCTAATGGAGGATATCGAGAGAGATACTTCTAAGCTAATCTATGAGATTGTGAAATGACTCAAAGAGAGGAGTTTTAGGAATTTGAGTACTCCGGTAGAGAACTGGATGTTTGAGAATTTGAGGAGCTAATTGTACAGCTCCATTTGTATTTGTAAGCCCGGTGGTGAGTCTTGTGTATGACTCTGCCCGGAGGTCGTGGGCAAAGACTTAAAAGATGCCATTGAGTATTGAGAAAATGATTTGAGAATTTGAGTATTGAGTTGAATCTTGAGAGAGTTAAGAGTTGAGTTGGTAACTTGAGAACTGAGCTCGAGATTGAGTGTTGTAGAACTTGATTGAGGTTGAGAGTAAGAGAACTTGATTAAGAGTAACCCAAGGGAGTGGGTAAGACCTTGAAAAATGGATTAAAGCACAGTGAGGTAGAACGCTCAAGGCCTAGGATTATGTAATACTAACTAACAAGCTTATTGTGTTAGTGTGATTGTATTCCTTGGTTGAATGTTGAGTTGTTGTGTTAATGTACATATATAAATGTATGTTGTATGCATGTTGATCGAATTAAAAATGAATCCCATGCTCTCGACCAAAATAGTCAGCGTACCCCCCTTAGCACGCGGGGTATGCGAATTTCATATGCATCAATTTTGCTGAGCCCCTAGGAGCACCGTTTTTATTTTCCAGGTACATGGAAGCTGATCACCGTTCGAGAGTAGGACGGGGTTGTGGTATAGCATGGGTAGTTGATTAGGAACTTGTCTATTTGTAAGGATCTGTTTGTAAGTCCGAATTGTATTGGTAACTTGATGGTTGTAGAAACTTGGTATAGATTTGCTTGAGGTTGTATTTGTATTGTATTTGGATTGATTGAGAAAGGGAAGATAATTGTAATTGTTGAGTACTCGGTATAATAACCCATCAGACCGATATTGTATTTGATTTGTTGTATAGAATTGGCCTTGTTAGTCACGTGGGTGACTGACAGCATTGTAATACCCACCGTTGGTAGTTTGATGTCCGCTGCTTTATGTTGGTAATTGAGACGGGTTAGGGGTTAATGGTTGGATTAGCGGCAAGGGTGTTACATTCACTGGTTGAAATACCCCGAACTTAAATATGTTGATTAGTATATTTTAATATAGTATTTAAGGGCCTAATAGTGCCTAAGTAATTTTGGTAGGGAAAATAAATCCAAAAGAAATAAAGAAACGCTTTAAAAGCGAAAAACGCTTAGTAAGCGTTAAATAACCATAGGAGCTATGAGACCTCGGTTAGTGTATTATGTGGATTCATAGGGCTTAATAAGACCAAAATAATATATGGTAACAACTCCCGAAGAAAACGGATCCAAATAATGTATTAAAACGCTAATAGAGCTTTAGCGCACGTTTTTCGAGAAATCCGAAAACGTGATTTTAAGTGGTCAAACGAACCCGTAAAAATTATAAATCATTAAATAACAATAATTAAGCATTAATGGAAGCTTAATAGCCAATAAAAATAAAGAAACGAGAAAATTCCAGAAAACGGGCCCGGTTAGTGAATAGTGCTAAACCGGGTAAATTAACGAGCATTTTCTGTAAAAGACGAAAAACTCCCAGCTCATGTATTAGTGGGCCGGTTTTAAGAGAGTAACTAGCTCTCTCACACACTTAAACTAGCTAGAAATAAAAAGAGAAAGAAATAAAGTAAAAAGCAAAAAGCAAAGTAAAGTAAAAAGCACCTTACCTCTCTCTTTCCTCATTTCTTTTCCCCACGTACGGCTCCCTCCTCTCTCTGTCGATTCTCTTCCTCCTTTCTCTGTTACGAAAGTGAAGCCCTCTTCTATGGCTTCCTCACTTTCTCTTGCTCACACAAGCTACATCCAAGCTCCAAATCCAAAAATAATTACATATTTGAACTCCCCTCTTCAAGCTCTACATTTCCATCTTTTCAAAATCCGAAAATGAGCAACTTCATCTCCATGGGTTTTGATCATTTGGAGAATAAATGACACCATTTCGAAGCATGGAGTCTCCTCTTTCTCCTAAGGTAAAAAGTTTCAAGAAAAACCAATTTTTCTTCACTCTTCATTCTTGACCGATTTTGCCTCTTAGTAACGCCTTGTTTTTCCTCATGAATTGAGCTTGATTTCAACTCCCCAATGGTGGAAGAACTCCCCCCTTCTATTCAAGGCTTGAAACCCATCTTAAAAGCTCCAAGGTAAAACCCTAACTAATGGCATTTAAGCCCTTTCGTTGAATTAGAGTTATCCAATGGGTTAAGGAGTTTAATTGTATCTATTTTGTGTTCTTGAATGTTGGCTTGGGGTTTGGTAACCCCATTGCTCAACTTGACCGAGAATGAAGAAGAGGAGAGGTGGAGAACTTAAAAGAAGAATTGTGATCTCAAGGTAAGAAAAACCTATCTTAATGCACTATCTATATGTATTAGGATAATGGGATGGGTAAATGAGTCAATGAACCGAAAACATGTGAGAAAATTTGCTTGCTTGGTATTGGAGAAAGTTGTGAAATTGAATTGCAAAGTAAGGGCCAAAGTGTCATGTATTTATGTTAATGCATTGTATTGGGCTTGGAGAATTGTGTATATGCTTTGGAGGAATTTTGTATGAACCTTGTGTGCTGGTAGGACCCTTGTTGGGTGTGGCTAGCTTTAGGTTGAATTTGATGAGAGAATGTGTATTTGAGGATGTAAGAAAAGTAGGTGAACTATGGCAAAGTTTTGGTAAGAATTATGCATTAAAGAATGACTTGGTGAATGGGAGAACCAAGGTGTGTATTGGGTTTAGTAGAGATGTTTAGTAACTATGGAATGGTGGTTGTAGTATGAGAAGTGAGAAAGTAAAAATCTGTAGCAAAGAGTATCAAAAACACATTGTAGAAACTAGGAAAAACTAGTGTGCAAGATTTGGTAAAAAGAGAGTTGAACTTTGGTATAGGTAGTGAAATTGATTGGAAAGGAATTGGAATGGTAAGATGACGTTAGGACAAGATGCAAAACACAAAGAGAGGTGTAGGAAATGCACAAGTGTGCTAACTGTGACAGAGAGGAAGAAAATCTGTAGAAATGGAGTAAGTATTGGGTAAGGATTTGACTAATGTGTTGAGGAGGTTTGGGACTAGATTAAGGCATGTTTTATGATGCTTAAACATGTAGAAAACATGTGGAAAGGTTAGGAGATGATTAGAGGTGAATTAGGGGTTGAAAACTGATGGAAAACTGTAAATTTTGACGGTTCCGGAGGTGGTCCGGGTTTGCAAATCGGTACGCAAACCCGGACCATATCAAAAACAAGGCAGAAGGCCATCCCAGGGGGTCCGGGTTTGTAAACCCGGACCACACATAAAAATAGGCAGAAACTCATTTCTGGGATTGGTCGGGTTTGTAACCCCGGACACAAACCCGGACCAGTGTAAAAACATGCCAGAAAGTACTTTTAAGGGTTCTAATGATGGGGAAGTGAATGGTATTGGTTTTAGAAGTTGTTAAGGCCTTGTTTGGTGATATTTAGAGGCCCTAAGAAGTGTAAACAAGTGTAAGAAGTGAGTGAGAAGTAAGGACATAATCCGACATGAGTTAAACTAAGTATAACTGGACAACGGGGTAAGTACGGGAGTAGTAATTATTGATGTACCGTATGAGCATAGCATTAATAACAATGTTTGAAACATTACCAGTGGAACAAGTGTGAACCAAGGTACAAGGGAACACATGGTAAAGCTAACTCCGGTGAAAGGTATGATTTTCTCATGCCCCGTATGCTAACCGAGTTACGTTGATTTGTGTGCTGTATGCCGACTAATCAAGACTAAAGCATGAAAATGGTTTATTGCCTTTCGTTGTATGTCTTGTTGTATGTTGTGTGAGCTAACCTTTCTTGATTGACTGTATGGCTTCACTTAGTGCGTAGACCGACTCTTAGATGAGTCTTATTGTGTAGTGACTCGTAGTAAGAGTCATGTCGTGAACTAACAGAACCGTAGAAACGCACTAAATTAACAAACCAATAACCGGTAACACAAATCAAGGAACTCACTAGAATGTGAGAGAATGTACGGGAGTAGTAACCTCCCGATAATGTTAGGAGAACCGAAATGAATAAACCACAAACAATAAGTAGTGGTAGTATACAAGTAACCTCTAGTAGAGGAATTAATGATGCTACAGGTATGAACCATGAGAGTAGTAAAGAAGGATGAGGGATCTTCAACCCTTAACAATTAGTCGACCCACTATGAGAGGACCCAACTAGTGTGAGTAACGTCCCGATTATGAGAGTATTCTATACGTTAGGGAAACCCTTAAACCTGAGAATACTAGACGGAGGTAATTCCCTAAGCTAGTGGAGGTTATCATGAGAGATACTTCTAGGCTAATCCATGAGATTGTAAGTTACTCCGAGAGAGGAGTGTTGGGAATTTGAGTAGTCCGGTAGAAATGGACAATTGTATATTTAAGGAGCTAAGTGTATAGTCCCTTGTATTATAGGTCCGGTGGCGAGCCTTGTGTATGGCTCCACCCGAAGGCCAAAGTAATAAGTATTGAGTATTGCGTATGTATGAGTAAAGTAATGAGTATTGAGTAAGAAGTGAGTATGAGTATGAGTATGTAATGAGTACCGAGTATTGAGTATGTATGCGTAAGTATGGAGCACTGAGCAATGAGTATGCACAAGTATAGTAACGAGTATGGAGTGAGGAGTGTGTGCGAGTAAGGTAAAGAGCATTGAGTGATTAGTATGCAAGAGCAAAGTGCTGAGTAGCGGGTAAGGAGTGAGTATGAGTAGAGTAACGAATATCGAACATAGTACGAACATAGTAGTGAGTAATGTAATGAAGAAGTAATGAGTAAGTAACCAACACGAATGATTGACTATCGAATTGTATTCCCTAGTAAGTATGGTACCTTGTATATGTATGTAGGTATTGTTGTTTGTATTGTTGCAGCATGAGTATGTATGTATGCATGTAAATGAACTCCATGTATATCCGACCCAAAGTAGTCGGCGTACCGCGGTTAGCACGCAGTATATGCGAATTTCATATGCAGCGTAAGCTGACCCCCTAGGGGGAACGTTTTTAGTGTGCAGGTACTCGAAGCTGACCACCGTTCGAGAGAGTAGGACGGGGACTGCTATGTAAGCATGGGTAGTTGTATGAAAGGGATTGTACTTGTAATGTATTGGGAAATTGGAAGTCCAAGCTGTATCGGTAATTTAAGGATTGTAGTATACTCGGTATAGTAGTGAATTGAAGTTGTAATTGAATTGTGGTTGAGTATGCAAGGGAAAGTAATGTATTGTGTAGAGTACTCGGTATGTTCAATTCATCAGACCGGTAGTATGTAGTAGTGTAGCTAGCCTTGTTAGTCACGTGGGTGACTAGCGGCATTGTACACCCGCCGTTGAGTATGTATTATCCGCTGTGAAGGTAAGTAAATGTACAGTAATGACGGTATTAGCGGTAGGGGTGTTACACTGGTCATCGATCAATGGTCATTAGTCACCCGTCAATGGTCATATGTCCTCGGTCAAAGTGTACTTGGGAAAGAGAATCTCATTCTCTAATAGGGGGTGGGGAATCAAGATAAAGGGTTTTAGGGTAATCCATTTTCCCTTTCCTGAAAATAGGAAAAACTGGCAAGCAAACCACTGGAAAGGGAATCATTCCGATTCCCTTTCCTGATTACCCCAAAACAAATGCCCCCAAGTATTAAATCTGCATCTGACTGGTGGAACCAATCCCTTACAGTACTCTCCATTCATGTACTTGAACCTTGATCAATTAATATTGAAACCTTCCCATCGCTTTTAACCTCACTTGGCAACCGCCACATATGGGGTTGTCCATTGCCTTGTATCCATCGATCAGTTAATCGTATTATAGTACCATTACCAACAGATTTAAAAGCTCCTCTAGCAACAATGATTTTAACACCCCATAAAACCTTCCCCGCTAAACTTGGTATGTTGCCTAAGTTAGAATTAAGAAAATTAGAATCATGGTAGTATCTTGCCTTAAGTAGTTGGGCCATAAGTGAGTTAGGCTCAGTTATAAGCCTCCAAGACTGTTTACAAAGTAGTGCATCATTAACGCTAGTCAAATCTTTAAAACCAAGACCTCCTTTACGAGGACTTTGACATATATACTGCCATTTCAATCAATGCAACCCTCATTTCACTATGTTGCCAGACCACCAAAATCTAGCCAACATCCTATTGATATCCTTAACAACCGAGATTGGAAGTTTAACAATATTCATAACATATGCATGAATAGCCTGCAACACAGCTTTGATTAAGACACCTCTTCCTACTTGTGATACCTTATGTGACCATCCCTAAACTTTTTTAGCTACCCGATCCTTTAGGTACTCAAAAAGTTTAACCTTACTACTTTACATCTTTGTGGGGGAACCCAAGTAGAGGCCAAAATCAAATACTTCCTTAGCTCCTAAAACAGTGATGACAAGCTAGCTAATCAAGTAAGGAACCCACTTGAAAAGACCACACTTGACTTTTGTAGATTAATACTTTGCTCTGATGCCATAGTGAAGTTCAACAAAATATCAGTCAAAGCTTGTGAATTAGAGGGACTAGCTTCACCATATAAGATACAATCATCCGCAAAAAAGATTTTAGTAATGTCTGAATTTAGCCCTCGAACCTTTATTCCTCTATAAATTTTAGTGTCTGCAGCAAGCCTTAGGTAGCCACTCATAGGTTATAGGGAGCAAGGTTTGTTTTCCACCAACAGAGAGGCTTCGTAACATCAATACAAAACTTTAGCCTCATATACCCACCACTCAACGTTCTATCTTGGTCCTGATAGTGTATGAAATGACCAATTTTATCTCCAATACGGCAGACAAACTCCTTTGTCATGAACCAAAATGAAACATCGTGAATTCGCACAAAAAAAGTCCACTGAAAGGAGTGCTCTTTGGGTGCTTTCGAGAGATCAATCTGTGAGAGTACCAATAAATAACCATCAAACGTCTAAGGTCTCATATCAAGAATGTTATATAATATTTCCTTGTCTCCAAATTAAAAAGGGAAAAGCCCCGAACCAAGGTTTCGAACCTTAAGATCCTCCTTTGATTGCCACACCTTCCCCAAAGTTCTTTCCATCGCCTTCACATCAACCCGATGAGCCATAAACAGATTACCAATTAAGCACCGTTCCAAGGGTAACATTGAAGGTGCCTCCAATAAATCACTTACCTCCGTAGAATCCTCCTCTGCCGTTGTAAGAGACATGTCATTATACTTACGAAGCAGATCGTCAAAATTAGTTCCCGGGTCAGCCATGCATGAAGAAATGCAAGGAGATCAAAAGGAAAAGAGGAGAGCGTGAAAAGTTATATGGAAGAGAGGAAGAGAGAAAGTTACCCTATAATTGAAAGGGCAACTAAGACAGATGATTTTAATAACTACTAAGGGAATAGGTCGTGGGAATGCTATCCTGGAGGAAGATTTAATAGCTGAATCCTTTGCATGTGCATTGATAAGACGATAAGACATTTTAGAGAAAAGGGAAACATGCGATTATCTTCAAATCTAAAAGAAAAGATACTAAGAGACAACTAAAAAAAAAAGATGAAGCTAAAGAGACAATCGGTACTGCAAAAGGTTTACATGCTTACAGATAGCACCTAAAGGGGACAATTAGGGCATCCACAATAGGGGTTCTTGACACGGTTACATATGTGAAATGTTCTACAATGGTGTGGATTCCACCCATTTTCTCTCTCCAAGGTTCTTAAATAAGAACCCCACTTTTTATGACACATTAGACCCACCTATGTGTATCTCTCTTTCATATTTTATCTCACATCTAAATAGTGATAGTTTATTGGTTGTTCATCAAGAGAGAGAAGATTAAGAAACTTTGTTATTGTAGTGAATAGAGTTTCTTAAGTAATAAAATATAATTTTTAGATGACATGACACCTAGGAATGTGTTAAGAAACTTAAAACCATTGTGGATGCCCTTATGGCCATCGCTGCCGAACCACCAAAGAAGAGCCGCAAAATCTTAGAAAGTTACTTCCACACAGAAACACCCGCCATAGAGTGATACAATACTCATATCTGTTTTTGTCATGTGTAGACTTCATCTTTACTAACATTTCTCTAAACAGTACTCCCTCCGTTCAACAATATCTGTCGTTTTAGAAACTTGCACACTTATTAAGAAAAGTAGAAAAAAGACACATGTACCCCTACTTTTTCCTTTTCTATCTAAATAATATTTATTTTTGTGCTCAATAGTAGGGTTAGAAATGGAAAAAAATATCAAAAAGTTAGAATGACAGATATTATTGAACAAGAATACCACCCTAAAACGACAGATATTAATTAACGAGGGAGTATATAACATACGGGATCATAATTTTGCTTTTCTACTCCCTGTTCGTACTATGTGTGACATTATTTGCACTTTTATCCTTTACTCTATACTTGGCCACGTCTCACCATCTTTTTTAGAACGTCTCAACTTTTAAGTATAATAACAATAAGATTTATCTTCCAAAAAAAACAATAAGATTTCTTTTTTGATATTAATAATAATAATATTTCGGAGAAAGGGCCCATGCGGGCCAGATAATCTTTCTGCTGAGAAGAAAACACGCCAGCTCACCCCTCCTCTTTTGTCTCTAGCACTCTGCGGGCTGTCCTCCCAATTTCCTTGGCGCGGGGAAGTGGGCGTGGCGTGGTCACAGAAAGGGGTCCGGATCGATGGAGGGATTTTAAGGTGAGGATATCTGGAGTCGAAATAGTGGGGGCGGTTGTCTTTTGTTTCCCCCACCTCATTCACTGGTAGTGGTAATGCATCTCCAATCTCATCCTCCCATGGCTGCTCTGCTCATTTGAGCGCTGTCCGTGAATCTCTTCCCATTACAGATATAGTTAGATCTGCTTCGCTGCCTCCACTCACCGACACTCCACTTTAGCCACAAATCTTCCAAAAAGCTTCTTTACTTTCT